>JADGSA010000015.1:0-456807 GCA_017140325.1 Eucalyptus leucophloia subsp. euroa
TGAAGCTTGAAGAAGTTAAAGTCTAGAGACTCACCAACTCTAAAGACTACGATCTCTTAGACTCTAAATCCACGAGACTCAATCATTCATTGCTAAAGACTGTAAGTTGCTATCTAAAAGGTACGAATTCTCGCTTATTCTATCTCAAAAAGGTACGTTCTTTTATAATTCGTGTGAAATTTGAAAACTTGTCTTTTTAGAGGAAGTTATTTTGCGTTATTGATTTTTGAAAAGAAGTGTTCGTACACTTTCCTTGTGCCGTTTAATCTTCTCTTTTCAAATCCGAGGCACATATAAATTCACGATCATTCTTCCCCCAATTTTCAAAACCCTAAAAAGACACTCTCCTCCCGATATCATTTTTTTACTCTCTGTCATCATCGTCGAGAAAGTTGTCATTTTTCTTGAGAAAAGCAAGTGAAGGAATCCTCCAATAGACAAAGAAAGATGTCGTCTTCGAGGAAATCATCAAGAATCGCAAACGGGGACCACAAAGAATGGAGAAGGGACCGACTCACTTCGATCTTATCGAGGAAGAAGACTTTCCAAGTCGGCGACAAAGTCCGATTCGCTCTCCTCCACGTCATTCAGCATCTCGACCCACAAGGTGCAAGTCAAAATCTAGAAGAAGACATAATCGAGGATTTGAACCAGTAAGAGTCCAAAAACCCTCTCGTTATCTATAAGCTTTATCGTGCGTTGAAAAGCACCGGTTCTTCATTAAAGTATATAGATGACTTTCTTAAGGACAAAAATTATGGGAATGAGTATCTTTTCTGCGGAAAATGGAAGAGTTGGGAATTGCTCCGAAAGGAAGAGCGAGAGGAGGCTCTTGCGAACATTCCTAGTGATCCTCGTATGCGGGACAGAATCGATTGACGGAACGATGATGACAAAATGTTCCTTGAATTTAAACCTAGAATGGGTGTGGCTGCAAAGGTGAAAGGAAATCGGATGGATTTGTTTAAATCCAAGGATCAGAAAAAGTGTATCTAAGGCTGTTGAAAAGAGGGGTAATCAACCCTAGAAGTGTCGACTTTGACTTCGGATTCCATCAACTTGAACTTAAGGGAGAAGTTGAATTTGCTTCAACTTGAGACTTTTTGCTCGACTCTGGGACGGGTATGATCATCGACCGCTTACTTCTATTCAAATCTTAGCTTTTTGGATGCGAATAGAATTTCATTCATGTCCGAGACCAAGTCTATGTAGTAGATGTGAATATGTTGGCGGACATAATTGGAGTTGAAAGGGACGTTATCTCCCAATCAAAGTCTCACTGCTTTGGCGCTACTCCGGATCTTGTCAAAGATAGGGATGTAGATAAGAAAATTATCTATTCCAGGATGAATGCAATCAACATTGTGCTTCACAAGATTGTGATCAATTGTCTCGGACCGAAGTCTACGTCAAAGACTTCGTGTCTTTCTGCGAAGCAAAGTTGATGTATGCGATCAACTCGGGAAGGAAATTTTCTCTCCCGCACACTATCCTTTTCCACATGTACGGAAGCGGTGTCAAAAGACAAAGGACAATTGCCTTATCCCGGTGCGGTGACCAAGATCTTCGAGACATTTGAATATTGAACTGCCACATACTTTTTGTGTTCGACCGTGTGACAAGATGGTGGTAGGGTTGAAAATGTTAATGAAGATGCGTCTGAAAGAACTCTCTAAGGCTATGGAGAAATTCAAGGTGAAATCTCCGGTCGATCTGCTTCAAAAAGGAAAGGGAAGGAGGCCATTGGTGTCTCATCGAAAAGGAGAAAAAGAACTCTTATCCCGGGAGGATGAGAATGAAGATGAAGATGATGAAGATCCCACTATTCCAGCTCGACAAGAACAAGACGTTCGTGTCTTATCCATGTAACTTCAGCAGAAAGAGAGAAGAAGAAGAACAGAGAGAAGGAGAAAGAAGTTGAGGAAGAAGGAGAAGAAGAAAAGAAACAGTCTGCCGACAAATGCGGAGAGAAGGAAATCAAAAGCATGATCATCATTCTTCCCCTCTCGATGTCCTAGAGACAGGGGAGTTAGTGAGCAAGAGAGGTCTACACCTCATGCTCGCCGAAGATCTTCGACAATCTCCGAAGACCCGAAGAAGTTCAGAGTCTCTCCATTGCCCGAAGAAGGTGGTACGTCGATTCGAAATCTGCCAGACCATACGAAGCGCCATCGTCTGCGAGAAAGTCAATGCCAAGACACGACGGATAATTCTGCAGATCTTCGCAGTATCATGAATATTCTTCCGGAAATGCGTAACCGGATATATGTTCGGACTGTGAAATCCAAGCTTTAAAGCATGCTGGACAAGAATCTTCAGTCTCTCCGGAAGATAAATTCAAAGACCTCGCTCGGCAACTCCAAGCCAATGCCAAGGGAGAAGAGGTAGCTCGTACGAGAAGACCGAAGAAGCTTGAAGGAGTAGTCCAGTCCATTGGGGATTTCAGATCGTGCGCATTCCCAAGCAGACATGACTCCTTTCTCACCCTTTTCAATGCTGACAAAAAGGGGGAGAATCAATTTGAACTTTCATTTTTTAATCTTTGACCTTTGTGGTTATGTTTATGACTTGAGAACTTGAACTTGGGTGTGAATTTGACTGAATTGATTGCGGATTTGATTATGAACTTGACTGGTTGCATTTATTCAAGTGTTGTTATGTGGTGTTTCTCATGAAAGACTAACCAATTTTCAGGATGCGAGTCTGGTTGTTTTATTAATTTTTATGAGTTAGCCATATTACTTGAGAAATGTTTTGCAGGTCAAAGTTGTTCAAATCTTCAAGAAAGTTTTGTCACCATCAAAAAGGGGAGATTGTTGGAGAAATCTTTCGAGAATATTTTGAAGGTGACAAAACGTTTCTTTCGAGTCTAAAAGTCCGGATGTTTGGAGACCGTCGGTTTTAAAGTCGAAGACTTTGTTCTCTCAAGACTCAAGACTCAAGACCCAAGACTCAAGACTCAAAGACTTAAGACTCGGGACTTAAGACTTAAGTCTATTCTCATCATCGATCTTTCTAATCCAGGTGTGAAGGAAATCCAAAGCCGAGGTTTATGGTTGAGGATTCGATCCTATCTTCTCGGAATAGATTCTTTGGTTGGATAATCATTTCGGATTCTTTAATTCTTATCTAAGATCGATTAAAGATCCGATGGTCGACGAAACAATCTTGGAATATTCTATTCTTGGAAACCGAGATCCGATTGTATGGGCGAACAGATTGATGGGCTATCATCGATTCCTTAAATAGCTCGGATGATCTTCTTGATTGATTCCGTCAAACGGGTAGATTGGAGGAATTCCTTTGGTAAGTGCCAACGGCTATGATGGCATGAAGGAGTATAAAAGGAAGACGTCTAGCTGTTTTAAGTGTGTGATCGATAGAAAAATTTCGAGTCGAAGACCCTTGATTGTTAGTTGAGACGAGTGAAATTGTATACGAGAGAGTGTTTATACTTGGTGACACCTTGAGTGAGTGTGGTAGATCATCTACACCTAGAAATCAAGGAAGATCAACTTTGTAACATCTCTTTGATCATAGTGGAATCCAGCCAATCTATCGGTCGCGTAAGAGTGGACGTAGGCTTGAATCAAGCCGAACCACTATAAACCGAGCGTTCAATTCTCTCTTTCCCTTACTCGTCTTACGATTAAATTTTTAATTGTTGCAAATCCTCTAATTGCTTAAATATCGTACAAGTTTCGAGAAAATTTTTGTACACCTATTCACCCCCTCTAGGTACTCGCACTAGCTATTTCACCTTCTCCGGTTGGTTCGTGGACGGTAACGATGAGAACGACAATGTTGTCGAGGAAGGTCAATGGGAAGGCAACATCAGCAGCCATAGCAAGGACGACGAGGACGAGGACGATGATGGTGAGGATGACAAGGACAACAATGTGCATCAGCTTTCGCATTTGTCTAGCGAGCCTTCTCTAGTTGGTTCTGTGGATGGTAACGATGAGAATGATGATGTCGACGAGGAAGGTCAATACGAAAGTGACGGCAACAGCCATAGCAAGGATGATGAGGACGAGGACAATGACGGTGAGGATGACGAGGACAACATTATGCGTGAGCTTTCTCAATCATCTCGAGGGCCTTCGCCGATTGGTTTCATAGATGATAATGTCGAGAATGACGATTTCAATGAGGAAGGCGAAGGTGACGGCTATAGCTATAGCTATGGCGATGGCAATGACGATGAGGGCAAGGATGAGGATGAGGAGAGGGATGATGAAGAAGGCGAACAAGAGGTAAGAGACGACAGCAACCTAAAACTCAACTGATTGTTCTCTGTTCAAAACTCATGTGAATTTTTTGAAAAACTGAAATTAAATCTAGGGATAGTTAATTGCAAGCTTGCTGCATCTAGTAACTGTCGGGTTTAAATCAAAAGAAGGGCTTTCTGCACATCTCTATCCTTTTCTTTGCCCTACTTTCTCCAAATCCGAGTACCAACTAATTGCTAGGAAAAAGTCACGTCAATATTTTCTATAAATCAATTTGGATAGAATTAAGAGATTATGTTGATTCTTGTTAGTTGCTTGGGTTTGGGTGTTCAAACTAGGGATTAATGTAAAGTAATATGATATTTGGGGATTTTGACCTTTTCTTCTTAAGATGTTTTTTTTTTGTCCAACTTAAGATGTTTAATCCACCTTGAACATGATAATTTCAAATCTTAGCAAGATGACGGTGATGACTACAACAACAATGAATACGATGACGACACGAAAGACAATAGCGATAAAGCTGGTGACGAGGGTGACTACAACGGCGAGGATGATGACGGCTACTAGGACGACAATGCGCAAGAGGTTCTGTGGTTATCTCGTGGGCCCTCGCGGGTTCATTTTGTGGACAATGACAATAAGGAGGAAGGCGAAAGGCAAAGGCAAAGGCGAATGCAATGGCAACAATGAGGACAAGAAAGAGGGCATTGATGAAGAGGCCGAAGAGGAGGTGAGTGATGGAACAAAATGGTGTACTTGGCTTCTTTTTTTCCTTCAAAACATGCGGCGAGATGACTATGGCTAGCAGCCGAAAGATTGTTGATGCCCAATCCTTCCAGTCTCAAGAGCTGATTGGCGAAGCGACCTTAGTTTCTCGTCTCTTTCGGTTCTTATCAGTTTCTATTATTTTCCTTTTCGATAGTTCAGATGTTAATTTCCTCCTTTCTTTTCCCTCCATAAAACGACTATGGTGTGCAAGTGCCCCTATTTATATCACATACTAGTTTGGATCTTACTTGTTAATCAATTCTAATTCTCCATGTATGCATCTAATTATGTCGAAATTTCCCTATGTAGAAACATGCTTCATGAATATGTCTTTGCTGATATTGTTTGAGACTCATCAGTTAAAAACTCTATGACACTCAAAAACCATAAAAAACGGTACTAATGTTCCTTTTCTAGACCAAATCCTTCGTCCTTTGCCTTTTGGGCAAACAAGAAATTCCCACAATTCTTCTTCTTGCTTTTTCATTGTTGATCACATTATGACCGACTCCACTTTGTCTGTGAAGGCAGGCCCAATTAGTCAAGGCTTCTTGTCCATCCTATAAGATAATTTCACTACCGACATTCTTACTTGTCTTTATAGTATATAAACAAAAATAGGTCCATCTCATTGAGATTAAGAAGGGAAAATAACACAAATGGTCCATAAACTTTGAAGTTGTTCAATGTAGTCCATAAACTTTAGTATAATTTATAATGTCTTTCCTGAATTTTTAATTTGTTCGATATGATCTTTAAACTTTTTATACATGTTCAAATTAGTCTCTGAATTATATGAAAATGTTCAATATTATTTCTGGACTTAAAATAATGAAATGACAGTATTGAATATTTCCATGTAATTCAAGGACCACATTATCTATTGAGCCAAATTTTAGGAACTATTTGTGTCGTTATCCTCATTAGGAAAGGAATTAACGTATTCAATCTCATGTACAATTTGTCCAAGTCGATGTGATGGTCTTTTGAAGGACCAATTGAAGACAGCAATTGAAAAACGCTTGCCTTACTAAAAGAATGAACGCAAATCCATGCAGGACGGCTTTTAGGCAAAAAGAGAATTCATCAATAATCAATGAAATAAGTAAAACCGTACGCAAAAGGAGAAGGTAGATCAAAGGGCCCATGGTGACAGAAAGTCAGAAACATTGTCTACAGTGCACTTCTCTTTTGCGTCCTCCCTCTGATACAACCTTAAGTGGCGGTCTAAAGTAACACAAAAGAAACGGTTCCGAGAACAAGGCTGCATATGATTCTTTTTTTTTTTTTTTTTTTTGTTGGTAAAGCTTTCTTTCATTCTATATAAGATTAGAAAGAACAGATTTCGTTCAAAATTGTAACGAAAAATGGTGTTGTTGTCCCAAGTGATATGTATTTCGCACGCGCTCTTCAACGTTTGGATGAATGTGCACTTTGCGTGTGCTCTTCAATATTTGACTTTCTTAGACCTTTTATTGTGTAATATTTTATTGTGATCTAAACAAGTTATTAAAAAAGTGATTGAAAAGGACTTATAAGTTTATAGTTGTCTCAAGTGATATGTTTTTGGGCGCATGCTCTTTAACGTTGGAATAAGAATGTGCATTTCGCATGTGCCCTTCAATATTTGACTTTCTTAATCCTTTTATTGTGTACTCAATATTTTATTGTGATTGAAACAAGTTATGAAGAAAGTATTCGAAAAGGACTAATGATTTTATAGTTGTCCCAAGTGATATATATTTTGTGCGTGCTCTTTAATATTTGACTTTCTTAGTTGTTTTATTGCGTACCTAATATTTATTGTGATCGAAACAATATTTTATTGTGTACGCTCGAATACGTATGTGGAATTTGCGGTGCAAGCATGACTCATGAGCGTTTCTGAAGTGATCCATACGAGCCACGAATTTCATAAACCGAATACTCCATGAAGATTTGTCTCGTGTGAGATGGAGTGGGGTAGTTACACTTCCCATGCTCGATAGTGCTTGAATTACACAAAAGAAGCTGTGATGTTTGCACGACCAATCTCTCGCAGTTGCAAATCAAGAACAGGACCCCAATTGCGACGGCAATCAATCAAATCCCAAGATGGCCGGCATATTGTGCCACGTTCACGTGCATGACACACGTCCAAGGTTACGATTAAATCTTATGAGGGTTTTTGATTCACGAGCAGTGCATACAAGGCCACTTGAATTTTTCGATGGGCTCGAACTTTCGCCAACGCGTCCAGTGATGTCGTGTGCGCACGTAGCAGCGAACAACAAGCATCGCAGAGGCAAAACCTGAACCGGATAATTCTCTCTTGTGGGTTTGGATTGCAATTGGCCCCTTCTTTTTCCCAGAGAAATGTCATGAAACGTCTGCTATTTTCTTTGTGCTTTAATTTCCCACATTCTCAAGTATCTCCGATCCACGCACTCTGAAGATCAACATGACGGTTCCTTTGTTGCCGAATCGTTGGAAGGAGCCATCGCCTGCATTTTATCGAGACTCCATGAGTTGATTGCCATGGGTTGATTGGTAGACGGATTAGCGAGATTAGCACATGCTAGCTCGGCCGCGCTGATGGAGTGCATAGTTATGGTGGAAATCCTAAACTTCCTCTCCTTCTCCGCATGAACTGAAGCTTCGCTTAAGTCTTGAGTCAGACAATACAGATCTAATAAGAGCCTTATCAAGCACAAATCAACTGAACTAGGAAGTACAATGGATGCACTAATTGGGAGAGAATATTATATGATGTTGAGTTTTTCAGGCCTTAAGTTAGCCTATTGCAGCAGGGAGTCCAACAAAATAGCCGACTAGGTCGCCAAAGCCTAATGAAAGAAAAGTCCTAGTAATTGGACTATTTATCCAGCTCAAGTCCCTTGGAACTTGATTTGCTCTGAAGTTTTAAACTTGGATTCACTAAATACTTCTAAGGGAATGGCATTTACGTTTTCAGACCTTGGAAAAAAAAAAATTCCTTCTGATTGTCTCTTCAAAAAAAGTTTTCCACTAGATTGCCATGGAGTTTGCTAGATTAGCCAACAAAACAGCCCCATAAAAATTTTAGTGGCGAAACTAAAACCTCGTGGAATGACATTCCTTGAGATTAACGTCAACACATTTCGCACGTACACACATTATCATATGGAAATGGATTTACTCAACTGAACAAGAATAGAATAACACTGAGAGCAAAGACCATGCAAAATGAATCTGACCAAATATCTTGCACGCACACCAAAATCTGCATTAGTTTGTTGCCAAAATCGTGCAAAGTTAAGAGTAACCTCTATATTAAATTGACTATTAAAATTGATAACGATGCCCTAGATTAAACCAGATGCACTTTGGCTAGCTAGGACTCCTCAAGTCCAATGAGCCAAACAAATCTCGGAATTATTGTCAAGATTAATCTCGAAAAAGGAAGATGTCCCAACAAGTCTTGCACTTCGTCTGTTTGCATTTGTCTAGCCCAGAGTCGCACCTCCTACCGTGTAATTCTGTCTTTTGTGGCGTTTGATCCTGTCGCGTTCGTCCTGTACATCCACAAGCCGAAGAAAAACAATGAGATCAAATGAGTTGCTGGGTCGACGTGTAAGCTATCGCTTAATCCGTCTAGAGTTTTCATTTCCTATATCAATAACTTTTATAATAAACGAAGATGAGATCCACATAATGATTTGTTGTCATCTTATGGGCGGCAGTATTCAATTTGCGGCCAATATATATCAAAGATCTTTACGTTAACTTTATGTCTTTTATTGTGTTCATTTATTGTCAAAATGTACAGTCCTTGGCTTGATGGACAAACCTGCGATATGGAAGAAAAATCATGTGTAAAGATATGATCGTTTTGAGAATACAAACATAAATTGCTATTATAATGGAAAGATGAGTGCTCTATATAGAATGCTCGCTGATTATATTGAACTCAAATTGGGAAGTTATCAATAGTTAGCCGGTCGATTTGCTATATTAACAGCAGAAATGTAGGCACGAGTGTTTAGGGAATTCTTTCATAAAAGTTTGAGATCGAAGTTTCAATTTAGTTTTTTTTTTTTTTGGAAATACAAATATAAATCATAAATATATTATATAAATGTCAATCTAGTTTTAAACCTTTCGATTTGACCAATTTAATTATAAATATTTCAACAATTTGTCAATATAGACTTTTTGGCTAATTTTAGCCGAAAACTAGTAAAACAGACATCATTCTACTTGGTATGATCAGCTATCGGCAAGGGTCGCAGCCCTTGCCAATTGTAGGGAAGGCAACTGCTAAGGTCTGGTGAAGGCTTCAAGCCCAGTCCTCACCTACCACAACGGAAAAAAGTATGAAAAATTAAAAATAATTGTAAAATTATTCACGTTAGTACAAGATGGTATCTGTCGTCAATTTTGGTCAAAATTGATCGGAATGATTATATTGGTAAATTGTCAAAAGATTTATATTTTAAGACTGAATTGATGTTCATATAATATGTTTAGGATTTTTTTTGGTAATATTCCCCAATAAACTAAAAGCGTAATAAATGGATATACACTATATTCCTTTGATAAAAAAAAGTGCAATTAAAATATAGAGGAAATGCTGATTAGAAAATCGCATCATTTGTTAATATTTCCCAACTTTTCTTTTTCAAATATCGGGCAAGTCTAGAGTTGAATATTAGGGAGTGCAATGAACAGGGCAGAAACCAAGACCCAAGGCAAGGGCAATGCGAGCAGAGGCAGATCGGGAGGGGAGAGAGGAGATGGGGTGTCTGTTCGACAAGCAAGCGGAGATGTTCGTGGACTCTCGTCCGACATACTCGGCACACTAGTACTCCATGCTCGCTTCTCGCACTCCTCGTCACTCCCTCGCTTGGGACGTCGGCGCCGGCAATGGCCAAGCCGCCCTCTGTGTGAGTCGTCTCTCTCTCTCTCTCTCTCTCTCTCTCTCTCTCTCTTCTGTGTGCAAGATTAGTAGCAAGTTTACTGTTTTTCTTGATATGATGGAACCCAATATTGATCGGGAGCCGTGATGGTGGGAGCAGATTTTCTGGATTTTGCAAAAAGAAAAAATGGGCTAGACCAGATATGATCGCAGATGATGCGAAATTTGACACTTTTTTATGATTAAATACATATCAAATGCATGTCTCGCTGAAGAGGAATTTTGAGGAGAATTATTCATTCGAGCACTCACCATGTATGAATATTTTTCCTTTGTTTTTGCTTTTGGAAGTAATTGACTAGACAATGGGTGTAGAGAATGAGTGAAGATTAGCTCATCCTGGGTGAATTTTACCTGAATCCTCAGATACTGCTTTTAACTCTGCTGATTGATAAGAAGTCGATTTATTCGATTTGATTTTGCTTGGGGCTTGGATAGGCTGTGTACTGCTTCCTAATCACTAACTAAAGGTGGTCATCCTCCAGTTCCACGTAATTGATCTCAAATCCTTTGTGTTGTTTTGAATGTGAACTTTAAAACTAAAGTTCAACCCGTCTCAGTGTCTTCCAGGCTTCTTCTCCCTTTTTGTCTTTTAAAATGGGCTTCTCTTTCCTCTTTGATTTATTCAATCGAATTTCATTACTTCTAGATTGTTTGTCACTTACAACTCCGTTCATACGCCCTGCACTTGCTTGTAAAATAGGTAGCCCAGCACTACAACCGGGTGATCGCCACTGATGCGAGCACAGTCCAGCTAAAATGTGTGATGCAGCATCCGAAGGTCCATTACGTCCACACCCCAATACCCATCTCCAATATCGAAATCATGACCTTAATTGGAGGTGAAAATTCAGTGGATTTAATTACGGTGGCTCAAGCGGTGCATTGGTTCAACCTACCCAATTTCTACTCCCTCTTGACCCGTCTGCTCTGGAAGCCGGGAGGTGTGGTCGTTGATATGGTGCTACAATGACATTGAAGTGAGCTCTACACTTGATCCAGTCATGAAACGCTTCCATGAAACTACGCTGCCCTTTTGGGACCCCAACATAAAGCACATATCCGATGGTTACGAGAAACTCCCTTTCCCATTCGAGAGTGTGGGGTTGGGATGTGAAGGTGAGCCACTGCCACTGGATATACCACAGGACCTCTCTTTCGAAGGTTTCTAAGGGTGTTAAGGTCATGGTCCGCAGTTACTACGGCTAAGGAAAGAGGTGTTGATCCGTTATCCGAAGGCGTAGTGAGAGAGCTTGAGGATGCATGGGGTGGTTCTGATTTGGTCAGGTGCATTGTGTACCAGGCTTTAATGCTTGCCGGCGCAGTGTAAGCTGTAAATTTCCGTGTCCTCTTTTGACTCCATTAGAATAGAATTGAACATAAAGGGCAGTTCAAATGATCTTGTTAGTTGCCAATTTATACAAGCTCAGACATTGTGCTCAGCTGATATGCAGATTCCCAATCTCTGTCAAGCATGTCAGACTTGGCTTCTTTTTTCCTTCAATAGAGGTGGCGAAATGACTATGACTATTAGTTGAAGAGTGTCGAATGACCACATCCTTCGGGTCTTTAAGTCCGAGGAGCGAAAGTACCTCAGTTTTTTCGTCTGTTTTGGTTCTTACCAGGTTTTATTCTTTCCATTTTCAATAGATCAAATGTTAATTCGCTCATCTTTTCCATCCACAACCGGACAATGGTATGCAAGTGCCCTGTTTATTTGACGAATTTGTTTGGATCTTATTTTATTCTTTTCCAATTCGGTGTATGCATTTCTAATTACGTCAACGAGAGTTCGTTTGTGGAAACATGCTTCACGAATCTGTATTTGCTGATATTGTTCAAGACTCATTGGTTTACCACTCCACGACACTTCTTGTTATAGAAAATGTGAATTGGGGCTTGTCCAGCACGAATTGTAATTTCACTGCCACCATTTTCACTCGCCTTTATAGGGTGCATACAATTCCCTGCCATGAAGTCCATATGCAGTAATGAAGCTACGATTCACATCTAGACTATCACAAAATCATCAACATATTTAAATCATTAATAGAACCTTTATCACGGATGATTTTTCGCTTAAACCGTGACCAAACTTCTCGGCTATGTTTTCATTCGCAATCATTAAAACAGAGCAAATTTAGTTCGATCCAGCAAAGGATTATGACCTCGGATGATTACTGATTGGATATGAATAAGGCAAACACAGGTACGGCTTCTAGGACGGGAATCAACGAAACAAGTAGAAATGATCACTTTACGAGGTCTTCAGTTGCAGCGACTGCAAGCAGGGGAGAGCAGAGTGTCCAGGGAGTAGCAGTGAAATCAGGAACGTGCAACAGAAACTGCCGTTGTCCGTAGCCTGAGAATATCGGAAAAAGTGAATTGATCAGTGAAATCCAAGAGAGGTCTTTCGCGCGTTAAATAGGAAGATGTGGATTTATCCGAGAGGGAGCTTCCGAGGTGCTGCTTTATAGCCATGTCGCCGTTGATGAAGAGGAGCTTCAGAAGTGAGGATAGAACTGCTGGAAATACAAAAGAAACGAGAAATCAGTGCGACGATTGAATCGAAAATCGAAAAAAGAAAATCCGATAACCCAGAAAACTTGGGTTCAGTTTCGTTGCCATAATCCAGTAAGGTAGAGCTTGGAATGACAAATTTGAGCTCAATGGAGCTCCATCTATGGCTGTTTTCTCCCTGTTTCGAGTCAGGCATTTCGTCGTACACCCAAATCGCGCCCCCGTCAGCCCACATACGTAACAGTGCGCGCCGATCAGAGGAGTGAATCGGGGGGACCCGCTGGTTGAGCATGACGAGCGCGTGCGCCGAAGGAGGCCAGGCGACGTTGTCGGCGGAGGCGGAGGATGGAAAGCGAAAGAAAGAAAGAAGTTATCAAGGCCGGGCTTGTTGAGTCTTGAAGCGGGCTGAGCTTGTAAAGGTTTGGGCTTTTCTCAGCAAACGTGGGCTTGTTTTTTACTTTCCATGGGCTAAAGCTTTGGGCTGAATTGTTTGAACTTTTATAACAAGGCCTGTAAGGCATGACACACTCAAGGTGAGCTTAAATTCTGTTCCTTGGTATGGGCCGGGTTTTATGTGTACGTGCTATCAGTGCGAAGGACTTTGATTGTCTCCGGGAACCGCGTTTTTTGTTTTTTTTTTTAAATATCATATCTGCAAACCAAATGTAAAGTGAAAGTTACTCAGACCTATGTTGCATAAGATAAAATTATGTAAACCGCGAGTAATCATCAATATGGCTCAGGAGCACGGGCCAGTCATGGGATTTTAATTATATCCAGCTGTAGATATTGTTAGAGAACAATAATAAAGATTAAATGTTTGAGAATCGTATTATTTGTAATCCAAAAGTACAAAAGTGAATTTAGAGCAGATGCCGTCCACATTTCCAGATTCATGTGACAAGCACGAGAAGGTACAATTGTTTAAGAAAAGAAAAAAAAAAGAAAAAGAAAGAAAAGGTACGACTGTTTTGAGAAAAAAGATAAAAAGAAAAAGAAAGGTACATTTCTATCCGACGAAAGAAGGGGCACAGCTGCATGTGCTATTGTGTCCATTTTTCTAACTAGTCCCCACCTTATTATTTTTAAAGGCATCAACTTTAATAACTATAAATTGATAGTTGCACCTGCGAAGTTGCCCATGCACGTTTTTCTATTTATTGCAAATGGGGTCAAATGCAAATATTTAAAGTATAATTGTTTTCTAATAAGGATTTTACTAACGAATGTCCATTTTTACTGGTTCAAAAAAACTCCCACACATAAATTTTTTGTTATTATCAAAATACTATTATACATAATTAATAAAGTCACTTATTATTTGGTGTGGAATGATTAATAAGTTCCTAGAAAGCACTCGATTAAAAAAAAATCTAATAATAATCCTTGATTGGTCACCATAGCACCTCGCGTTCACAACTCGGAAGCAAATTTAGAGGATCTTTTTTTATTTGTCCATAAGTTCTAAAGTGGATTCAGAACAGGTGTTGTCTACATCGCCGGAGCCCTGTGAAAAGCACGAAGAAGAAGAAACTTCATGTGATCTTGTAATGATAATGTCCTCCAATTTATTAATTTTAAATCCATAACTTTATTGACTCTGAATTTTTTACGGAGACACAGCCATGTGAAAGCACGACAAAAGGAGGAACTCCATGGGATCTTGTAATGATAATGTCCTTCACCTTATCATTTTAAGTCCATCAACTTTATTGACCGGAAATTGGATGCTGCACCTGCTGCAAAGTTGCGCACGCGCGTCTTTTGTGGTAAATGGAGCCAAATTCAAATATGTGAAATGCAGTCTTTTTTAATTAGCATTATGTCATTTGTTGTCTTCATTTTATGTATAGTCCTTGGTTTGGTGGACAAACCTAAAAAAAGATAATGTTTAAACATATGATTATTTAGAGATTATAAACACAATTTGTTATAAGACTAGGAAGATGCGTGACAAATCTTAATTGTGTTTATAATCTCTAAATAATTGATGATTATAAACATATATGGTTATTCAACCTCGTGATGTGCAATTCATCCGTTAAGTTTTTTTTTTTTCTCATCTTCCAACATATCAAACATGTGTGATATGGATAGTTTGTTTTTTCTCCAAGTTTTATGAATTATTGAAATAGAGTTGAATTTGTTAAATTGAAATAATGAATGATATTAATAAATAATGGATTAATATTTTTAGTGTATATTCATTTTAGCTTTTTTAATTATTTATTTATTTATGAATTTGATTCAAATTAATTTGATTGAAATAATTTATATATTTAATATACAACGTGTCCCAACGTGGTCGAATTCTTTGTTTTTAGAAAAATGACGTGTCGGCGTATCGTGTCGTGTCGTGTGTTAGTATTGGTGCTACTTAGGGTGCAGATTTTTTCACCACCTATCTTTTTTTTCAGGACATGACCGTTTTGAACCTACTACGAATGCAACAAATTCCACAAGAATGCTGTAAAATTAAAGATGAAGAGAAATGGACCCATAAGCATTTGGAGTTCTGACCTTCCGATACTTCATCAGGGGAGCAATTAGGTTCGGCTCCGGTCCAGTCCTCTTCTTCACGACGCTTGGCCACGAGCCTGTCGTACTCAACCTCTTCGACCAGGTCGTAGATTGGATCCTCGATCTTGATCTGCACGGCGGACTCGGCTCTTGGGCCGCCAGCGCGGAAAGCCTTGAGGCACCGCAACCCCTCCACACACGTCGTCGAGGTGGCTCCTAAGTTCCTCAGCTGGCGGCGACTCTTTGTTGCTTGTCTTCCAACTCTCTCTCTCTCTCTCTCTCTCTCTCTCTCTATGTGTCTGCGGCCAAGCTTTCACCAGCCCCAACGAGGGCATCGGTCTGTGGCCAGGCTTTCACCAGCTCCAACGAGGGTATCGGGCGAGGGCCGCCACGCTCTCGTCGCCACAGCGAGGGAGTTGCGGCCACCCTGTGCCAGCAGGGGACAGCCAGCGGCCTTTGTCAGCCCTCAGCAAAAAATAAAATAAATAAATAACATAAAAGAAAAGAAAAGAAAAGGCCAAAAAACTAAAATAATTATACAAAAATTATTAAAATTATTAAAATATTATTTAAAAATATCACGTCAGCCTGTTATCCACTTAGAATGATTGAAGTCCATGTTAGTGATTTTTGACCAAAATTAATTGGACGGACTCAATTTATATTAATGCGAAAAGGTTTAAGATTAAATTATATAAAAAAAATTGATTATTAATTTGTCACATGTTTTACATTTTCCGGTGGAATTTGAATTTCCACCTCTATCTCGGCCTCCTCCATGACCTCGAAGGCAACTTCCTTACCTTGATGAAATGATCCGACTTTGCAATGCTTGCTTAGGATTTGAATCAATAGGCTTTTGATTCATTTTTTGCTCACTTAAGTATGATGAACCCATCAATTGCTCCCATGTTAGGGTTGACACATTTTGCCCTTCCTCAATCCCTACAATCATGTAAGCAAATCTTTCAGTGAAAGACCTTAAGATTTTTTCTACGACTCGCACATCTTGGAAGTCTTCATTGTTAACCCTTAATTGTTTAATGATGGTTTGCACACACCTAAAATATACCGAGATTGATTCTAAGTCATTCATGCATAAGGACTTGAAAATCACCTTAAAGTGTTTAAAGTTGAACTTGTTTGACACAATCATTGCCTCTATATGAGTTTTGCAAAATATCACATGCTACTTTTGCGGTCTCCACACTTGATATTTTTTACAAATACCGTTTCCTCTGTGGCTTGAAAGATCGCATATAATGCATTTGAATCTTTCTTCTTGGACTCCACCAATGAATCGTCCTCCTCCTTTTTTAAAGCATGATTGCTTTAGCATTGGCCACTATTGTAATATTAACGCGGAAACGACATGATTTTACAAATTAAGTTAATACAAAACTATTGAAGAAATAAATAAGAAATAATAAGATACCGAAGATTTACATGGTTTAATTCGAATATCGGTACATACGTATCAATATCAAATAATTTACTATAATATGAGAAAATTATAGTTATAATTACTCGAGATACTTGAATATTTTTTATATATAAATTTAAATCTAAATTTAAAATATTTATAAATAAATAACTTAATTGGACGTAAGTTCACAGCACAAAAATCAATCACAGTGTTCACCCTCAGCAAAAGCTTTTCTCGCACCACCAAAAAATCAAGAACGTTGCGTGTTCTTGAATTTTTCCCTTCTTCGTATTATTTTTTCTTTTTATACTGCTTCTTGTGGGAGACAGTGAGAGGACAACTTCTTTTCTTTCCGTGGGTCCCTCACGCGGTCAAACCTTTATTGACCGAACACTAGTCAAGAAAGGCGACGTAACACTTCTTTCTTTGCTCTTAGACTTCTTTACCCCATAGATAAATAAATATTCATAGAATAAGTGAGACCTTATTTTGTCTTTTAGTGTCCTTATCTTCCCTTACTTTCTTTTGTACGGCCAAAAAAAGTCCGACAAAGAACTTCTTCGTCCGAATTATTCTAATCTGTTTGAAAAAATCCTTTCCCATAAATTTAATTTAACAAATTGATATCCGAATTCAAATTCGAGACATTAATTTAATAGTCACTTCAATCAAATCATTCTTTCACCAATTTCATAAATTTAATAATTTGAAAAAAAAATCGTCTAGATGGATTAATTATTCTTTTATTTGACTTTATAAGTTGCAATTGAACATAATTGATAGAAATCATTTTTAGTTATGATATCACATGTTGGAACCAAAAGAAGATAATCCTGGAAATTTGGAACAAGAGCACAAATAAAGACTAGAGGGAGGACTTTCTTACTGAAATGCAAATGCTCATGCTGCAATTCTCTATTATTGAAGCTAACCTTTGCTTTTTCTTTTCTTTTTTTCCTTGCTTGCTTACAATGATTCACAAGTAATCTATTTATAGCTAAATATTTAGTATTGAAAAAGTGTTGCACCCTATGACTATTTGCTCTAAGACAAACATAGGATTCAACAGAGAAGAAATCTTTCTAGGTGCCCCCAATCTTTCCTTTTGTCTTTTTTTTTCTTTTTCATGCGCCTGCTAGCTATTAATAAGGTCTTCACGGAGAGGTCTTCATTTTTTAGTTCAAGCAGTCTACCATAAATCACGCCTGTTGATTTCTTTTTGTTTTCACGAAGGTACTGTTAACATGTGAATCAATTTTATTAATACGAACAAAAGGAGGTATCCGGAGGATCCTAGTGATCTTAGAGGTCGTGGTCAGCGGTGACGATGGCGAAAGATCGGCAAGTGGAGTTGTTTCACGTTTTTCTTTTCTTTTTTTTTTTTTGGTTGAAAGTGGAGTTGTTGAGTGAAGGGACTGCTAGGAAGTTTCAGATGGCTTAGGGAAATATGAAGCTGGTGAGGATGTGGTTTATGAAGCCTTTGTACTTGCATGGAAAGTGAAGGAGTGACCTTCTTTGTATGATTGGGAAGGGCATGTTTGCAAATTGCTTCAAATATTGAGGCCATTTCACATTGTTTATTAATCTTAGCTACTCTTAAAATTGCTTACTCATTTCTTTGGAGCGTTGGATTAAAGCCAACGCTCTACTAGTGAGCTATATATTTAATATTTGTCCCGTCTTTTCAAGTTAGCCAAACAATCATGAAAAATACTCCCCAATGAGTAGTAACAATGATTAGTTAGAGCATCTTTATCGACAACAACACAACAAATCCAATCTTTGCATTATGAAGGAAATTTTTCGGTAATATATAGTTCGTCGATATCTTGAGTGGTGATTCGTTAGGAATATTTTGTTATTGTTATATATTTATATAGATATTGTGAATTTACTATGTTACATTGGGATTTTAATTATGTCCCGCTGTAGATATTACTAGAGAACAATCATAAAGATTAGGGTTAATACCCTGAAAAATCCAAACTTGTATACTTGTGATAAATTTACTCAAAACTATTTCTTTGACCACAAAAAAATCCCAAACCGGTATACCTTTGATAAATTTACTAAAAATCTGTACATTGTGATAAAATTTACCCTATGTTAGTTTTCGTTAAATTTTACTATCAAATTATTAAATTAAATAACACGTGATAGTTGACTGGTATACTGATTTGAGATTTTACGCTCTGTTTGTTATAGTTTACAATTTTTGCGATTTTTTTTGTAGTATTAATCTAATTTAGCGAACGGTATATTTGTCACAAATTTATCAATTTATGGTTTTTTGCGGCCGAATAAATTAATTTGGGGTAAATGACACTAGTTTATGATTTTTTATGGTTAATCGGGATAAATTTATCACATGCATACTAGTTTGAAATTTTTCATAATTAAGAAATAATTTAAGATAAATTTATCATAAATATATCGATTTTGAATTTTTTAGAGTATTAATCCAAAAATTAAATGTCCAAAAGTGAATTCAGAGTAGATGCTGTTCACGTTGCCAGACCCATGTGACAAGTTTGAAAAGGTACAATCGTTTAAGGAAAGAAAAAGAAAAGGTACGACTGTTTTGAGCAAAACGAGAAAAGGAAAAAGAAAGGTACATCTCTATCCGAAAAAAGAAGGGGTACAGCAATATGTGTTATTGTGTCCATTTTTCTAACTGGTCCCATCTTATTATTTATATAAAATAAAATTTACATGATAATCTTTAATATATTGTGAATAATAATTTATTCTAAATCATAAAAAAATCAAATTATAATTAATTATAAATTATTATGAAATCTACTTTTTCAAAAATTTATTATTTATAATAAATTGTTATTTTCAGTACTTCAATAATTATGATGCTAGTAAAATTCTATTTATAAAAGCATCAACTTTAATGACTATAAATTGGAAGTTGCACATGCTTCGAAGTTACCCATATGCATTTTTTCTTTTCATTGCAAGTGGGGTCAAATTTAGATAATTAAAGTATAATATTTCTAATAAGGATTTTACCAACGAATGTCCAATGTTATCTGTTAAATGAAAAACTACACAAATTTTTTTTTTGTTACTTTTAAAATACTGTTTTTTTTTGTATTATGCATAATCAATAAAGTCACTTCTTATTTGATGTGGAATGGCTAATAAATGCCTAAACACCATTCGTTAACAATAGGGGTGAGCGATTCGGTTCCTTATAAGTTCCGCTTTAGAACTTGGGACTTACCCTCGAGTACGAGTTCCTCATTTTTTGGAACCGAAACCTACTCATAAGAATTAAGAACTTAGAACCTACCCCGTCACCGGTTCCCGAGTCGATTCAGATTCTAACAGAGTTTTTTTTTTTTTGGTTTCATTTTTAGTTTAAAAAAGGAAATGAACGCAAACAATAATAAACAAACTTGTCATTTATCAAAGAGAATACTACACGAACACAGAATCTATAATACTCGTAAGTGTTTAATATTTTGGAATGTGAACCAACATTCTACAAATGAGTATGCCACATACCACGTCAAACCTATGCTAAATCTTTTACAAATGAAAAGTGATAATTGACACTACCAAACAAGTACCTTTTGGAATTGCCATCTCCATTGTTGTCTTGAGAATTGAGACTATCTAACTTGCAACTTAGATGATGTTTTTTTTTGTAAAAGCAAAAGAAGTAACATGAGCATTTTATGAAGCTAGTGCACCTTGAGAAGCCTTTGAATCAGCTAAGATATACAAATCCAGTAAGTCTCGGGTACTTTATGACTCAAATGAACAAATAATGTAGATAGGATGTCTAAAATAAATGTACGAAACTCTGGCTTCTATACCATTCGAAGAAACATGGCCGACCACACTTCTAGAGCCATATTCACCGCTTGACCGAGAGATCGGAATCAAAGAGCTACCCTTGCTAGCGTAGCCTAAGCCTGTAAATACAAATATCACAAATTAGTAAGCCCCTTCTCATGAAGATCATATTCACTTGTTCTTTTTGTCCCAAACACAGATTTTTTAACGAACCATCAAGTCTGAATATTGTATAGCTTCGACATTCTCATACGACAATAAGCAACCTACCACTTGATTCAGTAGAAATGCAGACCCTCATACCCTTTTCAAAGAGGATAAATAGCCAAAGATTCTTAGTAGCAGCAACAATAGCATGCACGTCGAAAGATTTCCAGCCCAGAGGGTTTGAGCTTTCTCTAGGGCTCTTCGAGTCCTCCATGTACTCAGATGCCTGTTCAGATATTGCTACAATTTGAAACAAGAGAAAGAGGTCATTCATATTTCGAAAGGTTGGACGGTAATTAGCAATTTATGCAATCGAGGATTCATAAAAGCAATGACACGAGATGATAGAATCAAGGAGTAATAATTGGCCCAAATAGCTTCAAGAATATCTTGTACTTGATAGAGACCATATGGAGCATATTATCTCATAAACTAAATCCGATTCACCATATTCGGTCACTGATGATATTTCAAATTCCAAATCAATTGTAAATTTGCAGATAGAGGCGCATTTATAAAATAGGCAAATAATGCAACTGTCACAAAGTTGATTAGAGAACCCGCATCAAATAACAAGAGAGAAAGGAGGAAGAAAGAAGGAATAGAGAGGAGAAGTTAAGGAGAACGTAAAAGAAAGAAACAAAGAGGGGTTGTAGATTTCTGTAGTAACAGAAACCCTACACCCATTGTGTTTACATTAAATATAAATTGTATATGACCATAATACCCTTATGTAAGTAAAAAAGAAATGAAACTCTGAAAATAAAGAAAAATAACTCAATTAAAGTAACTTAACATTCCCCCTTAAGCTAGAGCATATAGGTCACCCATGCCTAGCTTGGAACAACCAGCAACAAAAATAGGATGAAATAATGCTTTGGCGAACATATCAGCAAATTGATCTCTAGAGACAATGTAAGGATTAGCAACCAGCTTTTGCTTCACAGCATCATGAACAAAATGACAGTCAACTTCTATATGCTTAGTTCACTCTTGAAAAACAGAATTCCTAGCAATATAAATAGCTGATTGATTATCACACATCATATCAATAGGTTGATTAATAGAAAATCCAAGCTCCTGAAGGAGGGATTTCAACCACAACAATTCAGCCATAGTATGTGCCATAGCACGATATTCAACCTCCGCACTAGACTTGGCAATGGTAGTCTATTTCTTGCTTCTCCAAGTAACCAAATTACCACCAATAAATGTGCAATACTCAATTATAGACCATCAATCATATGTTGACCTAGCCCAATCAACATTAGAATAGCCAACTAAAGTGGAAGAACCGTTAGGTTTATAAATTAGTCCCTTACCATGAGAGCTTTTAAGATATCAAAGAATGTGATAGATAGTATCCCAATGAGCCTTCTTAGGTGACTCCATAAACTGACTCATCACACCAACAGCAAAAGAAATATTGGGACGTGTAATAGTAAGATAAATTAATTTCCCAACAAGACGTCAATATTGATGCTTGTCTTCAATTTCATTTCCATCATCAACTCCAAACTTTTGATTTGGATCCATAGGAGTATCAACTAGCTTGGAAGCTAGTGTACCAGTCTCAGACAAAAGATCAAGAACATATTTTTGCTGAGACAAATTAATACCTTTTTTACTTCGTAAACCTTCAATACCCAAAAAATACCTAAGAGTTCCCAAGTCTTTAATATGAAATTGCTGCTGAAGAAAGGACTTAACCTCAAAAAAGCCAGTCATATCACTACCAAAGACAATTATATCATCCACATATACCATAAGAATGACCACCCCCGATTCATTCTTGCGAACAAAAACAAAATGATCAAAATAACATTGGTGGAAACCACATCGGGAAATCACTGAACTGAATTTTTCAAACCATACTCTTGGAGACTGTTTCAACCCATAAATGGCCTTATGTAGCTGACATACTTTACTACGATTCTCCCTTTGAGCAACATACCTAGGAGGTTGCTCCATATATACTTCTTCCAGATGAATCGCCATAAAGAAAAGCATTCTTAACATCCAATTGATATAATGGCCAATGGAAATTCACAGCAAGAGAAATAATAACACGAATAAAATTAAGATGTGCCACAGGAGAAAAAGTCTCCAAATAATCCACTCCATAAGTTTGAGTAAAACCTTTAGCAACGAGCCGAGATTTAAGATGCTCAATTGAGCCATTTGGATTGTACTTGATAGTGTACACCCAACGACACTTCACCACATCTTTCCCAAGAGGAAGATCAACCAATGACCACGTTTGGTGAGACACTAGAGCTTCCATTTCCACATCCATAGCTTTCTTCCACTCAAGGCGAGACAAAGCCTCAGTGGTAGAAGTAGGAATTGTGTGAGTTTGTAATGATAGAGCAAAGTCATGTAATGTAGAAGGAAGATGTGAGATAGACACATAACACTCAATAGGGTAAGCCAAAGATGATTTTTGTGTGCAAGATCGAGTACCTTTGCGAAGGGAAATTGGAAAATCGTTCGGACCAGGAGACAAAGAGGAAGATTGAACGGAGGGCATGGAAGAGCTGGAGACGGGTGGTGCCATAGACTGCTTTTGCCGTTGATACACCTGCAAGGGATGAGGTACTAGAGAAGAACTAACATAATCTAGGGGGATAAGTTATGGGATAGAAGGATCAGTTACAATGTCAGTTGAAACTCTTTACCCTCAGTAGAATAGTATGGTGTACCCTCGAAAAAAGTAACATCATCACTAACATATTAGGTACAAGTTGTAGGATCATAACACGGATATCCTTTCTGTGTACATCAATACCTGAGAAAAATACATTTAGTGGCGTGAGGAGATAGTTTATTAGAATCTGAACGTAGGTTATGAACAAAACAGATACACCCAAAGACGCACGGGGTAAGAGAGAATAACAGTTTGTTAGGAAATATAATACTGATTGGTGACTGATGATTGATGATAGTGGAAGGCATACGATTTATGAGATAACATACGGTAAGGACAACATCACTCCAAAATGATTTTGGTACATGCATATGAAATAAAAGTGAACGAGCAACTTCTAGAAGGTGATGGTACTTTCTCTTGGCCACACCATTCTATTGAGGGGTATAAGTACAAAAGCCAAGATTAGAATAAAACAAAGAAATTGATTTCTGTGTATATTTTAGAGCATTATCTATTCGCAAAATTTTAAGGGATGTGTTAAACTGATTAGTAACCTCATGATGAAAAAATTGAAAAATGTGTAAAAAATTAGAATGATCATGAAGCATATTAGAGCCATATTAAACGAGAATAATCATCCACAAAAGTAACAAAATACTTAAAACCATTTCTATTAGCAATACGGGAAGGTCCCCAGATGTCCGAATGAACAAGTTCAAGTAAAGTAGATGCACGAGAATCATTACGACTAGGAAAAGAGCTATGATGATGTTTCCCAAGTTCACAAGCCTCACATTCAAGAGTAGAAATTGATTTACACTCGGGAATTATTTGTTGTAACTTAAATAAAGATAAATGCCCTAAACGAGAATGCCATAATAGGGGCTAATAGAACTAGCAGTTAGACCATTGGCGTCAGCAGTGGAGACACCATTTAGATAGTAGAGTTCATCACATTCATGCCCTCTACCAATCATCTTCTTTGTCTGCAGGTCTTGAAAAACGCAATAAGATGGGAAAAATGTAACTGAACAATTAAGAGCTTTAGTTAACTGACTAACATATAACAAATTTAAAGGAAGTTGGGGAACATGTAAAACAAAGGACAAAGATAAGGAAGATGTAAGTGAAATAGTCACTAATCCAACCACTTGAGTTGAGGAACCATTAGCTAAAATAACTTCTGATGAATGACTAGAGTTATAGTGGAAGAAAATAGTTCTTGTTTACCATCATATGACTAGAAGCTCCCGCGTCAATAACCCAAGAGGTGAAAGGAGACAAAGTAGAGAAAGAGGCCATGTTACCTATACGTGCAAGAGTGGCAATGGATGAGAAATTGGAAGCCTCTAGTTGTTGGACATGCTTGATGAGTTGTGCAACCATATCATCTTGAGCTGTAGACTTAGAAGAACTACCCCTAGGTGGGATAGATGGGTTCATGTCGCTGTAAGACACATTTCCAGCACTCCCTTCAAACACAATAGTATTTACAGTAACTAATCGTTGAGCCCACTCAGGCTTGCCATGTTTGGCCCAACAAGTGTCAATAATATGACCAGATTTCCTGCAGTATATACAATGACGGCTATCTCGATCAAAACTTTGTCCACTACGTCCACCATCACGATTATGACCTCCTTCGAAACCATGACCTCTATTGGAAAATCCACCACGACCACGATCACCACTACTAGCTACAAATGCTGAATTGTCTTTAGATGACGTAGAAGATGAAGGGACAATGCGCTAAATTCGACAAAATGCTTCATTCATGGAAGGAACTCTCTCTTCGGCAAGAAGGCGACTCTTCACAGGCTGTAAGTCGGCATTCAAGCCAAATAAAAACTTGGCCACTTGAAATTCAGCTTGCTATGTCTTAAGTCTCTCAAGATCAGTAGTGATGGGCTGATAAGGATTGAGTTCTTCCCACATACCTTTCAAAGCACTATAATACTCTCCAAGAGACTTGTCTCCCTGTTTAAAATTAAATATCTTCTTATATAGTTCATAAATTCTAGACATATTTTTGTCTTATGAGTAACTCTCCATAAGATCATCCCATACTCTCTTAGCAATTGTGTGGAACATGACATTAGCAGCGATGGATGGTTCCATGCTATTCCATAACCACACCAAAAGTGTATCATTCTCTCTCATCCAATCACTATAGTCTCTAAAATTTTCAGCAGGAGGGTTTGTGGTAAGATAATGGAGTTTCCCTTTGGCATTAATATAGACCTTCATAGCTTGGGCCCATAACAAGTAATTGGAGGATCCATTTAATATAATAGTGGAAATTTGAACATTAACACTATCTCGTAGAAGTTTTAGTATTACTCATGACGATAATCTCAATATAAATATATCTACCACTAATCAAGAAGGCTGAAACTTTAGTGCAAGAAACAAAACAGCAACACTAATGTATAATTAGATGTAATTGACTCCATCAATTAACCAAAGGGATGCTGAAAACTCATAAATATAAACTAATATAAAGAAAAAACATGTTTGACGAGAAATCCCGATTCAAATAATTATATGTTTGACAAAAACCCAGCAAGACCAATCAACCATAATCAATGAAGTACTCTGATTCTTGAATCTGTTTATTAGTAAGTGTTGTGAAACGGAACCTGATAAATATGATATCTTCTGATCTCATATGTATCAAGACTTGAAGAGAAAATAGATAAAAATTGCAACTTTAAGTGGTTGCGCACCAGAGAAGAAGTAGGGTTACTAAGGGACTTTCAAACTAGCAATAGGATCAAGTAATCATGTAGTTAGATCTACTCGATACCATTTCACAAAGCTGATTAGAGAGCCCGTAGCAAATAGCAAGAGAGAAAGGAGGAAGAGAAGGAATAGAGAGGAGAAGAAGAATGAGAACGTAAAAGAAAGAAACAAAGAGGGCTGTAGATTTCTCGTAGTAATGTGAAACCCTACACCCATTGTGTTTATATTAAATATAAATTGTATATGACCAAAATACCCTTATGTAAGTAAAAAAGAAATAAAACTCTGAAAATAAAGAAAAATAACTCAATTAAAGTAACTTAACAGTAACAATTTGCTTCTCACTGTAATAACTCAGAGAATAAGTAATAGCAGCCCAGCTAGCATATAAGTCCAAAAAATCATATTCCCAATAAAAGATATATCAAGTGGCACAAATACCATAGAAAAATCTAACACTC
The DNA here is from genome assembly GCA_017140325.1 of Eucalyptus leucophloia subsp. euroa. Classification (NCBI taxonomy): domain Eukaryota; kingdom Viridiplantae; phylum Streptophyta; class Magnoliopsida; order Myrtales; family Myrtaceae; genus Eucalyptus; species Eucalyptus leucophloia. Next base: position 26,276 of record JADGSA010000015.1, read on the forward strand.
GATGCAACTGGAGAAAAAGTATACATTTACAACAATATGCAATCATGTCCTCTATTAAAAATAGATTGATCTTGTAGGGTGAAAAAAGGGACAAGGCAAAATGGCCCACTGGTCTCTCCAACCGATTCCACCTTATAGATCCATAATTCCAAATGACCAGTTGCCGCAAAATTCTTCTCATATCAGGATTGGGGGTCTGCTGGAAGCCTCCCAATGACAAAAGGGTAAGCACTCTCGACAACTTTAAAATTAGGGTCTGGAAGTTTTCTAATCCCTTCTAGTGATCATAGGGCTCTTAACACCAAGGCATAGTCGGTGGGAGTGAAAAGTTAAATTCATACATGATATCATACAGCTGATTCATTATTCCTTACTATCTGAAACAGCAGCAGCAATTCACAATTTAGTTTCATCCATATTATACAGCAAGATTCCACAACCTCTATGCAATAGATAAAAGCGAAAGGGATCGATCAGCAGCTTCAACAAATTTGACTCACGTCCCAATCAGAAACTACACTTGAACGTAAAAGTACACAATTGTGTCTTTCGTGATTTCTTCACAATTGTGTCTTTCGTGATTTCTTCTCATTTCATAAATACATAAATGCGCTTGACATACTTGCTCCTACACCCACAGAAACATGCACGGACATTATGCTCCACTTCTTGACACAACGCCATAACCAGAGGGATGTCAAAAATCTATCGGTGCACTTTATTTTCTCATGGACACGAGACATCGAGTGTAGTTTGGGACCTAAAGAATGCATACTTATGCTGAGGGTCAAGCGGCATTGAGGGTCGAGCAAGAGAGGTGAGCGGCATCGAGGGGCATCGAGCGGCACCGAGAGGGGCGAGCGGCGTCGAGAGGCAAGCGGCGTTGAGGGCGTCCAACAGCGCGGAGGGTCGAGCGGCTTTGAAGGGCGTTGAGGAGGCAAGCGGTGTCGAGGGGTGTCCGAGAGGAGTGAATCGAGCCGTCAGAGAGAGATTTCATAGTGACATGGGGGAGTTGGGGACAGTAAACAGAGGGAAAAAGGAAGAAATAGAAAGGTGGAAAGGGAGGTGTTGGAATTCGAGTAGGCGGAAGACGACTTACTTGATTCCGATGCGCAAACAGCAAATGGCCCTGGAACGAACGTTGAATTGCGAATTTATCACGAACAGTACTTCCTCACGTTAGTCTGGATGCAATCACGAGGAAAACACCCGATTTCCACAGCGTAAATGTCGATTGTTCTTGCAAAATTGAAATGGAACGCCTTTGATCTTCTTTGATGGAAATTGAGAGGAAATATGGTGCAAATGAACGGCCAGCCATCCAATGGTTGTGTTCGGGAGGTTTATATACGTCTCCCTTCGTACCCCTCCATTAGTGGCTTTCCATCGTATTGTATCAAGTCCAAACGGTGCGGTCCAATCGCACCCCATCATGGACGTACTAGCTCTCTAGCTAAAGTACAACATCTCCCACTCGGACATGATGGACTTGATAGTTCTCTATCAAGAATATAAGGAATTCAACATTTATCAATTTTACAAAACAATTCATACTGACAAATAAGCCGTGCGACCAGTGAGTACACCTGCACTTGGGAGCTCAAATTATGCACCTGTTAGGGATAACATAATGGCTACAACCCTGAAAAGAAATAAACAATCGATGTCTCACAGTGTCCCAGACATATTTTGTTACATCAGTCCAAGTATACCTATCCCTTAAAGGCTATACTTGACTATTCTCAAAACACCATGTATTTACAATTACATCCGCAACCACATAGGGCGATATAATTGGTCGACTAGTAAATATATGCGGTAGATGTAAAACAACAATAGTCTTCCTTCACACTCATGTCTCTCTCAATTTCAGAACAACTGCTTTCCTAGACATGTCCCATAAGCCATATCTATTCATGACCGCCCGTAACATGCTAAAGTAGCAACATTGATCTTTCACTTCGAGAACATAGTCGAAGTAACATAGGGCACAAAATTGAGGTAAAAATACAAAATTACCTCAAGGGCTCACACGATGAGTAAATAGGGATAATTTTACTCATCTTCCCTTATTGGTCGTACAATGCACATGTAGTACGAATTACATGCTATAGTGGATTACTCTTTCTATACGAGCGTATGTCAATCATCAAATATATCCACAATCCAGATCTTAGCCTAAACATAGTCACCTGCTTCTCACGTACTCATGTTTAGCCCGAGTGCTATATCAGCTTGCTTTCTAGAGCGCCCAATTAAGTACTCGCATACGGCATCTTTCAGGCATACATGATTGTGGGACTATCATGTTCGGTCTTGTTATAAATCAATCACAGACCTCATCTTGACTCCAATCAAGGCGACATATTTTATGTACCAAACTTGCTCTTCAGCATTTATTTGTACTTAACGTCTCATCTCAACGTGCTAACTACACCACTTGAGGCGATTGCTCGTGTGAGTGAGCCAATCATTGCCTGCTGACATACTTTTCAATAATATATGTGTGTTTGTGCTAGTCTTATAGTGGATTTGTACTTATTGATAAAACATCAAATCACTAATAAACAAACAAGTACAATACATTTGTCCACAAATACATAAACCAATGATCCTCTACAATATCATATATCACATTCTACGTAATCCTAGTGACATCCTATGGGTCAAAAATATGTCTCTAGGAATAGCTTTCGTAAATGGATCAGCAACCATTCTATTGGTTGAAACATATTGCAGGGTCACTTCTTTCTACGCTATAATTTCTCTAATGAAGTTATTCTTTATGTCAATGTGCTTTGTCCTTCCATGATACTTGGGATCTTTCACATAGGCAATGGCTGCTTGACTATCGCAATAAACTGTCACCGCTCTTGGAACTTCAGTGACAGTGGCTAAATTTTCAAAGAAACGTTTTAGCCATACTGCTTCTTGCACTGCGGCAGAACATGCAATAAATTCTGCTTCCATCGTAGACAAGGCCGTGCATGTCTGTTTCTTGCTATTCCAAGAAATTGCACCTCCATTGAGCAAGAACGCATATCCAGAAGTTGATTTACGCTCATCCAGGTCTCCACCCCAATCGGCATCTGAATAACCTAATAGGCGTAAATCATTCCCTTGGTAACAAAGTCGATAGTCTACGGTGCCCTTCAAGTATCTCAGGATCCTCTTCACGCTTTCCGGTGTGCTTGACTAGGATTTGATTGATATCGGCTCACCAATCCCACGGCATAGCATATGTCGGGTCGAGTACACATCATAGCATACATTAAACTTCCGATTTGCACTAGCATAAGGAACAAGGTTTCCATCATGTTAATTTCTTCGGAGTCTTAGGACACATATCAGTACTTAGGCCTTCACCTTGCATGATAGGGGTATCAATGGGATTACAATGCTGCATATTGAAACGCTCAAGAATCTTCATAATGTAAGACTCCTGTGATAAAGTAAGGAGTTTCCTTGATCGATCTCTTTCGATCTTAACTCCTAATATATAAGCAGCTTCTCCCATGTCCTTCATTTCAAAATTGGAGGACAACCATTCTTTTATGTTGATAACCAAAACCTTGTTATTTCCAGCCAACAGAATATCGTCCACATAAAGTGATAAAATCACAAACTTTTCTTTGGACCGCTTGACATATATACAGTGATCTTCTTCGATCATCGTGAAACCAAATGTTATTATTGCTCGATGAAAACGAAGATACCATTGTCTAGATGATTGCTTAAGGCCATATATTGAGCGATTAAGCTTGCAAACTTTATGCTCTTGACCTTTAGCTATGAAACCTGTTGGTTGTTTCATATAGATTTCCTCATCTAATTCTCCATTGAGAAATGCCGTCTTTACATCTATTTGATGTAATTCAAGGTCCAAATGTGCAACGATGGCTAGAATAAGGCGTATTGAGGCAAACCTTACAACTAGCGAAAAAGTTTCCTCATAGTCTATACCCTCTTGTTGAGTATAACCTTTCGCCACAAGGCGAGCCTTATATTTTTCAATGGATCCATCCGTCCTACGCTTAATCTTAAAGACCCATTTGTTTCCAATGGCCTTACGATTGGGTGGTAGATCAACCAAGTCCCAGACATGGTTTGCCCTCATTGACTCTATTTCATCTTCCAAAGCTTTTCTCCATTCTTCCTTGTCAGAGGATGAGAGAGCCTCTTGAACAGTCTTAGGCTCGGCATCGTCATTCTGAGCAATCATAAATGCTTCCCCTTCAATTTCAAAACGACGACGGGGAATACTTTTACGACTACTTTTACGCAATTGAATTTCTCTTGAATTCAATTCATTAGGCGATGCAACACTCCCACTAGGTCTTGTGTGTTAAGGTAAATCTTCATTTCCCTCTACTACATCAGTGGGTGTGTTATCTAGATCTTCCATCTCATATAATTGAAAGTCCTTATCAATCTCACCTCTACTAGGAAAATCGTTCTCCAAGAACGTGACATCTCGTGACTCCATTTCGGTCACACTCCCATCAGCTTGTTCACCTACGAACACGTACCCTTTGGAGTGTTCGGAATATCTTATAAAGATACATTTCTTCCCTCTAGGACCTAATTTGCCATGTTTATGGGAAGAATCATAAACATAAGCTGCACATCTCCATGGACGCAGACTACTCAAGTCTGGTTTCCTACCAGTCCATAATTCATAAGGGGTGAAAGTAACCGATTTTGAGGGCACACGGTTAAGTATATAGGCAGCAGTCAATAATGCATCTCCCCAATAGGAGATAGGTGAATTTGCTTGCGCCATCATAGACCTAACCATTTCCAATAGGGTTCTATTCCTTCTCTCAGTTACTCCGTTTTGTTGTGGAGTACCAGGAATAGTCAATTGTTGCACAATTCCCTTTTCATCACAAAGAGCCTTGAATTGCTCCGATAGATACTCACGTCCACGATCGGTTCTCAATGCCTTTATTGTCTTGTTTAACTGATTCTCTACCATCGCTATATATCGTCTAAAGCAGTCTAATGCTTCTGACTTATGGGAGATCAGAAAGACATAACCAAAACGTGTAAAGTCATCTATAAAAGTGATGAAATATGAGGCTCCATGCCTTGCCCTCACATTCAAAGGACCACAAATGTCAGAATGTATGAGATGCAATGGAAATTCAGCTCTAGTCCCTTTACCGAATGGTTCTCTAATTGTTTTTCCCGCCAGACAATGTTCACATATGGATAGATCAACATTAGTAAGTGACCCTAAAAGGCCTTCTCTAGCTAATCTTTGCATTCTTTGCAATCCAATGTGACCTAATCTAGCATGCCATGTACTTGCATCAATCTCAATGTTATTTGAAGACGCAATTAATGAAAAACAACCATCAACATTAACATTGTACTGATCATAGTCAATGTCTAACACCATAAAACCATTCAATACATGACCTGAACCATAATAAACTGTTCCATACAAAATGTCAACACAATCACCATGGAAATTCAATACATAGCCTAAGCTAAGAAGAACAACTACAGAGATCAAATTTCGTCGAATATCTGGAGCATAAAGGACATCATGCAGGAACAGGTCTCGACCACCATGTAAGATTAATTTACACGTGCCGATACCCTTCACTTCAATTCTTGAGTTATTCCCAACATATATCCATCTTCTTCCAGGCGGTATCCGACGATACTCCACAAATGCTTCTCGGTCTCTAGCTACATGGTCCGTTGCTCCGAGTCTACAGTCCACATTGGATGAGATTCAGCAAGCATTACAGTACTAGAAACAAAAGTATTACTCAAAGTAATGGAGTAATAGGGTACCTTTTTCGGCTCAGTGCATTCACGAGCAAAGTGACCCAACTTGCCACAATTGTGGCACTCCATCTTAGCCTTGTCCTTCTTCCCGCCACGTTTCTTGCGTCGGAAGGTCTTAGCTTTCTTGGGTCCCTGATCAGTCATCTTCCCTTTGTTGTTGAACTGAAGGTTCCTCTTATGCTTGAAGCCCGAAGCCTTGCGCGAACTCGATTCAGCAACATAAGCATGGGTAGAAGATCTGGCAGCCTCTAGGCGCTCATCCTCTAATTCCAAATGACGCGCAATATCATCAAAAGTGACGATGTTCTCATTATGCGTCATATTGATCTTCATATGTTCCCAATTATCAGGAAGAGACCTTATAACAGCCTGAACTTGCTGTTCATCAGTAAGAGAGTGACCAGCCGACTTCAGCTCACGGATCATGTTTGACATCTCCCGAAGATGCTGCCTCATCATTACATTTGGGCGCTTTCGGAATGTGTCAAACTTGATGGTGAGTCTCCTCAGCTTAGTGGCAGATGTACCCCCAAACTTATCTTTCAAGGCAACCCACATTGCTTGAGCTTTGTCATAACTCTCAAACTCACACATGAGATCATCTTGCATACAGCTCAGCAACGTGATGCGAGCAATGCTATTTTTCTTTTTCCAAGCTTGATAAGCTTCTAGATCTCTCCTGTGTTGAGCTGAAGTTCCACGCTCAGGTTCATCTATGGTATGGTTGAGGGTTTCCAAAACCTCTTGCTCCTCAAGGATGTACTGAACCTTTCGGTGCCAAATATCATAATTGTCACCGTTCAGCTTCTCACCCTTATTGAGGTCAGCCACAATGGTCTTGGATGTCGAAGCCATAATCAATTGCTATAACACATTGACATAATAAACGCAGAATCAATACTAGAACACTTTACAGAATAATACACATATTTAATTTGCAACAAAGACAAACTAAATTAATGATAATTCAACAAAAGACACAAAAGCAAAAGTTCACTATGTTCCCAATCAACTTCTATGTACAATTATTTTATTATCATTAATTAGTTTAATTTGCACAAATTTTTAAGTTCTAGGTGAGAACTCCTTTCAATTCTACCAACCTACGAACTCCCACTAGGAAAAATAATTACATAAACTTATGTAATTTCTACATTTTTCCTTAACACAAGAATATAGCATGGCAATAACCAATGTATATAAACAATAATCATGCTTCAATTATAATCAAAATTGCAATTCAACATATAATGGATTTCCTACCATTGCTCTTATTTTCTAGCAATTAGAAAAATGCAAGTATATTAAAATATACACATCACATCATTGAACCAAGCTCTACACAGCCTATATAATATCATTTGCACACAAGCTAGCTACTGTATTTCCCTAATCATAAGAAAATACAAGCTACAAATGAATAAACTGCATTAAACCAAAAAAAAATACGTGTACATAGGGTTCCCTAAGCATTTCCGTACATTTATAAAATTCAAAAGTATAAAATAATTATACCACTATGTAGAGGACACTCATACGAACCAAACGAGACCGACCACGCTTCAATCCGAGATCGCACGCGCCCCCACGCGCCAGCGAGCCAAACGGCTCCTGGCCGGTCCGACCGGTCAGACCGGTCCAACCGGTGACCGGTCCGACTAGTTCGACCGGTAGCCGGTCCGACCGGTTTGACCGTCAGACCGGTTGATCGGTCTGACCGTTGACCGGTCAACGGGTCAGGTCACGGGCCGGGTCGGATCTCGGGTCGGGTCAACGGGTCGGGTCGGGTCGATCGTCGGCCGGTGACCAGCCGGCCAAGTTCTTCGTCGGTGACGTCATCGATGACGTCATCCCGGCGGTTACTACCGTTGGGTGACGTCATCGTGACGTCACCACGCGCCGGTTCATTGGCTGGCGCGCGTCGCGCACGCGTCGGTTTGCCGACCGGCGCGCGTGTGGCGCACGCGCTGGCTTCGCCAGCGCTTGAGGCGCCTGGCGCTCACGCGCAAAGGCTTCTGACCGCGCGTGTGGGCGCGTCCGGCATCTCTCGGCGGCGATCGACCCATCCCCGGACTCGTCTCGACGAATACTTTCACCCTATATATTCAAAAATTAATTTTGACCAAAAAATTATTACGAAAAACGGTGAAAACCTCACGGATCACGCGACCTCGAACCCATTCTTCGCTCCGGTTCAATTTCGAGTTTTTCATGGGGCAATTTCGACTATCAGAGATCCAAACAGTGTAGAATACATTCTCATGATCTCAATATCAAATGGTAATCAAGAAAACTCGATGAAAAAAAAAGGCAGAAATCATGATCGGGCTCTGATACCAATGTTGGAATTCGAGTCGGCGGAAGACGACTTACTTGATTCCGATGCGCAAACAGCAAATGGCCCTGGAACGAACGTTGAATTGCGAATTTATCACGAACAGTACTTCCTCACGTTAGTCTGGATGCAATCACGAGAAAAACACCCGATTTCCACAGCGTAAATGTCGATTGTTCTTGCAAAATTGAAATGGAACGCCTTTGATCTTCTTTGATGGAAATTGAGAGGAAATATGGTGCAAATGAATGGCCAGCCATCCAATGGTTGTGTTCGGGAGGTTTATATACGTCTCCCTTCGTACCCCTCCATTAGTGGCTTTCCATCGTATTGTATCAAGTCCAAACGGTGCGGTCCAATCGCACCCCATTATGGACATACTAGCTCTCTAGCTAAAGTACAACAGGAGGAAACAAATTGAAATATAGGATTTTTAGGTTCCAGAACCCAGTTCCGATTCCGGTTCCGGTTCCGGTTCCTATAATGGACCCGAGAATCGAAACCTCCCTTTTAGAATCAGAAACCAAAATTAGACCCACCCAAGAACCACGCTCATCCCTGGTTAACAATAACCTTTTACAAATAATACTCCTTGATTGGTCGCCGTAGTACCTCCTGTTCACGACTTGGAAGCAAATGTAGAGGATTTTTGTATTTTATATTCTATATTTATCCAGAAATTCAAAAGTGAATTCAGAACAGGCGTTGTCTACCTCGCCAGAGCCCTGGGAAAAGCACGGAGAAGAAGAAACTTCATGTGATCTTGTAATGATAATGTCCTCCACTTTATTATTTTTAAATTCATCCACTTTATTGAGCCATATGAAAAAGCAAGAAAAAAGAAGGAACTCCAGGTGATCCTATAATGATATAAGGTCCTCCACCTTGTCGTTTTAAGTCCATCAACTTTATTGACTGTAAATTGGACGCTGCACCTGCTGCGAAGTTGACCGCACGCGTCTTTTATGGCAAATTGATTCAAATTCAAATATGTGAAGTGTAGTATTTAATTAATAAACATTATGTTTAATTAGTGCTCTAAGCGTACCGATTAAATTAAATATTTACACACAAAGAAAATTTTGTTATTTTGAAAGCATTGCCTTCCTTATTTTATACACAATCAGTGCATTGAGAATGTAAATATTTATTTTGTTAAATACAGCTAACAAGTGTCCATAGAACGCTTATTAAAAAGATCTGTCTACTAATGATTCTTGGTGTGGCTATAATATTTCCTGTTCATTATTTGGAAGCAATTTTTTTTTTTAATAAGGCCACCTTTCTCTAGGTTGGAAATTATGTATTACCAATTGTTTATTTTTATATGAACTGATCCTATAGACTCCAAATTAAATCCAAATACACCAAAACTCCCAGAATCTTTTGCTCAACGTCAATTTTAATTTTTGGAATCGATTGGTAGTTGGTTCATGTCTCGAGTCTTCGTAAAATTAATAGTAAGTTTGTTAATTTTATCGTCAAATTGTTAAGTTGAATATACGTGACGAGTTGATGTTGGGTTTATCAATTTGGGATTTTACCCTCCATTTTTCATATGTGTACATGCTTGTGATTTTTCATCATATTAATCTAATTTAATATTGTGCCGGTTTGGAGTTTTTTATGGTCAAAAAATCAATTTTGAATAAATTTATCATAAATGTACTAGTTTGATTTTTTTTTTTTTATAGTGTGTGTGTTATCAACTCCTTTAGTTATCTAGAGTATATTGTGTCCTCATTAAAAAGCGATTCTTTAGGAATATTTCGATGTTTTGGATTTAGGAATTTACAAAGATATATTGTGAATTAATGATATTGGACTCAAACTATAGAAATAGCTAGATAACAATCATAAATGATTTAAATGTTTGAGAATCATCTATTTTTAATCCAAAAGTCCCAAAGTGAACTCAGAACTGGACGACAAAAAAAAAAAACTCAGAACTAATTTTGTCTACATAGCCATACCCTTGTGAAAAGCAAGAAGAAGAAACTCGAAAGAAATTGGGCGTGGGAAAAGGTACACCTCTTTCTCTATGTTTTCTTAGTTCTCCAACTTATTATTTTTCAATCCATCGACTTTATTGATTATTAACTGCAAGCTGCACCTATTGCGAGGTTGCCTGTACGTGTTTTGTATGACAATGGAGTCATATTCAAATATGTGAAGTGTAATTTGTTTCTAATAGTAATCCTTGGCGCCGCCATAGCATGTCCTTTTCATGATTGGGAAGCAAAATTTTCAAAACTATTGAAATAAGGCCATCTCTCTAGGTTGGAAACCATGTTTTGTCATCGATATCTGAACCAGTCTTCCTGTCTCTGATTAGATCCGAATATTCCGAAATTCTTAGAAGCCATTGGTCAGCTAAGTCAATTTTGTTATCTCGCAATTTTATTATGTCGAGTCTTTTTAAAATTAGTAATAATTCAGCCGACCCTCTGCAAATCTTAAAAGCCTTCGTCATGGCCATAAATGAAAGTCCCCGACTTGTAATCAAGAACCGCAAAACGAGAGAGAGAGAGAGAGAGAGAGAGAGAGAGAGAGAGAGAGCTGACGCTGCTAAGCGTGAAGTGAGCTCCTATGGCCAACTCAGAGACAGGAACGAGGACTAACAATCCAATAGGAAGTCAGTATCAGGTCTTCCTGAATTTTAGGGGGTGCAATGTCCGTCGTGGATTATCAACACCCTCTACCACTTCTTAGATTGCCCAGATCTGCATTTTCATCAATGACGCTGAGATTTGAGCAGGTGAAATAATGGATGAGAAGCTGATGCAAGCGATCAATAATTCCAAGATCTACATACCCATCTTCTCTCCAAATTATGCATCGAGTCACTAGTGTCTCATCGAGCTTGCGAAGATAAAGGAGAACATCTTTAAATCTAAAGAAGACGAGAATAAGAAAGTATACTGCCAATTTTTTATGACGTGGAACCTGAAGTGCTCAAGCTGAAACCTGATGAGCACAGGCTGCAGACGCCCTCAAATCATGATACCATTTTGAATTTGGAGGAAAAGAAGGAGCCGTCATATCGTGATAAAATATTGGATTTGGAGGTAAAGAAGGTGAATCAGGAGAAGAAGTTCAGCACCACGGATGTAAACAGGTGGCGGACGGCTCTCAAGAAAGTTGATGCCAGCGACAGCAAGGGGTTGAAGCTAAAGGACCATATAGGGTAATCGTCTAACCGTGAATCGAAAGATAGATCTAATAAATATTCATTACTAATATTCCAACTCCAATTTCCCTAAATCTAAATATACAGTCCCGAATTCTTCTTTTATTATTTTTTAAATCACAAGATATCCAAATTTTTTCTGACCTAATAGGATTATTATGATTTTTTCTTTGACCTAATTTTCATTTTATAAAAAGTTGGCTTTGCTTCATCTTTGTTAAACTAAGTTGATCCGTGTATGTATTAAGATTCTTACTGTATGCTAGAGAACTTGATTATGGAACTTTATGCTGCTGCATTTGTAAAGTTCTTTTCCACGTTAACAGAAGTAGATAAAACTATTATTACAGTAACTCATCACACATTTAAATTTTGATTGTTCTACTCGATTGAAAGAACAAACATTTCTCTTCCTCTATTCGTTCAACTTAAACTTGTAATTGGATTTTAAAGGCTGTAATTCATCCGGCCTTATTCATCTAACAATTAGCTAGCGGAAACTTTTAAAACAATTGATGGGTGATTCTACAAAGTTTCTCTGGAAATGTTGAATCGGTTCATCCAATGGCTAGCTAGAAGATGTTGTAATTATTATTACAGGGATTCAAAGTTGAATTGGTTTATAGATGAAAATATTCTGTAGGTGAATCCTCATAGGAAATAGCTTTGATATATTTAAGCTTGAGAGGATCTTAATAGAAATTTTTTTTGGAGTCCTGCGACTCAATAGTCAATATGGATCCGTGAGAGAATTATTGGCGTTCACGATTGTTGTATCACCAGATAATGGCTTCAACTCAACATAGATGTCCTATTTTGAAAAGAAAATGTATCAGTAAACTTAGTTATTTGGAGTAACTTGTCGTTTCTAAGCTAATTTGTTTGGATTTTTAGCAATTGAAATTTCACTTTATTTAGTATGTTGAATATCTCAAATGGTTGAAGATCTCTAGAATCGATCACAAAGGGCCAGATAATTGACCAATAGCATCCTTCATCTACCGTATCGAGCGACATATCATGATATTAAAGGAATTACCTAAAAGAGTAGCTAGGTTTTAATTTGTACTTACGATCTGTTTAGCCTTTCTTTTATTAAAAGTAAATGTTATATAATGACATCGAAGCACAAACAAAACTATTCTAAATTTCATTTTAAAAAAATCAGATGATTTCAAATGACCTATTTGTCCACATGGATGGATTTATAAATTTTGTTGTTAAATATAAATGGTTAAAAAAGTGATAAAAAAAAAAGCATCATTCAAATACCCTAAAATATGTTATGCTAGCTGCATATGTTTTTCGTTATAAATTTCAGTCGCGTGTGTTAACTAGGTCAAATAAGGTGGGTGATTAACGAGACATGGAATTCTTTCAACGACCATAGCGCACCGTCCTACAACGTTCAATTATTATTATTATTATTATTATTATTATTATTATTATTATTATTATTATTATTATTATTATTATTATTATTATTATTTATGAGTGATAAACTTAGAACAAGTCTTAAAGAATTAGTAGGGTTGGCTCGCACGATTGAGGAATAGAATAGAGTGTATAAAGGTTAAGGCATACCAAAAGGAGGTTAAGACAGTCTCATCTTATGCGAGACCATGCATAAACGCTAAGACTTCAGTTGAGTTGTACATTTGTTGTCCAATTGAAATGTCAATTTTGGTAAGTGTGGGTAGATTCGCGGGTTCTCAAAGTCCGTTTATTACCCTGTAAAAGGAAGTCATATTATGCTTTTCTTGGAAACCCTAAGAGTTTAGAAAGAACGGCAATTTAGAGAGATAACGCTTCACTAAAGAGCTTCATGGGAGAGAAACAGAGCTCAACAGAGTGTCTTATAAAAGCTTTTTTGTTCAAATTAGTTTTTGTATCATGAGAGTAATAGAGGTATTTCAAAAGGCGAGAGCGTTAACCTAGCGTAATAGTGTCTTCATAGGCTTTGCATATTACGATTCTCTTGGGTTGCTACCACTACGTTCACGCCAAATAGGCGGCAAGTGATATATGAGTAGCTTCATCAAAGTCAATGTCTAGTATCGGAGCTAACTTCCTTCTCCAACACTATAAGACCAACTCCTTTAGATCTAAACATACTACATATAAAAAGTTATAAATTAAGGATTTTCAAAATGACATGGTTGGCGAATTTTTTTATTGCACAAATTGCATTAAAAATATCTACGGTATAAATGCCACAAGTATAAATAGGTATTGCACATGAACCAACGTGTTGCGTGAAATGAAAAGTGAGGGGTGAGTAAAAAATGTTCAAGTTAAAGCAAATTGAATTGAACAGTTTTTTTTGCTGTTTGGTCAATTTAAAAGTACTTTAAAAAAAAGGGTTCACAAATCAAACCATAATGTTTTTTTTTTAATGTTTTGTTTTGGTTTTAATTTTTCGAAACCAAATCAAACCGCAAAATCATATTGTATAAATTACTAATTTCGTTAATTATTTTTGCCATCTATATATGGAGCAGCCTATTGAATTTCGTGGTGTGAATTCAAGAATGGTTGTCACTGTAGAATTTGGTTCTTTTTTTTTTTTTAATGAATTCGCCAAAGATGAAGAGGAAAAAAATGAAAGAAGAAAGAATGATTAAACTGAATTAATCCACAAAAAATAATTTGGTTTGATTGGCTCTCGACTATAATGTAATTTCGTCACACGAGCACACCATCAATCGAACTAGTTCTTATCTTCTATCAATTAGCCCAAAACACCAAAATTTATTTTCAAATAATAAACCTTGCAACTCTTTTTTTTTTGTTCAAAACTTTTATAAATAAATTCCTACGAGGTCACATATTTGAAATTAACCTGCCAAAATTTGCACGAATCTAGTATCAAACCTCCTCGTTTTATTGAGCATATAAAATTTGGTGTCCAAACTTGACACCTCACTTATTTTCTATTTTTTTCCAACCACCCCTTTTTGAAAACAATCTTTAGTAACCCCCTTTTTTTCGTTCAAAACTTTTGGAAATATATTCATAGGTGCTCACATACTCAAAATTAATCTGTCAAACTTTGCACGCACCTAGTTTAAAACCTCATTGTTTTATTGGGCAAATAAGTTTTGGTGTCGAAACCCGACACCTAAATTTTCTTTCCACTTAAAGCCCCAAAGGCCATCTCTTGCAATTATGATAAAAAAAAAACCAACATGAAGCAATCAACCCCATCATGTCACGCAAATGTTCTCAGCATGCGCAAAAGTCAACCACATCACAAAATATACAATTTCTAGCAAGCAAAACACCAAGAACAGCCACAAAACCACAACTAGCCCTAATCGGCAAAAACAGGGTCCACTCGCGTGTCTACAGAATTAATTCCAGAAACCTAACTAAACGAGTTTAGAAAATTTTCAAATTCGAATATGTCATAAAGGACACTTAAACAACATTTTTATGACGACATCTTGACCTAGATCCATCTAAATTAAGAGCAGTAAATCGTTCAAACCATTACAAAAACTGTGTCCGTCTCCAGAAATTATGTTTTCCAAAATTAGTTTGGTTAGAGATCCAAAACTTGTCCGTTTGGCCAAAAATTTGACTATGCTAAACTAAAAAATGTGATGAACAACTTTTGTGAAGAAACACTTTCGAAAATTGGACCCTAAGAGTTGATAAAAATCCTTTGAACACCGAAAGGTCACAAGTTCCAACACCAACCCGAGATTCTGTTTTGCAAATGACGAGGCTGAAATATTATCTTTTCAAATCCTTAGAATCTTGAGTAAAATATATGTCATAGATGAAGATGTCTAGAACATTTTTCAAGAAGGAAGCAACCTCAAAATCGCAAGACATTTCCATCCCCGAAGATAGCAAACGGCAAGGGTCCAATAAACTGATCCGGAGAAAAATCCACTAAACCAAGCTAAACCACCCTCATTAGTACTAATCTAACCAATTAGATTAACACTAATCCATCTTAAGGCTAATCTAACCAAACTAGATTAACACTAATTCATCTTAAGGCTAATCAATACTAATCTAACCCCCTAAGCATAATTAACAACCTAATCAAGGATTAGGGAGTTAACTCACCGGATTAAGACGGCGGTGGGTTCACAGCGACGGCGGCGTGACGGTGGTGAGAACCCGAGACAACTGTGTCTCCAATGGAGCTCAACCAACGAAGGAAACGGCCTAACAAGCTCTCTGCCAAGGAGGAAGCTTGGCTTGACTTGGGCTAAGCTTGCTAGGCGAGCTAGACAAAGTTGACGATGCAGCTGGACGTGAGGCGATGTTGGCTAGTGGATGGAGTTCATGGCTGTGGTGGCTGCTTGGTGAAGGATTTGTGGCTGGCGTGAAGTTGGACGGGGCTGTGGGCTACTGGACATGGAAGTGGAGGGGCTAGTCGGCTGCTGGTGATGTTGTTGTTGATGTAGTTGACGTGAGGAGTGGTGCGATGGGGTGTGGGCAATGAAGATGGAGCCATGGTGGAATGGTAGGTGGTGTCCTACTATGTGGTGTGAGGCGATGGGGATGAAAACGTGAGGGTGAGGGAAAATGGCAAAGAAAATCAGTAGAGGGGGAACGGGACGGGGACATGAGGGATGGGGGAAAGGAGGGAACGGCAGAAGTAGGGGGAGGAAAATGGGTGCAAGAAAAGAGAGAGGGGGAGAGAAAGCCAAGAAGGTCAAGGGATCAACCAATCCAAAGCTTAGCAAAATATCCCACTCATCATCACCAAGCCACAAAAGTCTTCATGCTTTATCGTCTTTGTCCCCTAATTATTTTCTCTAGCCTAATTTCCAAAATTGAGGATTTTTGGGCAGCAAATTGCTCAATTCTCCACCCATCCGAATTTCCATTTCTTTTCTTTTTGTCAGAAATTGATTTTTTCCGCAAAATTCCGGACTCAACAAAATTTCTCTGAAAGATGGGACAACGTCCTATAAATAAACGGTGACACACTCGAACGTTCGATTCCTAAAACTGAATTCAATTTCGTGGTTAAATTGGACCGAACACAATTTTAGTACGACCTTACCTATCGAGTAGCTTTTAAGGATTTTAGCTCGTTCAACCTGTGGTCAGTAATTTTCGATCCACGTTCATACATCTCCAAATCGTAGACAACTCTCGGTTGTTGTAAAAATCACAATGTTTCTAATATGTGTCCTGAATGCACTATCGATAGAAAATCGGGTTATAGTAATTCGACGCAAATATCGTAATCATGCGAAACCACCCGCAATTCGACTACGTGATTCTATCGAATCAACCTATATTCGTTCGCTAATCGATTTATAATAGTGTCATATTGACCATTGCCGATTAATATGGTCGAGCGGTCGATTTCTAATTGAATTCTCTAGTCTGTCTTGTTTATATCCCTTAACGGCTTCACCTAATAGATTAGTCAACTCGTGAGTGGCCAACTCAGAGTAAAGTGACCATAGGCATGTCGACGAAACAACCATTTCGTATATCCGAGATGGGGTCAAATTTCAAGATGTTACAACATTCTACGTAATCCTAATGACATCCTGTGGGTCAAGAATACGTATGTGGCACCCCTCGACGGCCCCCGATCCGATTAGGGTCGCCACAGTTCGCTTTCCATTCACTTTCCATATTAATATATCACTCTGATACCATTTCAATTGTAGCGGGTCCATACAACCTGGGGGTTTACATCTTTTAGATCGGTTCCTTGCGCAATTTAAATACGGAAGCACATCCAACAAACTCCCTTCCCTATGTTCAGAAATCGATGCACACTAACTAAACATTTTATATAAGTCAAAGCCATACACTTTTATTTACATAACTTGATGGACATCATTAGTCGATACATCAAAATGCCATAGTCTCTCTATACTTGGCTATATTTCAAAAGATGACCAACGTCTTTTCCAACAGTCGTGTACTTTAGAGTCCATCGATTAGTGTCGGTGTCCAAAAGTTCCCTCCTTTGCTATCCTCCTTCTTAAGGTCATATCCAACCACTCAATCCATCTACTAATCTGAAATGTCGGTCCCCAAAAGGGGTGAGTACAACCACTCAGCAGGTAAAGGAATCCAATAACCACTCATTGCATCATACAAGTCATACATGCATTGCATGCATTACTTACCTTGAAGCCATGCATATATTCATGCATCATCACCACAGTCATAGCACATACATGTGTATCATCATGTCATACTCATATCATCGTCATCATGACATTTTTATATTACACACATGTCATCATCATCATATACATTACACCATCATACCATACACATGTCATCATCATCATGGCATCATCATATCACACATGTCATCATCATCATGACATTATCATCATCATATCATGCATATCACCATGCCATATCATATATCATCATCATATCATGTCATAGGTGATCATCATTATTCCACATGACATATCATCATCATCATCATCATCATCATCATCATCATCATCATGCATGTCATGCCATGGGTGATCATCATTATTTCACATCACATATCATCATCATCACCATCATCATGATGCATATCATCATGCATATCATGCCATGGGTGATCATCATTATCTCACATCACATATCATCATCATCATCATCATTATCATGCATATCATCATGCATATCATGCCATGGTTTAATTTCCACTTTTTGCTTTCAATTTGGTCACCGCATCACCCATTTCTCAAATCATCAATTTCATCATCCCCTCGGGCAAAGACCTCCAAGGCTTCCGGCATTCAGCCTCCCAGGCCACCAGGGAATCCGGCCCCCCCACATTCCGCGCATCTCGCATCCCAACTAGCATCACGAGACATTCCCTTCGGGCGAAACCTCCGACGGGGCTTCCGGCATTTACACTCCCTGGCCGGGCATCCCGCACCCTATCCTGGCATCGCGAGGTATTCCCCTCGGGCAAAAACCTCCGACAGGGCTTCCGGAATTATGTACTGACATACCACCAGGCCTCCCCTGGAATTACGTACCGTATACCTCCGAGCATCCCAACACTCCCGGGGCCATTCAGCAATGCATCTCTATACATTCCGGGCATCATCATCCACCACAACCACCTTCTCATTTACCATTATCCACGTTTTCCAATTTCAGTCTTAATTTAGCATGGCATATGACGTGACATCAAACAAGTCATACTTGGCATGGAATTCCCACATGCATTTCGATTCAATGTCATACATATACCAAGACTTTATCACACATGCAACAAGATAAATTTAATGGAATTTATGACCAATAAAATAATCTATTTTATTTTATTTTATTTTATTTTATTTATTTATTTAAATTCCAACTTTTGTCATTTCCATAAATTTAATATCAACAAATTCCCAAAACTATAAAAATTACAGAAAATATTAAACAAGCCAATAGGATGATAATTTCATACAAAATACATGGTCAAATAGCATTTCACACAATTTCCCAATTTTCACAAAACATCATATAATTTTCGGATGAAACCAGAATGCACGGTTTCCAAAGAAATTTGATTAAAATATCCATACGGCCTCCAAAAATTACGAAATTTTACGGAGTTATACCCAAGACATTTTTGTACAACTTTCATTCAGAACTCCAAGCCAGATTCTTTTTAGATTATTTTGTACAGTCTCACGAAGCTTCTGGATCCATTACCGCATCGTCTAGTGTACACATCTCCGAAATATTGAGATTTCACCTACCTATTCTCTTTCGTTTTCTCTGTAATTTGGATATGTTCTACATCAAGATGTCCTTCACAAGTTTCATGAAGAGATCTAGGTCAAATAACCAGAATATAGTCATCATTTAGGTTCTTGAAGTCTCGGGTGTCTCGGAATACATCACCAGAATCATCGTCTTCAAGATCTAGTTGATTTACTAGGCTATACTTGTTAATTTTACTTCAAATTTGAGTATGTTGTATTTTAAGATGTTCCCTACAACTTTTATGCAGAAATCGAAGTGAGATTCTCATCACAAACCAACGTGCAATCACGAATCCAGCAAGAGGTTAGTAAAAACTCTCCAGATCTGAGGTCTCCGTAGGATGAGACTTTAACCCCACAAATATCCATCATTTTCCACGAAATTTCAGTATGTTGTAGTACAAGATTTTAGCTACAACTTTCATGAAGACATTGAAGCCAAAATCGGACTCTAAAGACACATGCAAGCTCAAACAAGTTTCTGACTCACACGGTCCGAACACGAACAGCCATACCATTCAACATACATCATCCATGCTTCGGTTTTTCTCACTTAAACACTCAAAAATTCGACATGCAAACAACATACAAGCATGCAAGAGAAGCTAGAGGACTCCCACTTGCCTCTAGACCACACGAACAGCGGCACACGGCGGCGATCACGGCAGACGGACGGCGGTGGCTCCTTCCTCTCTCGGCCGCACCCTCTTCCTCTCTCTCTCGCACGGTTCTGTCTCTCTCTCCCTTTCTCTCTTGGCCAAATGGCTAACCATCCATTCTCTCTCCTTTCCTTCCCTTTTGTTCCCCCTTAAACCTCATCATTAGCTTGTCTCCCCAATGCCCAATGCATGCCACCCCTCTTGCCACTTGTCACAACACATGCAAGATGGGCTTTGGGCTTGGGCCTTCATGGGCTGGTCGAATAGGGGGCTGGTGTGGGCTGGTTGGATGGGCTTTGGGCCTAAAAATCAGCCCACCCCCTCCTATTCCTATTCCATTTAATCCCCAATTAAATAAACACCTAATTTCAACTTATAAGCCCACAAAACTCTATAATTTAAATCAATAAAATTCTACTTATAAAGTGCACCACCAAGAATAAGATTTTCTATATCAATTTGCACTTTAATGATTCCTTAGGTCACTTGAAGACACACCTCCATCCAAACAATCATCCCTTACAATGCTTGGCCTTAGAATTTTCGGCCCACTAACCTTTTAATAATCTATTAACATTTTCCACTTAAATAAATACATATCTTGCAAAAGTAATAAGGCCATAAAACTTGTAGTTACAAATCCATAAATTCCAATTTATAATACACATGGCCAATGATAGGATTTTCTTTCCTATCAAATAATTATCCATTAAAAGCTTGGCCAAATATCTTATTGCAAATTATGGACTAAATGGCCATAAAATAACCTAACGGTACTTCCATCACCTATTCATAGACTTTAATGTAACTAGAGGTCATTATGAATTTTTGGATGCCACAACGTATCTAAGAACAGCCTTCATAAATGGATCAACAACCATTCTATTAGTTGAAATGTATTGTAGGATCATTTCTTTTTACGTTATTATATCTCTAATGAAGTTATTATTTATGTCAATGTGTTTCGTCCTTCCATGATACTTGGAATCTTTCACAAAGGCAATGGCTGCTTAACTATCGCAATTAACTATCACCGGTCTTGGAACCTCAATGACAGTGGCTAAATTTTCCAAGAAACATTTTAGCCATACTGCTTCTTACACTGCGGCAGAGCATGCAATAAATTATGCTTCTATCGTAGACAAGGCCATGCATGTCTATTTCTTGCTATTTCAAGAAATTGCACCTCCATTGAGCAAGAACGCATATCCAGAAGTCGATTTACGCTCATCTAGGTCTCCACGCCAATTAGCATCTAAATAGCCTAATAGGCGTAAATCATTTCCTTGGTAACAAAATCGATAATCCATGGTATCTTTTAAGTATCTCAAGATCCTCTTCACTGCCTTTCAATGTGCTTGACCGGGATTTGATTGATATCAGCTCACCAATCCCACGGCATGACATATGTCGAGTCAAGTACACATCATAGCATACATCAAACTTCTGACCGCACTAGCGTAAAGAACAGTTTCCATCACTTTATTTTCTTCTAGAGTCTTAAGACACATCTTAGTACTTAAGCCTTCACCTTGCATGACAAGGGTATCAATGGGATTACAATGCTGCATATTGAAATGTTCAAGAATCTTCATTATATAAGACTCTTGTGATAAAGTAAGGAATTTTCTTGATCGATCTCTTTTGATCTTAACTCATAATATATAAGCAGCTTCTCTCATGTACTTTCATTTCAAAATTGGAGGACAACCATTCTTTTATAATGATAACAAAAACCTTATCATTTCTAATCAATAGAATATCATCCACATAAAGTAATACTATCACAAATTTATTTTCGAACAGCTTGACATATACACAATAATCTTCTTCGATCATTATGAATCCAAAAGTCGTTATGGCTCGATGAAAATGAAGATACCACTGTCTAGATAATTGCTTAAGGTCATATATTGAGCGATGAAGCTTGCGAACTTTATGCTCTTAACCTTTAGCTATGAAACCTATTGGCTACTTCATATAGATTTCCTTATATAGTTCTTAATTGAAAAATGCCGTCTTTACATCCATTTGATGTAATTCAAGATCCAAATGTGCAACGATGGTTAGGATAAGGCGTATTAAGGAAGACCTTGCAATTGTTGAAAATGTGTTCTTATAGTCTATACCCTCTTATTGAGCATAACCTTTCACCATAAGAGGAGCCTTATACTTTTCAATGGATCCATCTACCCTTTGCTTAATTTTAAAAACCCATCTCTTTCCGATGACCTTGTGATTAGGTGGTAGATCAACCAAGTCCCAAGCTTGATTTGCGCTCATTGACTCCATTTCATCTTCTAAAGCTTTTCTCCATTCTTCCTTATCAGAGGATGAGAGAGCCTCTTGAACAGTCTTAGGCTTAGCATCATCTTTCTAAGCAATCATAAATGCTTTTCCTTCAATCTCAAAATAACGATGATGAATACTTCTATGATTACTTTTATGTAACTGAATTTCTCTTGAATTCAGTCCACTAGGTAATGCAACACTCCCACTTGGTCTTGTATGTTGAGGTAAATTTTCATTTTCCTCTACAACATTAGTGGGTGTGTTATTAAGATCTTTCATCTCATATGATTGAAAGTCCTTATCAATCTCACCTCTATTAGGAAAATCTTTCTCCAAAAACGTGGCATCCCGTGACTCCATTTCAGTCATACTTTCATCAGCTTATTCACCTATGAACACGTACTCTTTGGAGTGTTCAAAATATATTATAAAGATATATTTCTTCCCTCTAGGACCTAATTTCTTATGGATGTAGATTACTTAATTCTGGTTTCCTACCAGTCCACAATTCATAAGGGGTGGAAGTGACTAATTTTGAGGGCACTCGGTTAAGTACATAGGTAGCATTCAATAACACCTCTCCCCAATAGGAGATAGGTAAATTTTCTTGCGCCATCGTAGACCTAACCATTTCAAATAGGATTCTATTCTATCTCTCAGCTACCCTATTTTGTTGTGGCGTACTAGGAATAGTCAATTGTGGCATCCCAAAAAAATTCAAGACAACCTCTAGATGTATTAAAGCCCATGATTAGGTAATGAAATTACCCTTGGTTTATGCTTTAGCCATTGGTTTTCTTTTAAGATCGAGTGTTATATATTTTGTGTTCATGAGTTATTAAAATTAGTATTATAGGATAAGTTAATAAGAAGAATTTATTCTTGGCTATGCACCTCATAGATTTAATCCTTATAGTTTAAATGTTACAAGATTTATGGCCATATGAAATTGAGAATATGAAATCTATAAAAGAGAGAATTAAAAATGAACTATTAAAAGTGAAAATGGGATTTATTAATATTAAACTTTAGGCCCAAGGGTATTGGACCTAAAGTGGGCCAAATTGGCTTTGCCCATGAGGCCCATGAAGAGGGCTACCATCAACCACAAGGGGGGTGGAGCCGGCACAACCTTCAAGCCCATGATGCATGGGATTTGCCAAGTGGCAAAAAGAAGGCTTCATCTATTGGTCTTCTTGAGTGGCTCCTAATGATGGCTAATGATGGTATTGAGGGGGAATAAAAGGAAGGAGTGACTGGTTTAGAGGGGGTTGTCGACCATAAGGGAGAGAGAGAGAGGGTTTCTGAGAGAGTGAGGAACCGAGAGAGAGGAGGAAGAAGCCGTGTGTCTGTCAGTCCGCTCGTCCGTCGCACGACGGTGGACGACGCCCGTCGCTGTGCGTCCGTCGTCCACCGTCGTGCTCGCTGTAGCTCGGTACAAAGGCAAGTTGGGATCTATATTCTTCTCTTGCATGTTGTATCTTGCATATGTGTTTGAATGGTGGTGAATCTCAGACGTTTAGGGTGTAAGAAACCGAAGCTTGAGTGTGTTGTTTTTGAAATAGCATTCTATTTTCGAGTATACCGCCTGACCCAGAATGTTGTAGAGGCTTGCATGCGGGTTTTGAGTCGAATTTTGGCTTCAACTTCTTCACCAAAGTTGTAGATAACATCTCAAAGTATATCATAATAAAATTTTAGACAAAATGGCTGAGTTTTATGGGGTGAAACCCTTCCTCTACGAAAACGCTAGATCTGAAACTATTTTGTCGACCTCTTGGTGGTTTTGTGTGTTGAATGTCACTTTTTATTGAGAATTTCACTTTGACTTCTTCACGAAAGTTTTATATAACATCTTGAATACTAACATACTCAAATTTGAAGTAAAACGAACAAGTTTAGCCTAGTGAAACGATTTTTCCTTTGAAGACGATAGATCTGGAAGTATTGTACTGGACTCCAGCGACTTCGTGAACTATAAAGTGTCTATCCGTTGAGAATCTCACCTAGATCACTTAATGAAACTTGTAGTGGACCTTTTGTGGAAAAACATATCAAAAATACATAGGAAATGAAGGAAGATAAGTAGGTGAAACCTTGATTTTTCGGAGACAGCTACACCAGGACTGTTTGGTACTAGGAACGGGGGATTCGACCGTCCATAGTTAATTATCTAGGGGAAATATGGCCTGGATGCCTTAATGAAACATATACCTTAGGGTCTTGAATATCACCTGGTAAAATTTCATAATTTTTGGAGGCCATTCGGGTATTTAAATTGAAATATTTCAAGAACTGCACAATCTGATATTATCCGAATTTTGCAAGCTGTATTGTGTGAGCTATATCTTTTTGTGTGAAGTTCTTTTGGGCATGTGTTCTGCATGGAGTTGCTACCTTTATGTCTTGCCTATCACATGTTCTGATTTTATAATTTTTGAAGACCATATGGATATTTAATTTATACGTTTTCTGAAATTGTGTAAGCTGGAATTTGGTAAATTTCAAAAAAGTCATGATGTATGGATTATTCTAAGTTGTATGGACTCCATGGATTGTGTTGTCATGAGTGATTGGATCTTGCTGCATATATGACGATGATTGGAACTACACATAAGAATCAAATGCTAAAAATGATCTTGTTGCCATCATATTATATGCCATGTTGAAATTGAGCTATAATTGTGAATGTGAACTATGATAAATGAGAAGGCCATCGGAGGTGTGAGCAAACGATGCCCTGGGAGTGTCGGGATGCCTGGCCAGGGAGTGTAAATGCTGGATGCCCGGTGGCCTAGTGGCGTAATTCCGGTGGCTCCTCGGAAGTTTCGAGATGCCTGGAGTGTGGGGGTGCCGGAAGCCCGGAGATGTGAGTCGGGGGATACCTCGTGATGCCAATTTGGGTACGAGATGCCCGGAGTGTGTGTGCCGGATGCCCGGAGGTTTGTGCCGGAGGTTCCTCGCGATGCCAGGTGGGGTGCGAGCGATAAATGTGGGATGCAAATACTGGTTCCAAGAAAGAGGAATGTGGCGGCCCAAAATGAAAGAATAAAATTGAGAAATCTAAATTGAATTATGTATGATATGGTAACATGTATGCATGAATGCATAGATGTATGTGCACCTATGGCATGATGGTATATGTGACATCATGATGGTAAGTGCATGGATGTATGTGCACCTATGACATGATGGTATATGTGACATGATGATGGTAAGTGCATGGATGTATGTGCACCTATGGCATGATGGTATATGTGACATGATGATGGTAAGTGCATGGATGTATGTGCACCTATGGAATGATAGTACATGTATGACATGATGGTGATGATTATATGAGGATGTATGTACATGCGGTATGATGACATATGCATGGCTTCAAGGTAAATTATGCATGGATGCATGAATGACATGTGTTATGCTATGATTGTTATGATTGTATTGTGTAATGCATTGAGTGGTTTATTGGGTCTTTTACCTACTGAGTGGCTGTACTCACCCCTTCGGGGACCAACATTTCATATTAGAAAGATGCCGCTCCTTGTTGTCACGCGGGGTATCTTTTACGGCCTTCCTTCGAACGTGGAGGTCGAGTGTGTGGAGATCGACTGTCCCACCATCCCTGGTCTGACATTCATTCGAGTTCGTGCATTAGTGATGTATGACGTGGGCCTAGCTAAGGGCTCGGTCATTCAGGAGTTCATGTCTGTTCACGTTCGTCAAGACAGAGTGATGCGGGGGATGTTGCCGCCGCCACCGCCTCACGCACCGGGATGGGTGGGGATGGGTGTGACTGCTCGCGCGTGAGGAGTAGGAGCTACAACTTTTTGGGAAATAGCTAACAGTAGTAGATGGAGGATTTTGTATGATTAACATAGAGGGTCGAGTTGTCTCTTTTTAAGGTTGTGGCCGAGTATAGTCAAAAGTCTTGGTCCTTCTTTTGTTATACCGACCCGAGAAAATCCATCATGAAAATATGTAAATAAAAGTGGCTCGGCTTTATCTTTTCCTACGGTGCTTAGTGGTGTGCATTGTATCATGATAGTTTGAGGGAGAGATGATGATATTTCAATTATGCTTCCGCAAATAAGATGCGTTAGGACCGATATATATATATATATATATATATATATGCCTATGAGCTGCAATGCTTCTACTAAGAAATGTGACTAGCGTTCATTAGGTATAGCGACAGGTACCTATGGCGAGCTTAGGTGTTTCGGGGTGCCACATCAATTGTCGTACAATTTTCTTTTCATCACAAAGAGCCTTGAATTACTCAAATGGATACTCACGTCCATGATCAGTTCTTACTGCCTTTTTTATCTTGTTCAACTGATTCTCTACCATCGCTATATAACGTCTAAAGCAGTCTAATGCTTCTGACTTATGAGAGATCAGAAAGACATAATCGAAATGTATGAAGTCATTTATGAAAGTAATGAAATATGAGGCTCCATGCCTCACTCTCACGTTCAAGCACCACAAATGTCATAATGTATGAGTTGCAATGAAAATTCGGCTCTAGTTCCTTTACCAAATGATTTTTTAGTTGCTTTTCCCGCTAGACAATGTTTATGTACGGGTAGATTAACATTAGTAAGTGACCCTAAAAGACATTCTCTAGTTAATCTTTGCATTCTTTGTAACCCAAGGTGACCTAATCTAGAATGCCAAGTACTTGCATCATTCTCAGCATTTCTAGAAGATGCAATTAAAGAAAAACAACCATTGACATTAACATTCGACTGATCATAGTCAATGTCTAACACCATAAAACCATTCAATATATGACATGAACCATAATAAACTATTCAAAACAAAATGTCAACACAATCACCATAGAAATTCAATACATGACCTAGGCTAGAACAACTACAGAGACCAAGTTTCGTCAAATATCTAGAGTATAGAGGACATCATGTAGGAATAGGCTTCAACCATCACATAAAATTAATTTACATATGCCGATATCCTTCACTTTAATTCTTGAGTTATTTCTAACATATATACATCTTCTTCTAGGTTGTATTCGACGATACTCCACAAATGCTTCTCGATCTCTAACTGTGTGATTTGTTGCTCCTAAGTCTATAGTTCACATTGGATGAGATTCAGCAAGTATTATAGTGCTAGAAACAAAATCATTATTTAAAGTAATGAAGTAATAGGATACCTCTTTCGACTCAGTGCATTCACGAGCAAAGTGATTGATCTTGCCACAATTGTAGCACTTCAGCTTGGCCTTATCCCTTTTCCCACCACGCTTCTTGCGTTGAAAGGTCTTAGCCCTCTTAGGTGCCTGATCAGTCTTCTTCCCTTTGTTGTTTAATTGATGATTCTTTTTGCGCTTGAAACCCAAAGCTTTGCGCAAACTCGATTCAACAACATAAGCATATGGGTAGAAGATTTCGTAGCCTCTAAACGCTCATCCTATAATTTCAAATGACGCGCCATATTATCAAAAGTGACAATATTCTCATTATGCATCATGTTGATCTTCATATGCTCCTAATTGTCAAGAAAAAACCTTATAACAGACTTAACTTGCTATTCATCAGTAAGGGAGTGACCTGCCGACTTTAGCTCACGAATCATGTTTCACATCTCTCGAAAATGCTGCCTCATTATTACATTTGGATACTTTCGGTATATGTCAAACTTGATGGTGAGTCTTTTCAACTTAGTGATAGATGTACCCCTAAACTTATCGTTCAAGGCAACCCACATTGCTTGAGCTTTATTATAACTTTCAAACTCATACATGAGATCATATTGCATATAACTCAGCAACGTGATGAGAGTAATGCTATTTTTTTTTCTTCCAAGTTAATAAGCTTCTAAATCTCTCTAGTGTCGAGCTAAAGTTCCATGCTCAAGTTCATCCATAGTATGGTTGAGGGTTTCTAAAACCTCTTGCTCCTCAAGAATGTACTGAACATTTTAGTGCCAAATATCATAATTGTCACCATTCAGCTTCTCACCCTTATTGAGATTAGCCACAATAGTCTTGGATGCTGAAGCCATAATCAATTGCTATAATACATTGATATAATAAACGCATAATTAATACTAGCACGTTTTTCAGAGTAATACACATATTTAATTTGGAGCAAAAACAAACTAAATTAATGATAATTCAACAAAAGACACAAAAAGGAAATTTCACTATATTCCCAATCAGCTTCTATATACAATTTTTCTATAATCATTAATTAGTTTAATTTGCGCAAATTTTTAAGTTCTAGGTGAGAACTCCTTCGAATTCTACCAACCTATGGACTCCTACTAGAAAAAATAATTATATAATCTTATATAATTTCTACATTTTTCATTAACACAAAAGGCACAGCATGATATGAACTAACGTACAAGAAAAAATCATGCGGCAACTATAATCAAATTAAACATGTAATGAAAAAATCAAGGATTTTCAACCATTGTTCGAATTTTTTTGGAACTAGAAATTTGCAAGCATATTAAACTATATACATGCTATCATTGAACCAAGCTCTATACAACATATATAATACCATTTCCATGTAGGCTAGCTACTGTATTTCCAAAACCACAAGAAAATACAGGCTAAAAAAATATATATATAATGCATTTGTACCCCAAAAATACTCGTACTTAGGATTCCCTACACATTTTTATTACCTTTAAAAAACTCAAAAATATAAAATAATTATACCATAGTGTAGAGAACATCCATATGAACTAAACGCCGCCGACCATGCTCCATTCAGAGCACCCACGCGCCCACATGCACCGCCTGAGTGTGTGGCGTGTGTGGCACGTATGGCGCACACGCTAGTGAGCCAGAGGGCTCCTAGCCGGTCTGACCAGTTGATTGGTCAACGGGTCGAGTCTCGGGTCAGTTCGGGTAGGATTGCCGGCCGGTCGCCGGCGGTGACGTCTATTGGAGAAAACTCATTTACTGTTTTGAAGTTGACAAAACATTTCCAAAGTCTAGTCTAAAGACTTTCAGACTTTAATGTCAAAGTCTGAAAACTGCTAGACTTTAGGTTCAAAGTCTACCCACATTGACAGTTTCCAAACTGAAGAATGAAGACTTATCCAAATACGAGATTATCTTTATTTCTTCAAGGATTCGATTTGTATGGCTTATGGATGACTTTATGGCTGGATAGAGCACCTACACGATTGACTTTTTTTATTGGAATCAATTCCCATATTCAAATCTTTTGGAAGGAGAATAAACTTGGAAGGTTCTACTTATGGAAACTAAGATCTTGATTGTATGGGCGAACATGATTGACGAGTGTTCATCATAATCAATCAATCATCAAATGACTCGAGATCTTCTTGATTGATTTTGTTCAACGGGCAGATTAGAAGAATTCATTTGGAATGTGCCAATGGTTGTGAAGGCATGAAGGAGTATTTAAGGCAAACTCTCTAGTTGTTCGATAGAGTGCGTAAAAGAAAAATTTCAGAGTCCGAAGCTTCTTAATTCCTTGTTATTTCATTCACTAAGCTCAAAGTTGTGTACAAAATAGAGAAACTCATAGTGAGACTTTGTAAGAGACCAGTAGAGACTCTTCTTCGAGAAGTCGAGATCGCAAGACTGTAAATTCTCTTTTGTTTCTTAGTGAAATTCAGCCAGTGGGCTATCTGCTCGAGAGAGTGGATGTAGGCTTAATCTAAGCTGAAGCACTATAAATCTTGTGTTCTTATTCTCTTCCCTGAGCTCCTTTATTTTGATTCGTAGATCTAATTAACTATTTAAGTTTAAACTCCTTGATTTTATTTGAAGTTTCATTTAACTATTTAAGGTTGAATTCATTCATAGTCTGTTATCTTCTAAAGGCAAATTATTTTTACTAAACTTTGTGAAAATTTTTATTCACACCTATTCACCCCCCTCTAGGTATTATTACTAGCCTTTTCAACGTCATCAATGACGTCATTCGACGGTTACCGACCGTGGGATGACATCAGCACGCATCGGTTCACCGACGCGCACGTGACTCTCGCGTGTCCGGCGTCCCCCAGCGGCGCTCGACCCACCATTCGACTCGTCTTGACGAATACTTTCACCCTGTATATTTAAAAATTTATTTTAGCTGAAAAAGTATTCAGAAAAATGGCCAAAACTGTACGGGTGTATGTGGCCTCAAACCCATTCTTCGCTTCTATTCATTTTCGATGATTCAGATTGCATTTTCGAGCAATAAACATCTAGACAATGTAGATTTCATTCTCTTGATCTCGATATCAAATGGTACACGAGAAAATTCGATGAAAAAACAAGATAGAAATTACAATCAAGCTTTGATACCAATGTAGGAAGAAAAAGCAACAGAAGACGACTTACCTCTTTTAGGATTCGCAATGACCAATTTACCCCAAAACGATTGTTGAATTACGGATGAATGACGAACAATATTACTTCACGTTGGTCTGAATGCAATCATGAGGAAAACATCCAATTTTCACAGCGTAAATGCCAGTTGTTTTCGTAAAGAATAAATGGAATGCCTTTTTTTTTTTTTTTGATGAAAATGGGAGAGAAAAGAAAACAATATATTTCTAAGTGTACATTCTGCCAACCGTCCTAACAATTATCTTCAGAAGATTTTTATACGACTCCCTCATACCCTTTCAAATGGAGTCTTTCCATCATAACTTATCAAGACAAAACGATGCTTTCTAATTGCACCCCATCATGGACATATTAATAAAATATTACAAGAATGAACAACAAAGCTAATAAAAAACCGAAACATGGTTCACCGATGTGACTGTACAAATTAGTTAATTGAATCGGGAAGTCTAGCGAAACAGCAACAAGTAGCTCCAAGTTGTAGGTTTTTTATTTTTTTTACAATTATACATTAACCCAATTGATCACATTCACAACCCAATTTGAAATACAGACTCAAATCGATGTCTTTCACTTCACTGTTTATCCTCAACAACCAAAACTACCAATATGGCAATCCCAACTTTATCAATGCCGCAATGAGAAATTACCGCCCAGAAGCTCCAATTTTTCTTTTGTTCACATGGAGGGCTTTCGAAAGGAAAAGGGCCGAGAGACAAGTTGCAACTCCGATTTTCAACAGGAAAGACACTCTCCCCAGCCTTCTCCTCTGCTTTGATTCGCATTCCTGTTCGAAGTCGCTTTTCTGTTCCTATTTGAAGTCGCGTGCCAAGTTGCTTTCCAGTTCCTTTTCCTGTTCCTGTTTGAAGTGGCCTTTAGTTAAACTGTAAAATCTTAGATAAGTATTTGAGGTGCTTTTGGAACTTATTTCCTACAGGGCCTGTTTGAAGTCGCGTGCCAAGTTGCTTTCCAGTTCCTTTTCCTGTTCCTGTTTGAAGTGGCCTTTAGTTAAACTGTAAAATCTTAGATAAGTATTTGAGGTACTTTTGCAACTTATTTCCTACAGGCCACCCCCAACAACATGCAAATTCAAGAAACACCCAATTCCATGACGGACATAAGTCACTTGATTGGTGGATAAGTGGACCATATAAATTGCTCTTCAAACACCTCCGTTAGCAAATTGTTTTGAGTCGTGCAATGAGTACATGATTCTTTTAATGCTCTTTGCTCAGTGAAGAAATAGCAAATCATCACGCTCATCTCCATAATGGATAGTATTAGCGAAAAATGGACAATAAAGTAGAGTATATTAAGTAAAAAATACAGTAAATTAAACAATTTGCTCCATATAAAAACGAAAAGAACATTTCAATAAGAGACTGACGTTGAAGTTTTTCCAATCATTTGTGATAAAAACTGATGTTGTCGCTTAGATTTGCTGCAAGTATTGAACGTTCTCATATCCAAAAAGGAAAGAAAATAAATGAAGAAAATAAAGAAAATAAAATAAAATGAGAAAACACAAGAAGAAAATAACCCGTGTCGAGTGAGTTTTAAAATAAGTGAGGTCAAATTTGCTTCGTATTTGTTTGATTGTTTTTCGATTTCCCACAAGTATCACAGATTTGCCTAAAATTTGAATTCATGTTTGTGGATGGTTGCGTCAAGAAAATCGAACAAAAATAAAAAGAATGGTTCAGACTCATCTTATATGATCAAGAGAAAACAACCTTGAAACCTGATCTATTGGTACTTATCCATTCAATTAGTACGTTTTTATGGACATCATACATGATCGTGTGAAAATATTTTAGCAGTTAAAAACAAATGATCATCCTACCTAACAAGAAGTTAAATGAGCAAAAGAACGTAACTCCACTCCACCTGAGTTAAATTGGTGGACCACTTGAGTCATGCTATATGAGTGCGTCCTTTGCATACAATGAGCACAAGATTCTTTTAGCTTCCTATCTTAAAGATGAAGATTGCAAAGTACCAATCTGATCGCAATAACACATACAAGTAAGAGGTTCATATATATACCTTATTTGGAAAAGACGTATGAAAGATAAATAAATAAATATATACGTATATATATATATATATATATATATATTAATAATGAGAAACTAAACGATGACATTACTTCTGGATTTACGAAGTTTCCACTTATTTTGATACCAATTGACCTAGTGACATAGCCTATCTAAAATTTTGAGACTATCTCACGGACAGAAAGGAAAGAAGAAGAAGGGAAAAAGGAGTAAAAAATGAGAAAAGGAAACTTAAAAGACACTATTGGGAAAACAAATTTGCTGGTGTGCCTAAATTTAGATTGGCGTCAGAACAAGTGAGATCAATTTGAATGCATCTTCATTTGTCGATGACATATTTATCGGTCTTATAACTATGAGTATACTAAAATACTATACTCTATTTTCAGATTTTAAAATGTTGAGAGAGAGAGAGAGAGAGAGAGAGAGAGAGAGAGAGAGAGAGAGAGAGAGAGAGAGAGAGAGAGAGAGACTCACCTTAGGGTGCTTGTAGGACTCGAAGGAGCCCCGGAATTCTTTCCTGCTACCGGAGATATGTATGTAGCAATGATTTGGCAATTTAGTGCTTGATACATCAATAAACCTTTCCAACAATCCGCATTCTCGAACTTGTAAATTATCCAAAAACTCTAACTCGTCAAGGCCCTTGACAAGCTGTAGCTGGTGGTTTTTATAAATGTGGAAAGACTTGAGGTTCTTTAAGTTCGACAAGTCACCGATACTTTGTACACAAGGACATTCCCGAAGGTCGAAGTGTTCCCATGATTTCAACATACCGAAAACTTCAATCTCTACTATTCTAGGGCAATCAATCAATGTGAAACTTTGCAACTTAATTAAGGCGCTCAACGGAAGGATTAGTTTCCCTTCACAATTTATTAAGTCATTAGCAAACTTAGTATTATTGTGCCCTACTTCCCCTTCATAAACTAGCCTTCCCAAGGATCGGCATGAGTCAATATACAATGCCTCCAGTGATTCTAACACCTGAGAAAATTGGATCTCAACTAGCCTTTTACAATGTCTCACATGGACATCTTTCAGGTTTCTTGTGTTGGATAGTCTGAATCTCCTGAGGAGTACACAGTCAGCCACAAGCAACTCCCTTATATGTGGAAGTTGAAGCCCATTGAGTTGAATTTCTTGCATTTGAGACCCCCAGAGCTTTAAACATGACAAGTTTGTCAGGTTCAAAGAGAGTGACACAATTAAATTG
Organism: Eucalyptus leucophloia subsp. euroa; assembly: GCA_017140325.1. NCBI lineage: Eukaryota > Viridiplantae > Streptophyta > Magnoliopsida > Myrtales > Myrtaceae > Eucalyptus > Eucalyptus leucophloia. Next base: position 59,886 of record JADGSA010000015.1, read on the forward strand.
ACATTATCAAGGCCTAGCTTTTGTAGAGTCAAGGGAACTTGCGAGAAAGTTTGCAGGTCCAATCCAAACAAATCAAGTTGGCTTAGGATAGGAAGGGAAACCAGCTCAGGAGGAGCAGGGACACTTTGAAGTCTCAAGCTCAATTTAGTTAGTTTGGATAACCTTTCAATCCACCATAACCCATTGGTACAAGATTTATCTCCTCCTTGTCCAATATCGTCAAGATCCAACTCAACCAAATTAGTCAAGTTTGAGAGATCTGGAACTACCTGCAATGATGCAGATGACACTTGTAAATGGGTTAAACTTTTTGGGAGTGCCAACAGCTCTTGAATCTTGCTACAATCAATCAACTCCAATCTTTGCAGGCAAGGAAGCGTGCTAACGGTCTTTGGAACTTCGTTAACAAAAATATGTGATAGAATTAGGGTTCTTAGAAAAGGCAAACTTCCGATTTCAAAAGGAAGATGACCTTCTAAATAGTAATTTTTGACTATTAGAACCTTCAAGTTTTGAAGCATTCCAACAGTACTAGGTAGCTCCCACATAGTTGCCAAACCCAACATATCAATGGCACTATCAAAGTGCACCTCACATAATAATTTCAACTTCCATATGGAATCTGGGAGTTTTGTCACTTTGCATTGCCATACAAAGAGGCGCTTTAAATTTGCTAGGTCCCCGATTACTTCAGGCAAATGTTCAAGATAAGGGCACTCAGAAATCTTCAAGTCAATCAGATACTTCAACTTCCCAATAGAGTTGTCAATCCTCCTCAAATTGGAACAATGTTGGATAGTAAGCCTCTCTAAATTCAGGCATCCACAGAAATTTGGTGTTTTGTTAATATTGTGACAACTTTCAAGAGAAAGAACTTTCAATTTGTTTGCCATCTGTCAAAATGAATGTGATATTCAATGGATGAATAGGCAACGGTTACTTTCAATGAAAGTAGAATAGAGATAAACATATGTCATACCTTGATTAAGTCTTGTAATCTCGAATCATCTAAGAAGTCAACATCTGAAAACTCAAGGATGGCTACGTTCTTTAGGCATATGTTGGTCCATTCACATATCTGCAGAGGATGACTCCAAGAAATCCATCTTAATTTAGTAAGGCTATTAGCTATGTCACCAACAAAGGTTCCTCCGATTAACTTGAGGAACCTTAGATGTTTGAATCTTGCAATCTCTTCACTTTTAACAATGAAATCGTGGGAACTTCGTGGATATGTATCAAGATATAATGCGTGAACATTTTTTTCATCTGCAAATCAAAACGGAAAATGAGTGATGTTAGTATTCTCTTTCGTAGAGTAAAAGGATACTAATAAAAAAAAAAAAAAAAAGAAACGAGAACATGGAGCATCCTTAGTGGGATTTTTATCAAAAGATATTAGTTCTCTTTAGAAGTGCTTTACCTCCTTTGTTCTTATTGCATTAAGGAACTCATCGCAAGTCCATAACCTACTACGCTTCCCAGGATTCCTTCGATTTTCTCGACGAACAATTTCTCTTCCAAGATCTCTAACTTGATTGTGCATCCAAAATTTATTATTCTCTCCAATTTTTATCAAACACATACTACTGAGAACATCAACCACAAAATTTGGAAAAGTCCACAATCTTTCCACATGTAAATTGCATTTGTTTTATCCTTATCAATGAAAAAGCATGCAATATCAAGGAAGATTTGTTGTTGCTCATAATTTAAGGCATCATAGCTAATCTTCAACTTTTTGAAAACATCCTCATGAGGTGCTTTTCCTAACTCGTCCAATGTCTGTTTCCACTGTTCTTGATTTTTGTGGTAGAGGAACGAACCAATTACTTCAAGAGCCAATGGAAGTTTCCCAGTAGTAGCTATGATTTTTCTTGAAAGATCATTGTAATCATATGGAGGAGAATCTTTGTTAAATGCATACCTACTAAAAAGCTCAAGCGCATGATCAATACTTATCATCTCCATTTCATATTCTAAAACTTGACACTTTCCATGGATTTGCCAAACATCTCTATTTCTGGTTGTAATCAGTATTATACTTCCTGGAGCCAGAGTACCCCTTCCAACTAACATCTCCACTTGCTTACTGTGATCAACATCATCAAGTACAATAAGGATTCTTCTCGTATGAGTTAATGATTCAAATATCATTATTCCATCAGAAATTGTGTAAATGGACATTGATCTTCCACGATTGTGCATTTCAGAACATAACCTTCTTTGCAACTCAATCAAGCCATTAGGTCTTGATGACTTCTCTCGGACATCTTCAAGGAAACAACAACTATCAAAATAACAAGAAAGTTGGTTGAATACAACTGTGGCAAGAGTAGTTTTACCAATACCCCCCATACCATATATTTTAATGAATTGTGGTTTAATGGACTCGATGTCCAATAATTTTCTTACTGCTAGCACTTGATCATCAATTCCAACTAAATGTCCAGTCACCCATCTATATTTTGTCTGCAGCTTTTTTAGGACTTCTTCAACCACCGATTTGATCGTTTCGCCTTGGCTGCCACAAGGGAAAACCATTTTAGTTGGGGGAATGTGAAATCACGATGACCTAGCTAGAAGCTTTTTTATCAAGTAATGGATAAACTACACAATAAACGGATAACTAGAATGACCTTAACAATTGAATTAATTTAGCTACCTAGCTAACTGTTAGGCCATTATATATAATGGCTTCATTAAGCAGTTTCACATTTTATTTTTTTTGACAAACATAGCATAGGTTCTTCATTTGCTATTTACTATATTTACAATCCCGCCTCAATCACACTGGAATTGTTACATCTGTGATTTGAGTGTCTAGGAAAAATTGCAGAAACAAGCATCTTCAAAGCAGCTAGCTTTTTGACCCAAAAAAAAAAAATAATAAAAAGAAAAGAAATCAGTTAGCTTACCTTCTATACATCTTCACTTCCCACCGCTTGAAATCACCAACCTTCTTGAGAGCCTTTCTCCACTCATCTACTTCCTCATTGCTCAACTTCTTATCGTCCTTAAGAGCGAGTATGGCATTGTGATACAACGAAGTTTTCAACGCGACATCGTCACGTTCCACGTAAAAGAAAATAGGTAGGATCACTTTACTACCTACTGACATGGAGATGTTTTCCATGATCAGTGTGAGCTCGCGGAGGCACCAATGGCTTGCAGCGTAGGTTTGAGAGAAGATGGGTATGTAGATCCTGGAGTTGACAATCACTTGCTCAAGTGATCCATCGATCCTCTCTCCGACACGGAGCTCTTCATCATCTCGGAATACGCGAACTCCAACATTGGTCAAGCTATGGTAAAGGAAGTCAGTGAATCCCTCGCCAGTGTCGAGTCCTCTGAAACTCAAGAACACTTGGTACTCGTTGCTTGATGATATTCCTGCATCTGAGCTTGCCATATCAATCAGTAGTTTGCTCAGCTTAGCGGATCTCTCTCTCTCTCTCTGGGATCTAGATCTGAGGATGTTTCGGATTTTCTTAACTGAGAAAGAGGCCCTTAGACAGGTCAAGAGGAATTAACAGGAAAACCAATCAAATGCTATCGGTCGATGAGAAAGTAGTTGAAACAGAAAATTGCAATTTTTGACGACGAAGACCATAAAAATAAATGCCATTGGTGGATGAAAAAACCAAAGACGTGGCTGGATAAACGCCGAGTAAATGTCAGCAAACGCGAATACAGAAGCAGGCCCCACGTGCGCTAGCCAAGGAATCAAACGTTATTCTCTCTCTACCTTCTTCACCACTCCCAGCTGTCCATCTTATATAATTATGTCGACAGTCGTGCATCTAGCTGCAGGCCCCATGTGCAAATGGATCGAAAGACGGTGGTTATGGCATGACATGCGTGGAAGTGAAGGATTCATACTTTCATTAATCATACATTTACCTCATTCCATACATTATTGTTGTTCTTACAACAATAATGTAACATCCGCGTCTTTCTGCAGGCATATATGTCCGTTTTGAATCAAATCATCGAAAGAGTTTTTTAGTTTTTTAATTAATCATGCGGATGAATAAAACCATAAGCGACTTAGTATTTCGGATAATATATATAAATTCCAGGATGTTACAAATAATATATTCATTCCTCTCTCTCACTCTCCCAATGTTCTTAACAGAGAAAGGGGCTGCCTCAACACGTCACCAGGAAATAATCGGGGGCAGCGATGGGTCAGCAAGAAAATGGTACAAACAGAAAGAAAATAAACTACTTTTTTTTTTTTTTGAGGAAGACCATAAAATCAAATGGTATTGGTCGATGAGGAGAAAAAAACAGGTAAAGATGTGGCCGACAGAACGAAGTTAGGAAAGGGCAAAGTTGCTCAACTTTCGAGGCGAGTTTTGGGGTCCAGTTATGTAAAAATCTGAAAAATTTCCGACTGTATATTAATTTTGGAAAATGAGGAGGTGACCGTACCATTACTTTTAGGAAAGTAACGGTACACTATACATCACATATTTTTCGAAGGAAATCGGGTGACTTGCGTAGCGTTTGGTAACGTTTTTGTTTAAAAATTGTTAGAGAACGAGAAATAAAAAAAAATGTTTTTATTAAGGGAACAATTTTTGAACAAAAAACGTGTTTGGTAAACTTTTAGGAAATAAAAAATAAACGAAACACGTTTGGTAAATTTATATAATTTTTTTATTTCTTTTATTTTTTAATATTTATTTCTATTTTCTTTCTTATTTTCTTATTTATTTTTCCTTTTTTTATTTTTCCTTTTTTTTTTTTTCTTCTTTTGGCCGATCACGGCCTCGGCCATGGCCGGCGACCCGGCCGACGAGGACCGACGGCCTCGCCTTGGCTAAGCGAGCTCGGCCTCGCCGGATCCGGGGCAAGATCGAGCTCCCCCGGCTGAGCGAGGTCGGGCTCGCCTTGGTTGGGCGAGCTCGAGCTTGCCCAGCCCAAGGCGAGCCCGAGCTTCGCCAAGGGGGCGGGCGACGCCGGCGAGTTCGCCGGCCCCGACGGCATCGCCGGCCCTCGGACGGCCGATCGCCGACCCTGGCCGAGGCCGGCGATTGGCCAAAGAAAAAGAAAGAAAAAAGAAGAAGAAAAGAAGAAGAAACAATAGAAAGAAAAATGTGTTTCAAAAACAAGAAACGACTTTTTTTTTTTTTTCTTGTTTTTGTTCGGATGTGTTTTAAAGAACGAAAAAATAATTTTGGAACAAAAATGCACCCAAACGCATTTCTGTTCCTTTTTTGTTCTCAGGAACAAAAAACAAAAAAAGTGTTTAAAAATAGAAAAAAAGAACAAAAACAAACCCAGCCTTGTTTACCCAGTTCCTTGGGAAAATCATGAATGCCACTTTGTGGTTTACTAGCCCACTAAGTGGAAATTTATTAACATTATCAGTGTTAATTTTTTTTAATTAAGTGAAAAAAATTAAAACATTTTTATTTCAAGAGAAAATAAATGTAAACTTATTATTAGCCCAAATTGAAAGACCTATTCAAACATTTTTCACACTCATAGTTTTTTTAATTAATAACTTGCCTATTTTAACAAGAAAATAGCAAAAAACGTTTGCAGCCCAAATTGAAAGACCTAGGGCTAGTTCTTTCTCTCACAAACCAAAAGTTAGCATTCCAAATCATTGATTTTCAAGAAAATTATCAATTTATAGGGATTGAAAACTAAGAGCATCAATGATAATCAATATGATTAGAAATTGACTTCTAGAAAAGAAATAGATTTTTCTATTTCTAAATAAGTTTCTGAGCAAAAATTTATATTTGATAACGACACAAAATTTCTATTCTCAGAATAGAATTTCGTTTGATAACGATGCAAAATTTCTCCTTCCAAGGGGCAGCAAATGGTGGCAGTGATCAGTAGAAGATGGCGGTGGCAATTAGCAACTAGCAACCAACAGAGGCAGATAACAATTGATGACGGCGGAGACCGACAACCAGTGATAGTGGAGCCAGATAATGGCAATCGGTGACCAACGATCAGTGATTGGCGAAAGGTGGAAGGTACTCAGTGATTGGTGGACATCAGTCAGCAACTAGTGGCGAACAGCAAGCGACAACAACAGGTGAGTGGTCGACTAGTAGAGAAGATGAGTGATGATATAAATTTAATTTCTTATTTCTATTCCAAACCTATTTCTTGATTAAAAATTTATTCCAGAAATAGAAAAATAAAATTGCGTTACCAAACATATTTCTATTCTAAAAAAAGTTATTCGGAATAGAAAAAAATGATTGCCATGTGCATCCTAAGTGGTAGGTTATTTTATCCCTTAAGTAATTTGTGAATTTTTTGGATCATTTAAATATAAGAATATTTTTTCGTGTACGTAACTCATGCATATTTTGTTTTGGGGGCGGGGGGATTTGGTTGGAAGCATTATAAGGGAAATCATTTTAATGCCATCAAATAGAACTATAAAACATTTGGTTAATTTTTTTTATTTTATTTAAGGAATAATGTCACAATTTATTCCTCTATCTTTCTAGGTTTGTCCAACCAAATGTTTCACAAACCAAGTGCTTTGTATAGGTGCTCTTGCTAATAGTAATTCTACATTTATTTTCTCTTGAAATAAAAATGTTTACATTTTTTTGTACTTAATATAAAAAAATCTAACACTGATAATGTTAATAAATTTCTTTTTATTCCCTTATTTCTATTTTGGCTGTTTTCTTTTTCAATATAAGAATTCCCACTCAATGGGCTAGCAAGCCACCAAGTGAAATTCATGATTTTCCCGAAGAACTGGATAAACAAGTCACCCGGTTTCCTTGGGAAAAATATATGGTGTACAGTGTACCGTTACTTTCCTAAAAGTAACAGTACGATCACCTTCTCATTTCCCTTTCTAATACTATTATTATGAGTTATCAATTCCTTTTTGATTGTTCAAGTATTTTAGTAAAGTATCAGACTACAAAAAGTTATAAACATCTCAATAAATTCCAACTTCTTTGAAATTTTAGTAATATGCCTACCTACTAGAAATTTATCAAAATTCCATCAAGTTAGTAAGTTACTAATTTCTTTGGCATTTTACAAGTTTGGTTAATAAATTACCAATACTATAGATAATTTACCAACACTTTTTTTTTTGTCAATTACTACATTAACGATGTGCAAAATAATTAGTATGTTGCAAACTCTACAAGCGTAGTTAGTAATTTAAAAAATATTAGCATGATTTTACTAACGTTTAATTGGTTTTTACAGAACTATTTTTCACTACATAAATCGTTATTTGCTGAAGCTTGTATTCAATGAACTTCTTACGAGTGTCTTGAATGTACCAACTAAGGTCATGCATTTCTCTGAAACTGTACCAGTGTGTTTCATAAGTTACAAACATTATATCGAATTTACTAATGCTTACATTATTGTTGATTAACTACTTTTCAATATGTTACTAGTTTTTTTTTTTATCAATTATGTACTTTACAAAAAAAATTAATAGCAGTAAATATGTTCTATAAAATATATCTTTATTCACATGACAGCACTAGTATTATTTCAAAATAACATGGGTGTTAAATGATTGTCGACAAAGTATATTTTTATTGAGAGTTTCATTCCATATATTATTGCTATTCTATATTTATTGCTCTTTTGCATCAATAATTTGTTCATTCCTCTCTCTCTCTCTCTCTCTCTCTCTCTCTCTCTCAATGTTCCTTAACAGAGAAAGGGGCTGCCTCAACACGTCCGGACGAAATTATCGAGCAGCAAAGAAGAAAACCAATGGGTCAGCAAGAAAATGGTTCAAACAGCAAGTACTTTTTTTTTCCACGAGGAAGACCATTAAAGGAGTTAGTGAGTTACCAATTCCCTTTGGATTGTACAATTACCGGCACTACAAGAGATTTATAAACTCTCATTAAGTTAGTAAGTTACCAATTTTTTTGTAATTTTAGTGATATGCCTACCGTATTAGGAATTTATCAAACTCCATTCAATTAGTATGTTACTATCTATTTAAAATTGTACACGTGTAATTAGCAAATGAATAACACTTCCACCCTATTGTGCAATCTGTGGCACGAACCCTCTATTTTGACCTATCAGTGGTGGCGGTGGCAACTACAGTCCCATCTATCTTCCGGGACAATTTCTAGCCAAGTGACCCTATTGGCCACACGCATAATAAGTACTTAGCCTAGAATGGCATTAGGCCGATCCATATCGCCTTCCGTAGAAGTGACACACGCCCATCTGGCTCGTCGTAGACTTGCATACCCCACCCTTCCTATTAAGTGGAATAAGATACCTTCCTCCGGTCATGGGCTTCTTCCCAAACCGGTTCCCATCTCTCTGTTTGAGTTGAACATTGACCCAAATGTAGTAGCTTGTTCGATCAGGTTCCTCTCTATCAATTGGGCCCGACCATATAGTTTGTTGTAATCTTTCAAGTCGAATAGCACCGGCGGATTCTTTAGCTCGGTCGGAGGCCGTTCCTAAACCTCCGAGCTTTGTCTTCAGGATCTTCCACCGGTCTTGGAGCATCTTGAGATAGCTCAGCAAATTTAGCCTCATACTGGTCCACGGTCATCATCCCTTGACAGAGGCACTGGAATTCCTCCATCTTCTGCTCTCGGGTGTTGTCAGAAAAATATTTGCCATTAAAGGTTCTAAGGAAGGCGTTCCACACCAGAACTACACCTTTAGGGACTACTCTGCCTTTGGTGGCCCTCCACCAGGTACTTGCGTTACCCTATAGCTGGTATATTGCCAGCACAACTGTCATGCCTCAATTCTTGAGCATGTGCCAATCCCTCAATAGTCGATAAAATTTATGACTTCCCAGGACGAGTCTCCGAACCGTTCATTTTATTGCACATGCGGAAGCGAATAACAAATCCCCTGATAATAACCATCTCAGGATAGAAAAATAGGATAACAGATTCTCAAACCAAACATGCTTTTAAAAACCAATTGAGTCTTATACAAGAGTCTATACCAAAAAGATTTCAAAAGACTGACTCTAAAAAAGAAATTGTTCTATTAGATCTACACTTCAGATCACCTCAGCTTGGCTCCAGATCTTCCACCCTACGGTCTTGAAAAGTTAAGCCCACGACGAGGTGGGATATAAATCTTGCGGCGGCACCAATGGAGGTTCGGACCGGGCCGAAAACGGCCTAACAAATATCAGCCCTATGCTGAGATTTAGTCCAACTTGCTGGTGGGACTAACTGAACACGACGCGGGGACCGCGGGGGCTAGATGGCGGTGCTGCTGGACTCGGCTCGACGAGGCTAAAGCTCGTGGACTAGGTTGACTTCAATTGACGAGCTGGATTGGCGTGGAGGCGGGCTAACGTCGTGCATGAAACGGTGGAGACAAACAACTTGTTTCGGTTGCTACTGGGCTATTTGATAAGGACGCGCGGCAGGGTATGGAGCAGCTTTGGTCTACGATGGGGAAGGGGACTTCGCTGGCTGACCGAGGAAACAAAAAATGGTGGAGGGGAATTGGTGAAGCAGTGGGCAAGTGGCAATAAAAGGGGATGGGATGTCAGTCGGTGGGGGAAGAGACGATGATGATGCTGGCGTGGGCAGCTTCTACTTCGGTGGGATGGCTGAAAAGGTGGCAGAGAGAGAGAGAGAGGAGGATTGGTGGCAGAGGGAACAAGCGAAGGTGGAAGAGCGGGAGCTGTAGAGGAGAAAAGCAGTGGAGTTGGCTTCGATGAAATAGAAATGGGGTTGTAGAACCGGCAAGAAGACTTGGGCTTCGAAGGAAAGAGGAGAGAAGGCAACAAAGGAGAGAGAATTGGTTGAGGCGTGCGTGAGAAGCCGGTGGATGGGGGAAGAGTCAAAGAAAAGTATCCAATAATCATCATGTCTTAGCCCCAAAAGTCTTCATGGCTATCCCTTATGTCCCCTTAATTCTTTCTAGCACATAAAATCCCATAAATAACTCAATTTGATGACAAATGTTGCACCCCCCATGCCTAGCTCCGAATTTACTCAAATTTGGACATTAATTTCCTCGCTAACCCTCCAATTGATGTCTAGTTTTGTTGAAGAAAAAGCCCACACAATTTCTACAAGTCCCCATCACCAAATAGCTCAGTTTGGAAGCCAAAAATCCCTTCAATTTGGCCCATTCAAATTTCCGTTCTTTTTCAAACCGTCCGAATTGATTTTCCATAAAAATTCCGAACTCGACGGAATATCTCTGAAAGACATGACTACGTCCTATAATTGAGTTGTGACATGCTCGAACGTCCGATTCCCGAAATCGAATTCAATTTCGTAGTTAAAATTGCCCGGACACCATTTTAGTCCAATTTGACCTATCATGTAGCTTTTAGGGATTTTACCACAGTTATATCCTTTAACGGCTTTACCCAATAGATTGGTTAACTCGTGAGTGATTAGCTCGGAAAAAAAGGACCATAGACGCGCCGATGAAAAGCCCATTTCGTTTTATCGGGACAGGTCGAAAATGCAGGATGTCACAACTCTTCCCCTCTTATAAAAATTTCGTCCTCGGAATTTAAACCATTACTATTCTTCTTCAAAATGGTGGGGTATTGTCGTCTTGTCGAGTATTTACTTTCTCATGTAGCTCATTCTGTCCCATGGTGTTGCCAGACCACTTTGATCAAAGAGGTCGTCTTGGTGTGTAGTACTTGTTCCCCGTGATCCACAATCTAAACTGGGCTTTCCACGTACGACACTCGGTCATCCACGTCTAATTCATCAAGATTTAGCATGTGGGTCGGGTCAGCTCATATGTCCTCAATATTGACATGTGAAAGATGTCATGCACTTGCGCCAACCTTGACAGCAATGCAAGCCGATACGCTAGGATCCCAATTCTCTCTAGAATCTCAAAGGGACCAACGTATCTCAGACTCAGCTTTTCCTTTCTTGCCAAAGCATGAAGTACCCCTCATTAGTGACACATTCAGAAAGGCGTGCTCACCAACTTAGAATTCCAATGACCTTCGACGTTTACCAGCGTAACTTTTCTAGCGACTCTAAGCAGTCTTTAATCTGTCCCTGATAATGGCAACTGCTTCCATTGATTGCTGAACCAACTCTATGCCTATGATCTTTTGTTCTTTGACCTCATCCCAACACCCTGGTGTTTTGCACTCTTTGCCATACAACAATTCAAAAAGGAGCCACTTGAATACTCTGTTGGTAGCTGTTGTTGTAGGCAAACTCGACAACATGAAGCTGTTCCTCGTAGCTTCCCTTGAAATCCAACACACATGCTCTCAACACGTCCATGTCTACCCTGAGTCACAGGGCCTACTGCCCTCTTCATAAGAGTCCTCTGCTCTTGGTCACTCATGCTTCAGAATCTTTATAGAAACTTGTTTTCCAATTCTAATACCAGATTAGAATTTGAGTGACCTCACAAACAAGCTACCAATCAGCTATCACTCACATGCATCAGCATAAAATAAGGGTCATTCCTACTAACTATCCTAAGAACCCATCGCACCTTATCACTCTATACATAGACCTAAGCTCTGATACCACTTAAACGGGAATGTCATGCCTAGATCCTCAAGCCTGTGCTGTCATGCCTCGACCCTCGAGTGCGCGCACATGCCACTGCGGTCGATACGATTGCGATGTTCCCAGGATGCGTTGCCTACCCATTCATTTTAATGCGCATGCAGAAACGAACAATAACCCTTGACAACAAACAACGTGGGATCGGAAAGTAGGGCACCTTTCACAAAAGCACACTTCTATAAACAACTATGTCTAGGTACAAAAAGAGTTCATATTCCTCAGTTCCTTATCTCACCTCAGTTCCTTCTTACATGTCAACACAATTCATATTCAAAACGCATATAATTAATGCACGTAACAATTGAAACATCTCATCAACTCAATCAATCACAAGGTTCCAATTATAAGACCAAACCGTTATGATATGTCTCATATCATGCCACACAGTTTTGTCTCATAATCAGGCGCATCAGCTCAATCAATCATGCGTTCTAATCATTAAATTTGCCCTTTAAGGGTACCATCTACTCATAAGTTCGGTATCTACTGGCATAGCCAAACATCGTCTCACCATCATTGAGCATGACGATGTTTATTTCTTAATAGACAGCTTTCCCGAAGGAGTGTAGATTCAGAATTTACTGCGACCCGAATCCCAATGAATGGGTATCCCATATAGGGTAACGTTTATCTTAAAAGCTAGAGACGGGTCCTCTTTAACCAACACATGATCAAGCAATCTCGGCCCAGGATACCGTGCATTGTGTTGGAGAAATCATTCCAGAATATTTTGAAGCTGACAAAACGTTTCCTTCAGTCTAGTCTGGATATCTGCAGATTGTCTAGTGTAAAGTCTGAAGACTTTCTGACTACCAGACTCAAGATTCAAGACTCAAGAATCAAGACTCAAGACTCAAGACTATTCTCATTGACAGCCTTTCTGATCCAGTGACGAAGGACATCCAGAGCCGAAGTATATGGTTAAGGAGTTATCGTCTGGAGAAGATCTTTTTGGTTGGATAAACATAACGGATTCTTTTGTTCGTATCAAGATCAATTGAAGATCCGATGGTCGACGGAGTATTCTTGGAATGTTCTATTCTTAGAAACCAAAATCCTGATTGTATGGGCGAACAGGATTGATGGGCTATCGTCAGGTTCCTTTAATAGCTCGAATGATCTTCTTGATTGATTCCGTCCAATGGGTAGATTGGAGGAATTCCTTTGGTAAGTGTCAACGGTATGATGGCATAAAGGAGTATAAAAAGGAAGTCGTTCTAGTTGTTAAAGAACGTGATTGATAGAAAAATTCCAGAGTCTGAAGCACCTTGATTATTAGTCGATATAGTCCGAGCGAAATTGTATACACAGAGAGTGTTTATACTTGGTGATACCTTGAGCGAGTGTAGTAGATCATCTACATCGAGAGATCAAGGAAGAACAACACTGTAACATCTCTTTGTTCATAGTGGAATCCAGCCAAATTGGCTATCAGTGCAGAAGAGTGGACGTAGGCTTGAATCAAGCCGAACCACTATAAACCGCGTGTTTAATTCTCTCTTTCCTTACTCAGTCTTACATTGATTGTTATCTTTCGCTAATCCTTGAACTGTCTAAGTATTGCACAAGTATACATAAACTATCAAGAAAAATCTTTGTATACCTATTCACCCCCCTCTAGGTACTCGTACTAGCAACATCACATTGCACTCAAATGCCTCCATTAAAATGGTGATCCTGGCATATTTTCTTCATATTAAAATAATACTCTGTGAAAGTAGTTATGTGTGGGTACACGATTAGATCAAACCCGAAACGTTCATAATCTTCTTTTTAAAATCCCACTGTTTTATATAGTATATAAAACTATTTTTGGTGTTAAAACTAGACAGCCAAGATTTTCTGAATAAATATTGAAATTTCCAAATTTTGGAATAAATGACCAAAAATGCAATCAACACTCAATCTGCACAAATTAACATCCAATTGCATAAACTGAACACACCATTGCAATCAGCACAAAATTCCTGTCACCGACTATCCCGATCTAATTTCCGGAAAATATTTAAAAATTAATTAATTATCAAAATTAATTAAATAATTCAATTTAAATGCCAAAATTGTTAACTTAAGTCAGAATTGCCTAATTAAATACCGAGACGGGCCCGAAAAATTTCTGAACCAATCTGGATAATTAATACAACCTGTCTAGTCTCTAATTAACCTAATCTAACAACCTAACATGCAAAATTGGATACATAAATCACTAATCTAATCTAACTAACCACTTAAACCTTAATTAAAATAAACTAGTGACCCCCTAAGCATAATTAACCTCCTAAGTGAGGTTTAGTGAGTCAACTCACTGGATTTGCGAGCCGGTGAGTTCACGGTGGCGTGACAGCGAGCGATAAATTCCAAAACGGCAATGCCAACGGGGCTCGGAAGTGGCCCAAAAATGGCTCACAAGGCTCATGGTTGTTGTTAAACCAAAAGCTGAACTTGCGGCTGGCTTCGTGTGGCTGCACACGGCTAGATAGAGGAGAAATCAATGGAGTGGAACGATGCTTGAGTCAACAATTGAACTTTGCTTAGGGCTAACCGAACAAGAACACTCGAAGGAGAGAGGGAAAACGTGGAGTGGACTTCGGTGGGGCTTGAAGCTTGGACGTGTGGCCTCGAGGGGGGAGCAGCTTGATGGAAGCTGCTTGTGTTGAAGAGGAGTCAACGTCGTGGGGTCTCGCGGAAGTGGGTTGACTCGCCGAAGCATGAGCTGCTTCAGTTCTGTATGACTTTGTGGCAACTGAAGTAGATCGAAGGAAAAAGAAGAACAACAGAAGTTGCTTCCAAGCGAGGAGAAATGAAAACAAAATAGAAGGCCGAAGGGGGTTGTGGGTAGCTGGCAACATGCTTGAGAAGAGAGGGAGGAGAGATAGATCGAAGGAGAGGGGGAAAGGATATGGGAGCAGGGGTTTGTAGGCTGAGAGGGGAGGAGGAGGAAAGTGACGTGCGAGAGAGAGACGTGCAAGAGTGAGAAACGTGAGAGAGTTAGAGACGTGCAAGGGAGAGAGTTAGTCCGGTGGGGGAGGGGGAGTGAAAATAATCAAACACCAGTCTTTGACCACACGAGAGTTTAATCATCCTCACGTTTAACTAACAAAATCAATTGGCTATCCGAAGCTAATTTCAACACCCACTTGCCCCAATTGAAGTCCAAATGAAGACCAAAATATGATGGCCCCTCTAACGTACGAATTTCATCCAATTTAACTTCCGTTTCTTCGTCAATTTCTCCTATTTGATGTCCAATTTTACTGAGGAAGAAGCCCACACAATTTCTACAATTCCTTTTCACCAAGTAGCTCGCTAAGGAGGCCAAAAATCCCTTCAATTTGGCAAATCCGAATTTTCGTTTTTTTCTAAAACGTCCAAATCGACTTTCCGTCAAAATCCCTGAGTTGCTGAAATTTCTTCGAAGGATGAGTAGACGTTCTTAAAATAAATTGTGACATCATAGAACTTTCAATTTCTAAAATCGTGCTCAAATTCGCGGTTAATTTCAATCTGATGCAATTTTAGCATGACCTAACCTATTCGGTAGTTTTTAGGAATTTTTAGTGCAATTAACCCACGATTGATTATTTTTGAGCCACAACGTATATCTTCGACACATTGGCGACTCTCGGTTGTCATGAAAATCTCGACGTTTCAAATACGGACACAGGGTACCCAAAACAATAGAAAATCGGTCTAGTGTCGATCGACGAGAATTTTACAATATGGTGCAATCACCCACACTCTAATCACATATCTCAATCGAATCAACCTATCTCTGGTCTCTAATAGATTTTCGATTGTGTTGTAATGACCCTTATAGATTAGCACGGTCGAGCAGTCGATTTGTGGTCGAATTCTCAAGTCTACTACGTTAAAATCCCTTAATGGCTTCCCCAGATAGTCTAATTATCTTATGAGTGATCAGCTCAAAGAATAGCACTATAGCCGCTCGATGAAAGGCCCGATTCATTCAATTGAATATAGAACTAAATTTTTAGAATGTCACAACTCTTTCCCTCTTATAAAAATTTCGTCCTCGAAATTTAAACCATACCAATCTTTAAACAAAAAGGTGGGGGGTATCGTCATCTCATTGATTTTCACTTTCCCCGATTTCTTCTTCAATATCGTCGTGTTGTTAAACCACTTTGACCAAGGGGACCATCTTGGTACACAGAACCTGTCTTTTCCAATCCACCATCTAAACTAGGATTCCCACGTACGACACTCTATCGTCCACGTCTAACTCTTCAAGATTCAGTACATGGGTTGGGTTAGGCTCATACGTCCTCAACATCGACATGTGAGAGACGTCATGCACTTACACCAGCTTCGGCGGTAATGCAAGACGATATGCTAAGATCTCGTTTCTTTCTAGAATCTCAAATGGACCTACGTACTTCAGACTCAGCTTTCCCTTTCTTGACAAAGCGTGAAGTACCCCTCATTGGTGACATCATCAGAATAGTGTGCTCACCAACTTGGAGTTTCAACGATCTTCGACGCTTATCGGCATAAATTTTCTAGTGGCTTTGAGCGGTCTTTCATCTGTCTTTGATGATGGTAGTTGCATCCACTGATTGCTAGACTAACTTTGGGCCCGTTATCTTTCTTTCCCCGACTTCATCCCAACACACTGGCGTTCTGTGCACCCAACCATACAACGTTTCAAAAGGAGCCATTTGAATGCTCTGCTGGTAGTTGTTGTTGTAGGCGAACTCAACAAGGTGAAGCTGTTCCTCCCAGCTTTCCTTGAAATCCAACACGCAAGCTTGCAGCATGTCTTCGAGGGTTTGAATCGTCCTCTCTAACTAGCCATCCGTCTGAGGATGATATGCTGTAATGTACTGCAGCTTCGTTCCTAAGGCGCCCTGCAAACTTTTCCAAAAGGTAGTTGTGAACCTTAGGTCTCGGTTAGACGAACTATCTGACGCACGTACAATTCTGCGTGTCTATCCAAATCAAGGTCTTTTCATACTACGATGAAGTGAGCCGACTTCATCAGTTTATCGACCACTACCTAAATGGAATCATTTCCTCTCTAACTCCTTGGTAAGCTCGTCACAAAGTCCATTGTGACGTGTTCCCATTTCCACTCGGGAATCTCGAGAGGTTGCAGAAGTCCTCCCGACTTACAATGCTTTGCCTTTACCTGCTGACACGTTAAACACTTAGTGACATGCTTGGCGATGTGCACCTTTATACCGGACCACTAATAGTGTTGACACAGATTTTGATACATCTACGTACTACCAGGATAAATGCTATAACTGCTACGATGAGCTTTTGACAAAATCTCTTCCTTAAGTGCTGCATCGTCAAGTACACACAATCGTCCTCGAAACCTTAGTGTTCCATCATCAAAAATCTGAAAGTTAGTCTTCCTCTTCTCAGTATCCTCTTGCAGGATTTTTTGAACATCTAAATCTATTGGCTAAAGTGTCTTGATTCTGATCTGAACATCCAGTTCAATTATGAGGGTAACCATAAGATTCGAAAGGTGGCCTACCTCAAACTTGAAAATCAAATCTCGAGCTTTCTCAAGCAAAGCCCATTCTTTAATCAACATCTGCGCCATTGAAGACTTCCGACTCAGTGGATCAGTGACCTTGTTCGCTTTTCCAGGGTGATACAGAATATCACAATCATAGTCCTTTAGGAGCTCCATCCAGCAACGCTGTCTACTCATTCTGAGAGAATAGATACTTGAGATTTTGATGGTCAGTGAAGTTCTATAATCTTTCTCTGCACAAATAGTGTCTCCAAATCTTCAGAGAGAAAATAATGAATACGAGTTCTAAGTCATGCATCGGGTAGTTCAGCTCGTGAGATTTTAGTTGACGGGACACATATGTAACAACTCTGCTGTGTTGCATCAACAAGCAACCTAATCCTCTAAATGACGCATCACTGTAGATCTCGTATCCTCCATGACTAGATGGTATGGTTAATACAGGTGCGGTAGTCAGCTATTGCTTAAGCTCTTGGAAACTACACTCGCACTTATCTTCCCATACAAACTTCTCTTCTTTCTTTAGCAGTCGAGTCAAAGGTGAAGCTAAGGTTGAAAACCCTTCCACAAACTGTCTGTAATACCCTGCTAAACCCAGAAAACTTTTGATCTCTATCGTTGTGGTCGGTCTTGGTCAGTTGATAACTGCTTCAATCTTGGACGGTCCATGGAGATTCTTTCTTCTGAAATCACGTGACCTAGAAAAGCGACATGAGTCAACCAAAACTCACACTTGATGAACTTAGCATACAATTCGTGATTCCTCAAAGTCTGGAGCACTATCCTTAAGTGCCTTTTGTGTTCCTCAAGACTACTAGAGTACACCATGATGTCATCAATCCCCGGGAGTGGATACTTGTTTTTAATCGTCACCTGATTGAGTTGGCAATAGTCGATGAACAAGCGCAATGAACCATACTTCATCTTTATGAACATAACCGGTGCTCCCCAAGGTGATGTATTGGGATGTACGAATTCCTTATCCAACAATTCCTATATTTGCACCTTCAGTTCTTTCAACTCAGATAACGACGTTCCGTAAGAAGCCTTAGAGATTGGCACTATCTCGTGTGCTAACTCGATCGTGAATTCTATCCCTTTCTCTGACAACAAGCCTGACAATTCCTGTGGAAACACGTCAGCAAATTCTTGGACCACTACAATGTCCTCGATCTTAAGCTCCTCAAATCGTTATGGCACATCCTACTCCAAGCTGCACAATTTTGTCCCATAATCTAGCACATCAATTTCACTCAACATGCGTTCCAATTAATTACGGGTAGTTTTACCCAATACACTCCAGTCCTCTATCCACCGACACACACCGGGGATAGGTGACGTCCACGGACACACACTGGGGATGGAAATATCCATCGAAACACACCGGGGATAGGTAATATCCACTGACACATGCTGGGGATAGATAATATCCACCCACACACAACGGGGATAGGTAATATCCACCGACACACGCTGGGGACAGGTCCTCTTAACTAGCACATGATCATTCAATCTCAGCCAAGGACATTGTGCTTTGCACTCATAGGCCTCATTTAAGATAATGACCTTGGCCTGTTTACTTCTTCTTAAAAACATTTGGTGAAAATATCGTGTGTGGGTACACGGTCAGATTAAGCCCGAAAAATTGATATATTCTTTTTTTAAAATCCCACTGTTTTATATTGCATATAGAACCATTTTTGGTGTTAAAACCCGACACCCGGGATTTTTTGAATAAATATTGGAAATTCACAAATTTTGGAATAAATGACCAAAATTCCAATTAGCACTCAATTTGCATAAATTAACACTCAATTGCATAAATTAACCACACCATTGCAATCAACATGAAATTCCAGTCACCTGTTATCCCGGTCTAATTTTCGGAAAATATTTAATAATTAAATAATTACCAAAATTAATTAAATAAATACAAATTAATTCAATAAATACAAACTTAGGCTTAAAATTGCTAATCTAATAACTGATTGAACTAATTAAATTACCCTAACCATTCTAACTACAAGGTAATACAATTAACTAACTAATTGCAATTTCTAACCACCTAAATAACTAATCTAACTAACCTAAATTAATTAAATATACTAACAACTAAACTAATTACCCTTAAATTAACCTAATCACCCATTGAACGTCATTAGCCTACTAAGTAGAGTTTAGTGTATAAACTCACTGGTTTAACGCGAAAATCGGTTCATTGCGACGGCAGTGCGACGATGGCCGAAACTCAAGCTTGCGGCAGCACCAATGGAGGCTCGAACCGGGCCAAAAACAGCGTAAAAAATATCAGCCGTATGTTGAGATTTGGTCCAACTTGCTAGTGGGACTAATTGAACACGATGTGGGGACAGCGGGGGCTAGATGGCGGTGCTGCTGGGCTCGGCTCGGCTCGATGAGGCTAAAGCTTGTGGATGGGTTGACTTCAATCAACGGGCTGGATTGGCGTGGAGGTGGGCTGATGTTGTGCATGAAACGGTGGAGATGGACAGCTTGTTTCAATGGCTACTGGGCTGTTCGATAGGGATGCGCGGCAGGGGATGGAGCAGCTTTGGTCAATGATGGGGAAGGGGACTTCGCTGGTTGACCGAGGAAACAAAAAATTGCAGAGGGGAATTGGTGAAGAAGTGGACAAGTGGCAATAAAAGGGGATGGGGTGTCGATCAGTGGGGGAAGAGACGATGATGATGATGGTGGCGTGGGCAGCTTCTGCTTCGGTGGGATGGTTGAAACGGTGGCAGAGAGAGAGAGAGAGAAGGAGGATTGGTGGTAGAGGGAACAAGTGAAGGTGGAAGAGCGGGAGCTGTAGAGGAGAAAAGCGGTGGAGTTGGCTTCGATGAAATAGAAATGGGGCCGTAGAACCAGCATGAAGACTTGGGCGTCGAAGGAAAGAGGAGAGAAGGCAACGAAGGAGAGAGAATCAGTTGAGGTGTGTGTGAGAAGCCGGTGGATGGGGGAATAGTCAAAGCAAAATATCCAATAATCATCATGTCTTAGCCCCAAAAGTCTTCATGGTTATCCCTTATGTCCCCCTAATTCTTTCTAGCACATAAAATCCCATAAATAACTCAATTTGATGACATATGTTGCACCCCCCATGCGTAGCTCCGAATTTACTCAAATTTGGACTTTATTTTCCTCACTAACTCTCCAATTGATGTCCAGTTTTGTTGAAGAAAAAGCCCACACAATTTCTACAAGTCCCCATCACCAAATAGCTTGCTTTGGAAGCCAAAAATTCCTTCAATTTGGCCCATCTGAATTTCCGTTCTTTTCCGAATCGTCCGAATTGATTTTCCGTAAAAGTCCCGAACTCGACGGAATATCTCGAAAGACATGACGACGTCCTATAATTGAAACGTGAGATGCTCGAATGTTCGATTCCCAAAACCAAATTTAATTTCGTAGTTAAAATCGGCCGGACACGTTTTAGTCCAATTCGACCTATCATATAGCTTTTAGGGATTTTACCACGGTTATATCCCTTAATGGCTTTACCCAATAGATTGGTTAAATCGTGAGTGACTAGCTCAAAAAAAAAGGATCATAGATGCGCCGATGAAAAGCCCATTTCGTTTTATCGGGACAGTCGAAAATTTAGGATGTCACAACTCTTCCCCTATTATAAAAATTTCGTCCTCGGAATTTAAACAATTACTATTCTTCTTCAAAATGGTGGGGTATTGTCGTCTTGTTGAGTATTCACTTTCTCATGTAGCTCATTTTGTCCCATGGTGTTCCCAAACCACTTTGATCAAAGAGGTCGTCTTGGTGTGCAGTACTTGTTCCTCGTGATACACAATCTGAATCGAGCTTTCCATGAATGACACTCGGTCGTCAACGTTTAATTCTTCAAGATTTAGCATGTGGGTCGGGTCAAGCTCATATGTCCTCAACATTGACACGTGAAAGACGTCATGCACTTGCGCCAACGTTGGCAGCAATGCAAGACAATACGCTAGGATCCTGATTCTCTCAGAATCTCGAAGGGACTTACATACCTCGGACTCAGCTTTTCCTTTCTTGCCAGAGCGTGAAGTATCCCTCATTAGTGACACCTTCAGAAAGGCGTGCTCACCAACTTGGAATTCCAATGACCTTCGACGTTTACCAGCGTAACTTTTCTAGCGACTCTAAGCGGTCTTTAATCTGTCCCTGATAACGGCAATTGCTTCCACTGATTGCTGAACCAACTCTGTGCCTGTGATCTTTCGTTCTTTGACCTCATCCCAACACCCTGGCATTCTGCACTCTTTGCCATACAACATTTCAAAAAGGAGCCACATGAATACTCTATTGGTTGCTATTGTTGTAGGTAAACTCAACAAGATGAAGTTGTTTCTCCTAGCTTCCCTTGAAATCCAACACACATGCTCTCAATACGTCCATTTCTACCCCAAGTCACATGGCCTACTGCCCTCTTCCAAAGAGTCCTCTGCTCTTGGTCACTTATGCTTCAGGATCTTTATAGAAACCTGTTTTCTAATTCTAATACCATATTAGAATTTGAGTGGCCTCACAAACAAGCTTCCAATTAGCTATCACTCATATGCATCAGCATAAAATAGGGGTCATTCCTACTAACTATCCTAAGAACCCATTGTACCTTATCACTCCATACATAGACCTAAGCTTTGATACCACTTAAACGGGGAGTCACGCCCCGATCCTCAAGCCCATGCTGTCACACCTCGACCCTCGAGTGCGCACACATCCCACTGTGGTCGATACAATTACGATGTTCCCAGGATGTGTTGCCTACCCATTCATTTTAATGCACATGCAGAAGCGAACAATAACCCTTGACAACAAACAGCATGGGATCGGAAAGCAGGGCACATTTCACAAAAGCACACTTTTATAAACAACTAGGTTTGGTACAAAAAGAGTTCATATTCCTCAGTTCCTTATCTCGCCTCAGTTCCTTCCTACACGTCAACACAGTTCATATTCCAAATGCATATAATTAATGCACATAACAATTGAAAGATCTCATTAACTCAATCAAACACAAGGTCCCAATTATAAGACCAAACTGTTATGACATGTCTTACATCATGCTACACAATTTTGTCTCATAATCAGGCGCATCAGCACAATCAATCATGCATTCTAATTGTTAAATTTGCCCCTTAAGGGTACCATCTGCTCAAAAGTTCGGTGTCTACTGGCATAGCCAGACATCGTCTCACCACCATTGACCACGACGATGTTTATTTCTTAATAGACAGCTTTCCCAAAGGAGTGTAGGTCCAGAATCTACTGCAACCCAAGTCCCAATGAATGGGTATGCCATATAGGGTAACGTCTGGGTTAAAAGCTAGAGATGGGTTCTCTTTAACCAACACATGATCAATCAATCTCGGCCCAGGACACCATGCATTGCACTCAAATGCCTCCATTAAAATGGTGATCCTGAAATGTTTTCTTCATATTAAAAAAAATACTTTGTGAAAATAGTTGTGTGTGGGTACACGATTAGATTGAATTCAAAAAGTTCATAATCTTCTTTTTAAAATCCCATTGTTTTATATAGTACATAAAACTATTTTTGGTGTAAAAACTAGACACCCGAGATTTTTTGAATAAATATTGAAATTTCCTCATTTTGGAATAAATAAAACACACCATTGCAATCAGCACGAAATTCTGGTCACAGGCTATCTCGATCTAATTTTCGAAAAATATTTAATAATTAATTAATTATCAAAATTAATTTAATAATTCAATTTAAATGCCAAAATTGCTAACTAAGGTCAGAATTGCCTAATTAAACATCGAGATGGGCCCGGAAAATTTTCGAACCAGTCTAGATAATTAAAACAACCTGTCTAGTCTCTAAGTAATCTAATCTAACAACCTAACAAGCAAAATTGGATAAGTAAATCACTAATATACTCTAACTAACCACTTAAACCTTAATTAAAATAAACTAGTTATCCCCTAAGCATAATTAACCTCCTAAGTGAGGTTTACTGAGTCAACTTACTGGATTTGCAAGCCGGTGAGTTCACGGCGTTGTGACAGCGAGCGATAAAATCCAAAGCGGCAACGCCAACGGGGCTCAGAAGCGGCCCAAAAATGGCTCGCAAGGCTCACTATTGTTGCTGAACCAAAAGCTAAACTTGCGGCTGGCTTCGTGTGGCTGCACGCGGCTAGATAGAGGAGAAATTGATGGAGTGGAACGGTGCTGGAGTCAACAATTGAAGTTTGCTTAGGGCTGACCGAACAAGAACACTCGAAGGAGAGAGGGGAAACATGGAGTGGACTTCGGTGGGGCTTGAAGCTTGGACATGTGGCCTTGAGGGTGGAGCAGCTGGCGAGGAAAATGATGGAAGCTACTTGTGTTGAAGAGGAGTCAACATTGTGGGGTCTCGCGGAAGTGGGTTGACTCGCCGAAGCGTGAGTTGCTTCAGTTCCGTATGACTTCGTGGCAACTGGAGTTGATTGAAGGAAAATGAAGAACAACATAGAAGGCGAAGGGGGTTGTGGGCAGCTAGCAACATGCTTGAGAAGAGAGGGAGGAGAGATAGATCGAAGGAGAGGGGGAAAAGGATAAGGGAGCAAGGGGTTTCTCGGCTGAGAGGGGGAGAGGAGGAAAGTGACGTGCAACAGAGAGACGTGCAAGAGTGAGAAACGTGCGAGAGTGAAAGACATGCAAGAGAGAGAGTGAGTCCTGGGGGGGGAGTGAAAATAATCAAGCACCAATCTTTGGCATCAAGAGAGTTTAATCATCCTCACTTTTAATAACAAAAACAATTGGTTATCCAAAGCCAATTTCAACACCCACTTGCCCCAATTGAAGTCCAAATGAATACCAAAATATGATGGCCCCTCTAACCTACGAATTTCATCCAATTTAACTTTTGTTTCTTCATCAATTTCTCCTATTTGATGTCCAATTTCGCTGATGAAGAAGCCCACACAATTTCTACAATTCCCTTCACCAAGTAGCTCACTAAGGAGGCCAAAAATCCATTCAATTTGGCCAATCCAAATTTATGTTCTTTTCTGAAACGTCCTTATCGATTTTTCGTAAAAATCCCTGAATCACCAAAAATTCTTCAAAGGATGAGTAGATGTGCTTAAAATAAATCGTGATATGACAGAACTTTCAATTTCTAAAATCGTGCTCAAATTCGCGGTTAATTTCAATCTGATACAATTTTAGTGTGACCTAACCTATCGGGTAGCTTTTAGGAATTTTTAGTACAATTGACCTGTGGTCGATTATTTCCGAGCCACAATGTACATCTTCGACACATTGGGGACTCTCGGTTGTCCTGAAAATCACGACGTTTCAAATATGAACACAGGGCACCCAAAACGACAGAAAATCGGTCTAGTACCAATCGACGAGAATTTTACATTATGGTGGAATCACCCATAATCTAATCACCTATCTCAATCGAATCGACCTATCTTCGGTCTCTACTAGATTTTCGATTGTGCTGTAATGACCCTTGTAGATTAGCACGGTCGAGCAGTTGATTCTTAGTCGAATTCTCAAGTGTACTACGTTAAAATCCCTTAATGGCTTCCCTAGATAGTCTAATTTTCTCATGAGTGATCATCTCAACAAATAGCACTATAGGCGTGTCGATGAAAGGCCCGATTCATTCAATTGAAAATAGAACTAAATTTTCAGAATGTCACAACTCTTCCCCTCTTATAAAAATTTCGTCCTCGAGATATAAACCATTACCAATCTTTAAACAAAAATGTGGGGGTATCGCCGTCTCATTGGTTTTCACTTTCCCCGGTTACTTCTTCAATCCTGTGGTGTTCTCAGACCATTTTGACCAAGGGGACCACATTGGTACATAGAACCCGTTCCTTCCGATCCACCATATGAACCGAGCTTCTCACGTACGATACTCTATCATCCACGTCTAACTCTTCAAGATTCAGCACATGGGTCGGGTTAGGCTCATACGTCTTCAACATCGACACGTGAGAGACATCATGCACTTGCACCAGCTTCGGCAGTAATGCAAGACAATACGTTAGGATCCCGTTTCTTTCTAGAATCTCAAAGGGACCTACATACCTCAGACTCAGCTTTCCCTTTCTTGACAAAGCATGAAGTACCCCTCATTGGTGACACCTTCAGTATAGCGTGCTCACCAACTTGGAATTCCAACGGTCTTCGACGCTTATCGGCGTAGCTTTTCTAGCGGCTCTAAGTAGTCTTTAATCTGTCTTCGATGACGGTAACTGCATCCACTGACTGCTGGACTTACTCTGGGCCTATGATCTTTCTTTCCCCAACCTCATCCCAACACACTAGCGTTCTGCGCACCTAACCATACAACGTTTCGAAAGGAGCCATTTGAATGCTCTGCTGGTAGTTGTTGTTGTAGGCTAACCCAACAAGGTGAAGCTGTTCCTCCCAGCTTTCCTTGAACTCTAACCCGCAAGCTCGCGGCATGTCTTCAAGGGTTTGAATCGTCCCCTCAAACTAGCCATCCATCTGAGGATGATATGCCGTAATGTACTGCAGCTTCGTTCCTAAGGCGGCCTGCAAACTTTTTGAAAAGGTAGTCAGAACCTCGTGTCTCGGTCAGACGAACTATCTGACGCACGTACAATTCTGCGTGTCTATCCAAATCAAGGTCTTTTCATACTACAATGAAGTGAGCCGATTTCATCAGTTTGTCGACCACTACCTAAATGGAATCATTTCTACTCTAACTCCTTGCTAAGCCTGTCACAAAGTCCATTGTGACGTGTTCCCATTTCCACTCGGGAATCTCGAGAGGTTGCATAAGTCCTTATAATGTTGTGCCTTTACTTGCTGACACGTTAAACACTTAGTGACATGCTTGGCGATGTCCACCTTTATACCGGACCACTAATACTGTTGACACAGATTCTGATACATCTACGTACTACCAGGAAGAATGCTATAACTATTACGATGAGCTTCTAACAAAATCTCTTCCTTAAGCGCTGCATCGTCTAGTACACACAATCGTCCTCGAAACCTTAGTGTTCCATCATTAGAAATCTGAAAGTTAGTCTTCCTCTTCTCGGTATCCTCTTGCAGGATTTTTTGAACATGTAGATCTGTCGGCTAAAGTGTCTTGATTCTGATCTGAACATCCAGTTCAATTCTGAGGGTGACCATAAGACTCGAAAGGTGGCCTACCTCAAACTTGAAAATCGAGTC
The DNA here is from genome assembly GCA_017140325.1 of Eucalyptus leucophloia subsp. euroa. NCBI lineage: Eukaryota > Viridiplantae > Streptophyta > Magnoliopsida > Myrtales > Myrtaceae > Eucalyptus > Eucalyptus leucophloia. The sequence continues at coordinate 86,119 of JADGSA010000015.1, forward strand.
TCGAGCTTTCTCAAGCAAAGCCCATTGTTTAATGAACATCTGCGCCACTGAAGACTTCCAACTCAGCGCAACAGCGACTTTGTTCGCTTTTCCAAGGTGATACAGAATATCACAATCATAATCCTTTAGGAGCTCCATCTAGTGACGCTGTCTCATATTTAACTCATTATGAGAGAACAGATACTTGAGATTTTGATGGTCAGTGAAGATCTGGAATCTTTCTTCACACAAATAGTGTCTCCAAATCTTTAGAGGGAAAATAATCGATACGAGTTTTAAGTCATGCGCGGGTAGTTCAGCTCGTGAGCTCTCAGCTAACGGGACACGTATGCAACATCTCTGCCATGCTGCATCAATAAGCAACGTAGTCCTCTAAATGACGCATCATTGTAGATCTCCTATCCTCCAAGACTAGATGGCATGGTTAATACAAGTGCAGTAGTCAGCTATTGCTTAAGCTCTTAGAAATTACACTTGCACTTATCTTCCCATACAAACTTCTCTTCCTTCATTAGCAATGGAGTCAAAGGTGAAGCTAAGGCTGAAAACCCTTCCACAAACTATCTGTAATACCCTACTAAACCCAGAAAACTTATGATCTCTGTCGTTGTAGTTGGTCTTGGTCAGTTGATAACTGCTTCAATCTTGGACGGTCCACAGAAATTCTTTCTTCTGAAATCATGTGACCTAGAAAAGCAACACAAGTCAACCAAAACTCACACTTGATGAACTTAGCGTACAACTCGTGATTCCTCAAAGCCTGGAGCACTATCCTTAAGTGCCTTTTGTGTTCCTCAAGACTACTAGAGTACACCATGATGTCATCGATCCCCGGGAGTGGATACTTGTTTTTAATCGTCACCTGATTGCATTGGCAATAATCGATGCACAAGCGCAATGAACCATCCTTCTTCTTTACGAACATAACTGGAGCTCTCCAAGGTGATGCACTGGGACATATGAATCCCTTATCCAACAATTCTTGTATCTGCACCTTCAGTTCTTTCAACTCAGATAATGAAGTTCGGTAAGGAGCCTTAGAGATTGACTCTATCACAGGTGCTAACTTGATCACGAATTCCATCTTTTTCTCTGACAACAGGCCTGACGATTCCTATGGAAACACGTCAGGAAATTCTTGGACCACTGCAATGTCCTTGATCTTATGCTCCTCAACCGTCATGTGCATGACGGTTGCCGTGTAACCTTGGCAACCCCCGTCAACAAACTGGTTGCCTCGAGTGACGGGATTAAAAGGGGTCGAGGGTCTCCTCAACTTCCGATAGATTCAAACTTTTATTCATCACGGGTCAAACTGTATTATATTACGACAATAATACATTACAACAAAAAGCTCTTTGAGGCAAAACTTTTTATACATGACAACAGGGTTATACATAAGCAAGCTAGTCAAGTACAACTTTAGTCAGAGATTCTTCTTTCTTCTACTTTATTACAACAACGGAAATTCTACAACCTTCACCCAAAATTCTACTTCGCTATGATAAAATCACCTCAAAAACATTCTTCCTTTGATTGGTGCATGGTCGGTCCATTCCTATTCCTTTAGCCATCCTAGTGGTGTCCTATCTGCAATAACGGTGCTTATGCTTTCCTGGACCTCGTGGATAGTTCCTCACCTGATAGCCACCATGATGGCCACATCCAAAGCACACTCCCGTTAAACCTGGACATTGGGTTGGTCCATGCTTCCTGCTACAAACTCAGCACCTGTCTGGTGAGTCCTCGCCTCCCGTTGGGTGACAGACGCACCCTTTTTTGTACCGGAGGCCTATTCTAAGTACCCCACTATCCGTCTTGCGGCACATTCTCTCTATTATGTTCCGTCAGCGGCAGTGGCGACAGTTTTTGTGATCCCATTTGCCTGTGCGAACAGTTTCTGGCTAGGTAACCCTGTTGGTCACACACAAAACAAGCACCCGTCCTAAAATGGCATGGGGCTAATCCATGTCATCTCCTGCGGGTATGACACACTCCCTTTAGGTTGGGTGCTGGCTTTTCCATTATACTCCTTCGAGTGGGACGACTAAAGTGCATTCCTTCATTCATCGGTTCCTTCCCGAATCGATTCCCATCTCTATTGGAATCGAATCTTGACCCAGATGCGGTAGCTTGTTCCCTAATCACACTTCCAAGTTGGGTCTCAACAGGTGTAGCAACAACAGCGCTTACGGCATTGGTGGCAACAATGACAACAACAACAGCAATGGCTTGATCTTGTGATTGCTAGCCTAAAATGTTTCCCAATGTCTCTAGCGCCTAAAAAATCCCGTCAAACCTAGGATTGCTCGGTGCTGCTACACGCTCAGTACCGGCCTATGGCAGTAGTTTTACACTTACGCTGGCCTGAGCCTGCGCTTTGCCTCGGTACCTTGAGTACCAACCCTTGTCGGTGTCCTACCCCGAGTTACAGGTCCTACCGACCTCTGCCTAGGAGTTCTCTACTCCCAATCACTCATGCCACAAGATCTTTATAGAAACTTGTTTTCCAATTCCTCACTAAATTAGAAACTGAGCGACCACACAAACAAGCTACCAATCAGCTATCATTCACATGCATCAGCATATTAAAATGGCCTTTCCTACTAGCTATCATTCGTTCGAACTACTAACTCACTCTGATACTACTTGAATGAGGATGTCACACCCTGACCCTTGAGCACGGACACATCCCATTACAGTCAATACGATTGCGACGTTCCCAGGATGCGTCGCCGACCCATTCATTTTTAATACACATGCGGAAGCGAGCAATAACCCCTGACAACAAATAGCATGTGATAGGAAAGCATGGCACATTTCACAAAAGCACTCTTCTATGAACAACTAGGTTTAGGTACAAAAAGAGTCTAGGTAAAAGCCTACTAAAAGGTCAACATCTCATCAACCCAATCAATGACGGGGTCTCAATTATAAGATCAAACCGTTATGACACGTCCCATACCACACACACAATTTTGTCTCATAATCAGGCGCATCAGCTCAATCAATTGTTAAATTTGCCCCTTAAGGGTACCAACTACTTATAAGTTTGGTGTCTACCGGCATAGCTACGCATCGTCTCACCACCATTGAGCATGGCGACGTCTATTTCTTAATAGACGACTTTCCCAAAGGAGCGTAGGTCCAGAATCTACTGCGGCCTGAGTACGACCTACTCATAAGTTTGGCATCTACTAGCATAGCCAAGCATCGTCTCACCACCATTCAGCATGGCGACGTCTATTTCTTAATAGATGACTTCCCCGAAGGGGCATAGGTCCAGAATCTATTGCGACTCGAGTCCCAATGAATGGGTATCCCATATAAAGTAACGTCTAGCTTAAAAGCTCTAGACGGGTTCTCCTTAACCAATACATGATCAAGCAATCTCAGCTTAGGACACTGTGCATTGCAATCAAATGCCTCCATTAAAATGGTGATCCTGGCCTGTTTTCTTCATATTAAAAAAATACTCTGTGAAAATAATTGTGTGTGGGTAGATGGTCAGATCGAATCTAGAAAGTTCATAATATTCTTTTGAAAATCACACTATTTTATATAGTATATAAATTTGGCGTTAAAACCTGACATCGGGATTTTCTCGAATAAATATTGAAATTTTCCAATTTTGGAATAAATTACCAAAAATCCAATCATGACTTAATTTGCACAAATTAACATCCACTTGCATAAACTAAACACACCATTGCAATCAGCACGAAATTCTAGTCACCGGCTACCCAGTCTAATTGTCGGAAAATATTTAATAATTAATTAATTACCAAAATTATTTAAATAATTCAATTTAAAAGCCAAAATTGCTAACTTAGGTCGGAATTACCTAATTAAATACCAAGATAGGCCTAGAAAATTTTGAACCAATCTAAATAATTAATACAACCTGTCTAGTCTCTAATTAATCAAATCTAACAACCTAACATGCAAAATTGGATAATTAAATCACTAATCTAATCTAACTAACCACCTAAACCTTAATTAACTTAAGCTAATTACCCCTCAAGCATAATTAACATCCTCAATGAGGTTTAATGAGTTAACTCACTTGATTTGCGAGCCGGTGAGTTCACGGCAATGGCGGGGCGACGACAAGCAATAAATTCCAAAGCGACAACGCCAACGGGGCTCGAAAGTGGCCCAAAAATGGCCAGCAAGGCTCATGGTTATTGCTAAACCAAAAGCTGAACTTATGGCTGGCTTCATGTGGCTGCACGCGGCTGGACAGAGGAGAAATTGATGGAGTGGAACGTTGCTGGAGTCAACAATTGAAGTCTGCTTAGGGCTGATTGAACGATAACACACGAAGGAGAGAGGGGAAACGTGGAGTGGACTTCGGCGGGGCTTGAAGCTTGGACACGTGGCCTCGAGGGGGGTCAACTAGCGAGGAAAACGATGGAAGCTGCTAGAGTTGAAGAGGAGTCAACATCGTGGGGTCTCGCGGAAGTGGGTTGACTTGCTGAATCGTGAGCTGCTTCGGTTCTATATGACTTCGTGGCAGCTGGAGTCGATCGAAGGAAAATGAAGAATAATAGAAGTTGCGTCCAAGCGAGGAGAAATGAAAACAAAACAGATGGTCGAAAGGGGGTTGTGGGCAGCTGGTAACGTGCTCAAGAAGAGAGGGAGAGAGAGACCGAATGAGAGGGGGAAAAGGATAAGGGAGCAGGGGGTTTATCGGCTGAGAGGGGGAGAGGAGGAAAGTGATGTGTGAGAGAGAGACATGCAAGAGTGAGAAACGTGTGAGAGTGAGAGACGTGCGAGAGAGAGAGAGAGAGTGAGTCCGATGGGGGGGGAGAAAATAATCAAACACCAATCTTGAATCACAAGAGAGTTTAATCATCCTCACCTTTAACTAACAAAATCAATTGGTCATCCAAGGCCAATTTCAACACCCACTTGCCCTAGTCAAAGTCCAAATGAAGACCAAAATATGATGGCCCCTCTAACCTACGAATTTCATCCAATTTAACTTTCGTTTCTTCGTCAATTTCTCCTATTTGATGTCCAATTTTGCCAAGGAAGAAGTCCACACAATTTCTACAATTACCTTTCACCAAGTAGCTCGCTAAGGAGGCCAAAAATCCATTCAAATTGGCCAATCCGAATTTCCGTTCTTTTCTAAAACGTCCAAATCGATTTTCCGTAAAAATCCCTGAATCGCCGAAAATTCTTTGAAGGATGAGTAGACATTCTTAAAATAAATCATGACATGACAGAACTTTCAATTTCTGAAATCGGGCTCAAATTCACGGTTAATTTCAATCTAACGCAATTTTAGCATGACCTAATCTACCGGGTAGCTTTCAAGAATTTTTATTGCAATTGACCTGTGGTCGATTATTTTCGAGCCATAACGTACATCTTCGACACATTTGCGACTTTCAATTGTCGTGAAAGTCTCGACATTTCAAATATGGACACAAGGTACCCAAAATAACAAAAAATCGGTCTAGTGTCGATGGATGAGAATTTTGCAATCTAGTGGAATCACCCACACTCTGATCACCTATCTCAATCGAATCGACCTATCTCCGGTCTTTGATAGATTTTCGATTGTGCTGTAATGACCCTTATAGATTAGCACAGTCGAGCGGTCGATTCTTGGTCGAAGTCTCAAGTCTACCGCGTTAAAATCCCTTAATGGCTTCTCCGAATAGTCTAGTTATCTCATGAGTGATGAGCTCAGAGAATAGCATTATAGGCGCGTCGATGAAAGGTCCGGTTCATTCAATTGAAAATAGAATTTAATTTTCAGGATGTCACATGTGCCCATCCCTCGGCGATCGATAAAATTTGCGACTTCCTAGGACAAGTTGCCGACCCCTTCATTTTATTACACATGCGGAAGTGAATAACAAATCTCCTAACAGTAACCATCTCGAGATAGAAAAGCAGGACAATAGATTCTCAAACAAAATATGCTTTTACAAACCAAGTGATATACAAGAGTCTATACCCAAAAGATTTCAAAAGACTGACTTTAAAAAAGAAACTGTCCTATCTGACCTACACTTCTGATCACCTCAGCTCGGCTCCAGATCTTCCACCTTATGGTCCTGAAAAGTTAAGCTCACGATGGGGTGAGAAATAAATCTCAGCAAATTCACGCTCTAAACCCCGATTATGAGGGTAATACGCCTAAAGCGTCCTAATCACACAATCATTAAACCACAGAGACTTACCTTGTCTCAAATCCTCCTTGTAGGTAGAGATTGGTTCGATGATATGATGTATATATTTTAATATACTAGCAATTTTCTAATTGCTAGAAAATTAGAACAATTGTAGGAAATCCATTACATGTTGAATTGCAATTTTGATTATAGTTGAAGCATGATTGTTATTTATATGTTGGTTATTATCATGCTATGTTTTTGTGTTAAGGAAAAATGTAGAAATTACATAAGGTCATGTAATTATTTTAACTAGTGGGAGTTCGTAGGTTGGTAGAATTTGAAATAGTTCTCACCTAGAACTTAAGATTTGCGCAAATTAAACTAATTAATGATAATAGAACAATTGTACATAGAAGTTGATTGAGAACATAGTGAACTTTTTCTTTTGTATTTTTTGTTAAATTATCATTAATTTAGTTTGTCTTTGTTGCAAATCAAATATGTGTGTTATTATGTAAAGTATGCTAGTATTGATTCTGCATTTATTATGTCAATGTGTTATAGCAATTGATTATGGCATCGGCATCCAAGACCATTGTGGCTGACCTCAATAAGGGTGAGAAGCTGAACGGTGACAATTATGATATTTGGCACCGAAAGGTTCAGTACATCCTTGAGGAGCAAGAGGTTTTGGAAACCCTCAACTATACCATGGATGAACCTGAGCATGGAACTTCAGCTCAACACAGGAGAGATCTAGAAGCTTATCAAGCTTGGAAAAAGAAAAATAGCATTGCTCGCATCATGTTGCTGAGCTTTATGCAAGACGATCTCATGTGTGAGTTTGAGAGTTATGACAAAGCTAAGCTATATGGGTTGTCTTGAAAGATAAGTTTGGGGGTACATTTGCCACTAAGCTGAGGAGACTCACCATCAAGTTTGACACACTCCGAAAGCGCCCAAATGTAACGATGAGACAGCATCTTCGGGAGATGTCAAACATGATCTGTGAGCTGAAGTCAGCAGGTCACTCCCTTACCGATGAACAACGAGTTCAGGCTGTTATAAGATCTCTTCTTGACAATTGGGAGCATGTGAAGATCAATATGACGCATAATGAGAATATTGTCAGTTTTGATGATATTGCGCGTCATTTGGAATTAGAGGATGAGCACCTAGAGGCTCCGAGATCCTCTACCCATGCTTATGTTGCTGAATCGAGTTCGCCCAAAGCTTCGGGCTTCAAGCGCAAGAGGAATCTTCAGTTCAACAATAAAGGGAAGATGACTGATTAAGCACCCAAGAGGGCTAAGACCTTCCGACACAAGAAGCATGGTGGCAAGAAGTTCAAGGCCAAGATGGAGTGCTACAATTGTGGCAAGATGGGTCACTTTGCTCGTGAATGCACTGAGCCGAAAAAAGGTATCCTATTACTCCATTACTTTGAGTAATGCTTTTGTTTCTAGTACTATAATGCTTGCTGAATCTCATCCAATGTGGACTGTAGACTCAAGAGCAACAGACCATGTAGCTAGAGACCGAGAAACATTTGTGGAGTATCGTCGAATACCGCCTGGAAGAAGATGGATATATGTTGGGAATAACTCAGGAGTTGAAGTGAAGGGAATCGACACATGTAAATTAATCTTACATGGTGCTCGAAACCTATTCCTGCATGATGTCCTTTATGCTCCAGATATTCGACGAAACTTAGTCTCTGTAGTTGTTCTTCTTAGCTTAGGTTATGTATTGAATTTCCATAGTGATTGTGTTGATATTTTGTATGGAACAGTTTATTATGGTTTAGGTCATGCATCGAATGGTTTTATGGTGTTAGACATTGACTATGATCAGTACAATGTTAATATTGATGGTTGTTTTTCTTTAATTGCGTCTTCTAATAACGTTGAGATTGATGTAAGGCCCTGTTTGGTTCAGCATTTGGAATGCTCATTTGGGCTCTAAAGTCCCTTGGCCAAATGCAAAGCTGTTTGGTTCGTTTTTTTGCGCGACTTTGGCGAGATGCAATTGCATCTCCAAGTGGCTCTAAGGGCCTTTAGCCCAATGCAACTCTTGAGGTCCTTTGCCAAGTTGCATCTTCAGAATGTAACTTCCGGTATTATTCATCTCTCCGGTGGAGAAGCCAACCGGTCGCCTGAATAAAAATAAATATATTTATATAAAAATAAATATGTTTATATTTTTATATAAAAATATATATTTTATATTTTATATAAATATATAAACATATCTATTTTTTATATTTTATGTTTATATATATTTTATATAGATATAAACATATCCATTTTTTATATAAATATATTTTATGTTTAATAAATAAATATATATTTATATAAACATATCTATTTTTATATATATTTTATTTTTATATTTTTATATTTTTTATATAAAAATATGTTTATATAAAAAACATAAACTTATTTTGTATTCAGGCGGTTCGGCCGCCGAATTCGGCAGTCCGGTATAAATATATAAAAATATATTTTATGTTTATTTTTTATATAAAAATATAAACATATCCATTTTTTATATTTTATGTTTAATATATATATATATTTATAAAAATATATAATATATATTTTTATATATTTTATATATTTTATATAGATATAAACATATCCATTTTTTATATAAATATATTTTATGTTTAATAAATAAATATATATTTATAAATATAAACATATATTTTTTCTCCGATTGCTTTTATATAAATATATATTTATATAAACATATCTATTTTTTATATATTTTTTATGTTTAATAAATATATTTTATGTTTATATGTTTATATTTTTTATATAAAAATATGTTTATATAAAAAATATAAACATATTTTTTCTTTTTTAATTTAATAAAAGTTAATTGCAAATGTAAATCTTACCAAACGGTATTTTGGCCAAAGTTGTTTCTCAATGCAAATTTACCAAACGACATTTGCATTTCGTAAAAACCCCTTTACCCAAAGGTATTTGCATTTCTGCAAATGCATTCCCCAAAAGCCGAACCAAACGGGCCCTAAGTATTTGGCATGCTAGATTATGTCACATTGGATTGCAAAGAATGTAAAAATTAGCTAGAGAAGGCCCTTTAGGGTCACTCACTAAATTTCCATTCGGTAAAGGAACTAGAGTTGAATTTCCTTTGTTTGGCGGGAAAAACAACTAGAAAACCATTCAGTAAAGGAACTAGAGTTGAATTTCCATTGCATCTCATACATTCTGACATTTGTGGTCCTTTGAATGTGAGGATGAGGCATGGAGCCTCATATTTCATCACTTTCATAGATGACTTCGGTTATGTTTTTCTAATCTCCCATAAGTCAGAAGCATTAGACTACTTTAGACAATATATAGCAATGATAGAGAATCAGTTGAACAAAATAATAAAGGTATTAAGAACCGATCGTGGACATGAGTATCTATCGAAGCAATTCAAGGCTCTTTGTGATGAAAAGGGAATTGTACGACAATTGACTATTCTTGGTACTCCACAACAAAATGGGGTAGCTGAGAAGGAATAGAACCCTATTGGAAATGGTTAGGTCTATGATGGCGTAGGCATATTTACCTATCTTCTATTGGGGAGATGCGTTATTACTTAACCGTGTGCTCTTAAAATCGATCACTTCCACCCTTTATGAATTATGGACTGGTAGAAAACCAGACTTGAGTAGTCTATGTCCATAAGGATGTGCAGCTTATGTTCATAATTCTTCCCATAAACATGGTAAATTAGGTCCTAGAGGGAAGAAATGTATTTTTATAAGATATTTCGAACACTCCAAAGGGTACGTGTTCATAGGTGAACAAGCTGATGGAAGTGTGACCAAAATGGAGTCATGAGATGTCATGTTCTTGGAGAACGATTTTCCTAGTTGAGGTGAGATTAATAAGGACTTCCAATTATATGAGATGGAAGATCCTGATAACACACCCACTGATGTTGTAGAGGAAAATGAAGATTTACCTCAACACACAAGACCTAGTGGGAGTGTTGCATCGTCTGATGAATTGAATTCAAGAGAAATTCAATTGCGTAAAAGTAATCGTAAATGTATTCCCCATCATTGTTTTAAGATTGAAGGGGAAGTATTTATGATTGCTCAAAAGGACGATGCCGAGCCTAAGACTGTTCAAGAGGCTCTCTCATCCTCTGATAAGGAAGAATGGGGAAAAGCTTTGGAAGATGAGGTGGAGTCAATAAGGACAAACCATGTCTGGGACTTGGTTGATTTACCACCCAATCGTAAGGCCATTGGAAACAAATGGGTCTTTAAAATTAAGCGAAGGGCGGATGGATCCATTGAAAAGTATAAGGCTCGCCTTGTGGCAAAAGGTTATATTCAACAAAAGGGTCTAGACTATGAGGAAACTTTTTCACAAGTTGTAAGATTTGCCTCAATACGCCTTATTTTAGCCATTGTTGCACATTTGGACCTTGAATTACATCAAATGGATGTAAAAACGGCATTTCTCAATGGAGAATTAGATGAGGAAATCTATATGAAACAACCAATAGGTTTCATAGCTAAAGGTCAAGAGCATAAAGTTTGCAAACTTCATCGCTCAATATATGGCTTTAAGCAATCATTTAGACAGTGGTATCTTTGTTTTCATCGAGCCATAACCATTTTTGGTTTCACGATGATCGAGGAAGATCACTGTGTATATGTCAAGCGGTCCGAAGATAAATTTCTGATTTTATCACTTTATGTGGACGATATTCTATTGGCTGGAAATGACAAGGTTTTGGTTATCACCATAAAAAGAATGGTTGTCCTCCAATTTTAAGATGAAGGATATGGGAGAAGCTGCTTATATATTAGGAGTTAAGATCGAAAGAGATCGATCAGGGAAACTTCTTACTTTATCACAAGAGTCTTATATTATGAAGATTTTTGAGCGTTTCAATATGCAGCATTGTAATCCCATTGATACCCCTGTCATGTAAGGTGAAGGCCTAAGTACTGAGATATGTCCTAAGACTCCAGAAGAAATCAATGTGATGGAAACTGTTCCTTACTCTAGTGTAGTCGGAAGTTTGATATATGCTATGATGTGTACTCGACTCGACATATGTTATGCCGTGGGATTGGTGAGCCGATATCAATCAAATCCTGGTCAAGCACACTGGAAAGTAGTGAAGAGGATCCTGAGATACTTGAAGGGCACCATGGACTATCGACTTTGTTACCAAGGGAATGATTTACGCCTATTGGGTTATTCAGATGCCGATTGGGGTGGAGACCTGGATGAACATAAATCGACTTCTAGATATGCGTTCTTGCTCAATGGAGGTGCGATTTCTTGGAATAGCAAGAAACAGACATGCACGGCTTTGTCTACGATAGATGCAGAATTTATTGCATGTTCTGCCGCAATGCAAGAAGCAGTATGGCTAAAAAATTTCTGGAAAATTTAGCCACTGTCACTGAAGTTCCAAGACCGGTGACAGTTTATTGCGATAGTTAAGCAGCCATTGCCTATGCGAAGGATCTCAAGTATTATGGAAGGACAAAGCACATTGACATAAAGAATAACTTCATCAGAAATATTATAGTCCAGAAAGAAGTAATTCTGCAATACATTTCAACTAATAGAATGGTTGTTGATCCATTTACGAAGGCTATTCCTAGGGACATATTCTTAACCCATAGGATGTCACTAGGATTTCATAGAATGTGATATTTGTTATTCTAGAGGATCGTTGAATTATGTATTTGTGGACAGATATATTGTACTTGTTTGTTTATTAGTGATTTGATGTCTTATCAATAAGTACAAATCAACTATGAGACTAGCACAAACACACATATATTATTGAAAAGTATGTCAGTAGGCAATGATTGGCTCACTCACACGAGCAATCGCTTCAAGTGCTGTAGTTAGCACGTTGAGATGAACGTTGTGTATAAATAAATGCTGAAGAGCAAGTCTGGTACATAAAATATGTCACCTTGATTGGAGTCAAGATGAGGTCTGTGATTTATTTATAACAAGACCGTACATGATAGTCCCACAATCATGTATGCTTGAAAGATGCCAGATGTAAGTACTTAATTGAGCGCTATAGAAAGCGAGCTGATATAGCACTCAGGCTAAGTATGAGTATGTGAGAAGCACGTGACTATGTTTAGGCTAAAATTTGTATGGTGGATATATTTGATAAATGACATACGCTCTTATAGAAAGAGTAATCCACTATAGCATGTAATTCATACTATATGTGCATTATACGACCAACAAGGGAATGTGAGAAATTATCCCTATTTACTCATCGTGTGAGCCCTTGAGGTAATTTATAATTTACCTCAATTTTTGTGCCCTATGTTACTTCTGACTATGTTCTCGAAGTGAAAGATCAATGTTGTTACTTTAACATGTTACGGGCAGTCATGAATAGATATGGCTTATGGGACATGGCTAGGAAAGCAGTTGTTCTAAAAGTGAGAGAGACATGAGTGCGAAAAGAAGACTATTGTTGTTTTACATCTATCACATGTATTTATTGGTCGACCAATTATATCGCCCTATGTGGTTACAGATGTAATTGTAAATACATGGTGTTTTTTAGAATAGTCAAATATAGCCTTTAAGAGATATGTATACTCGGACTGATGTAACAAAATATGTCTGGGAAACTGTGAGACATCGATTGTTTTATTTCTTTTAGGGTTGTAGCCATTATGTCATCCCTAACAGGTGCATAATTTGAGCTCCCAAGTGCAGGTGAACTCACTGGTTGCATGGCTTATTTGCCAGTATGAATTGTTTTGTAGAGTTGACGAATGTTGAATGCCTTATATTCTTGATAGAGTGCTATCAAGCCCATCATGTCCAAGTGGGAGATGTAGTACTTTAGCTGGTACGTCCCTGATGGGGTGCGATTGGAACGCACCGTTTCGTCTTGATGCGTTACGATGGAAAGACACTAATAGAGGGGTACGAAGGGAGATGTATAAAAGCCTCTCAAACACAACCATTGACTGGTTGGCAAAACATACGCACCAAATTTCTCTCCATTTCCATCAAGGAAGAAGAATGCATTCCATTTCAGTTTTGCAAGAATAGTCGGCATTTACGCCGTGGAAATCGGGTGTTTTCCTTGTGAGTGCATCCAGACTAACATGAGGTAGTGTTGTTCATGATTTATTCGCAATTCAACATTCATTCCGGGGCTATTTGCTGTTTGCGGATCGGAATTTGGTAAGTCGTCGTCCGCCGACTAGAGTTCCCACAATTATTGTGAGTTATAAGTTATCAATTCCTTTTTGATTGTTCAAGTATTTTAGTAAAGTAACAAACTACAAAAAGTTACAAACATCTCAACGAATTTGTAAATTACCAACTTCTTTGATATTTTAATAATATGACTACCTACTAGAAATTTATCAAAATTCCATTAAGTTAGTGAGTTACGAATTTCTTTGGCATTTTACAAGTCTGCTTAGTAAATTACCAATACTATAGATGATTTACCAACACTTTTTTTTATTATCAATTACTAAGTTAATGACGTGCAAAATAATTAGTATCTTGCCAACTCTACAAGCGTAGTTAGTAATTTAAAAAACATTAGCATGATTTTACTAATGTTAATTGGTTTTTACAGAAGTGTTTTTCACTACGTAAATTGTTAATTGTCTTGAATGTACCAACTAAGGTCATGCATTTCTTTGAAACTGTACCAGTGTGGTTCATAAGTTACAAACATTATGTTGAATTTACTAATGTATGCATGATTGCTGATGAACTACTTTTCAATATGTAACTATTTTTTTTTTTATCAATTGTATACTTTACAACAAAAAATAATAGCATTAAATATGTCCTATAAAATATATTTTAATTCACATAACAACACTAATATCACTTTCAAAATAATATATATAATTACAATAAAAAAGGAGTACTAGTTGAAAATACATTTGTGATATCATGAAACTTGACTTTTCCCAAGATATATGAAATGATTATTTTATCAATGCATTGATAGTTAAATTTACTCTGAACTAATCATTTATGAGTTAATTAATCTATTAAGAAATTACATAAATGATTAAAATGTGCACGATCAGAGAATTCATTTAGGGATAGACCACTCGACTATAAGGATCAACAAACAACAATACTATGCTGTTGCAAGTCAATCAGCGAACGGATATAAATCGATTCAACAAAAGTACGTAGTTGGTTTGCAAGTGATTCCATACGATTACGATACTATTTGCGAACAACAGTAAATCAATTTTTTTATTGATCTTATACTTATGGTGAGTAATTGATTTATCGCGATTACATAACGATCAAGGGTTATTCACGATTTGAAGAGGCACAATCGTGGACTAAAAATTGTCAATCATGGGTCAAATGCATGAAAGTCCTAAAAGCCACTCGATAGTGTAGGTCGTACTAAAGTCACATTTGATCGATTTAACCATGAATTTTAATTCGATTCTAGGTATCGACCTTTCAAGGAATTTAAGACCAACCTAATAGACATTGCCTCATTTATCTACCAATTTATCAATAAGGATTAGTAGGCCGAGAATTGGAAGCCGGAAAAAGGAACTGGGCCAAGCGAAGGCCCAATGGGCCTCATGCCCATTAAGTTCGGCCAAGTGAGCCTGTTAAGCCCACCAAGCCCATCCAAGCCCATTTCAAGCAATTGGGCTCAAGGGCAAAATTGGGATTTTGTGTTAAAGTTGGTGAAATGACCAAAATGCTCTTTCTAGAAGACCTTACGCATTGAAAAAGATGAAGACAAAAGGGAAAAAGCATGGATGAGAGGGTTTTAGGGGGTGTTGTGAGATTTTTGGGGAAAAATCTCAATCATATTACTCAAGTCTCTCTTTCTCTCCTCCTTCTCTCCATTTGGTTCAGTTGCCCATCATCACTCCTCCAGCTCTCTCTCATTTTCTCTTATTCTTCTTCTTTCCTTCATCATCACCACCACCGCTGTTCACCACCACCATCACTGCCCCTTGCCACTATTGTCCATTGCTTGTCCACATCACCACTGTCATTGTTTGTTTGCACCGCTTGTGACATCCTGATTTTCAAGTTCTGTTTTCGATTGGATAAGTTGGGCCTTTCATCGACGTGACTAAAGGGCTTTTCTCTGAGATGGCTACTCACGAGATAACTAGCTTATCAGGTGAAGCCGTTAAGGAATATAAACGCAATAGACTTGAGAATTCGACTAGGAATTGACTGCTCGACCGTGTTAGTCTGTAAGGGTGAATACGGCATAGTTAAAAATCGATTAAAGATCAGAGATATGTCAGTTTGACTGAGATGTGTGATCAAGTGTGGGTGATTCCACCTGATTGCAAAATTCTCATCGATTGGCACTAGACTGATTTTTCTGTTGTTTTGGCGCTTTATGTCCGTATTTGAAACCTTGAGGTTTTCACGACAACTAAGAGTTGTCAATGTGCCGAAGAGATACATGTGGCTCAAAGAAAAAATTCGACCACGAGTCAATTGCACTAGAAATTCCTAAAACCTACCTGGTAGATTAGGTCACGCTAATTTGAACTCAATTTCAGAAATTGAAAGTTTTCTCATGTCATGATTTATTTTAGGAACTTCAACTCACCTTTTGAGGAATTTCTCGGCGAATTGGGATTTTTACGGAAAATCGGTTCGAACGATTTGGAAAATAATGAAAATTTGGATGGGCCAATTTGAAGGGATTTTTGGCCTCTTGTGTGAGCTCCTTGGTGAAAGGAAATTGTGTGAGCTTTTTCGTCAACAAAATTGGACATCAATCGGAGAGATTTGTTTAGAAATCGAATTCCGGGAAAAAGGAAATGGAATTTAAAATTAAGGGAAATAACCAATTTTGCAGTCCAAAGTTGGTTATTTAGGAGAATTCAAATGCAAGAAAGTAAGTGGGGACCAAGTATATTAACATGAAGATTTTTGGGGACCAAATTGGATGAAATTGAAGTCAAATTGGATAAAATTCGTAGGCTAGAGGGGCCCTCTTATTTTGGTCTTCAATTGGACTTCAAATTGTGCAAGTTGGTGTTGAAATTGGCCTTGGATGACCAATTGATATTGTTGGTCGAAGGTGACCTGAAATTGAGGATGATTAAACACATATTCAAGTTATTTTGTGGACTTCAAACCCCCCATCCGTTGCTCCCTTGGACTCCAAATGGTTCCCCCTCCTTCGACGCACGTTTTTCTCTCTCTCTCTCTCTCTCTCTCTCTTGGATTTACATGTTTCTTTTCCCTTTTACCTAACATCTCTGCCCCCTTATCCATCCAACTCGTGCACAACTCTCTCTCTCCCTTTTTCTATTCTCACACATTTCTTTCCCCTCGACCAATAGCTTTCTCTCTCTTATCCATCTCTTCCCTTTTTCCTTCCGTGTGCAGCTCCCCTAACCCTTGTTTTATTCTACCTTTTCCTTCTTCCTTCCGTTCGGTCGAAGACTTTAGCGTGCTCCCCTCTTCTCTACCACGACGTCACATCTTATTGAGCAGCCCAAGTCTTTGCTGCTGCCACACGTCGCCAGTGTCACCGCCCTTGGTCAACACCGCAGCTCCCTTTTTTCCTCCTCCTTCGCCTGAGTTCTGCTCCACCAAATCAATGCCGTTTGACATCTATTCATTTCCTTGCAGTAACCCCTGAAGTCAGGCCATCGTCCCTCTGTTTTTCACCCGTCTTCTCTGTTGGATCGTGCAGCTCATGCACGTCCAGCCCATCTTGCGTCCACCATTGATCGGTAGTGCTGCAACCCGCTATTTAGCCTGCTCTAGGATCGAAGACAACAGCTTCAGGGCCTTCGTTGGCGCCGCCACAAGGCCGAGTTTCATCCGCCGTTGTGCCACCGTCGCCGTGGACTCACCGGCTCGCAAATCTACTGAGTTTACTCATTAATCTTTACTTAGGAAGCTAATGACGCTTAAGGGTTTATTGGTTTAAGTTAATTAGAGATTAGGTGGTTAGTTAGCATGGATTAGTGATTTAGTTAACCGTTTATGCATGTTAGGTGGTTAGAGTAATGCAATTAACAACTAGATAAGTTGTAATATTTATCTAGATAGGTTCAGAAATTTTCGGTATTTATTTAAGCTTTTCCAGCCTAAGTTGTATTTATTGGTATTTATTAATTTATTTTTGGTAATTATTTAATTAATAATTATTTTCCAAAAATTAGACCGGGATAACCGGTGACCGAAATTTTGTACTAATTGTAATTGTGTGATTGATTTATTTAATTGATTGCTATTTTGTGCAAATTGAGTGTGAATTGAAATTTTGGGGTATTTTATCCCAAAATTTAATAATTTCGGTATTTAATTAGAAAATACCAGGCGTCAATTTACAACGCCAAAAATGTGTTTGTGGAATATTGAAATTGGTGGGGTTTATGAAAAGGAAAATATTGTATTTTGACTAAGGCCGATCGTGTACCCATACACGATTATTTTTATCGATAATAATAAAAATGGTGACATTCTCAGTTGGTGAGAGCAGTATACTATATCAACCTACGGGCCTTGATATGTCAGTTTAGCACGAGAAGTATACTTTATCAACTTAGAGTGAGCATCATAGGTAAACTATATCAGTCTACGGACTTTGATATATTAGCTTAGCGAGAATAGTATACCGGTATGCTATATCAGCCTACGGGCTTTAATATGTCAGCTTAGGGTGAGCAACATACCTTAGCAGTTTCTGGTGAGCATTGTGAGTATACTATATCAATCTGCAGACTTCAATATATTAGCTTAGGGTGAGTAGTATACTCTGCTATAAGCTTTTGGCAAGCTATATTATTATCAGCTTTGGGTGAGCTACACTATCTATCTTCAACTTAGGGTGAGCAATTTTCGATGTGATCGAACTTGATAGATAGTATTGAGTGGATTGACCGGGAGATGGTTTTGATGATATGGAATCGACTGAATCGATTAATCAATGACTCGATCTGATTTGATGACTTGATTTGTGAAGTGATTCGTTGAATATATAAATTATACTAACTTGCAGGAAGGAACAAATGCAAAAGTAAGTCCTCTGACTCGTGCTTGTGCTTAGGCAGCCCTTGGCGCATATTTCTTTCCCAGTTGGAGTAGGGGTAGACTTGCTGAGACGTCGTCTCACCCCATTGTGGGATAACATTTTCAGGTTTTTAGTTGACGACTGTGGAGGACCTGAAGCTCAGAATCTAGGAGGTGGGGGTCTGAAGATTTGACGAACGTGTCTGACTAGTTAGTCATAGGACAATTTCCTTTTTGTTGAGAGCCGATCCTTTTTGTAGGCTTCTATGTATAAACTTGTGTGTTTATAAAAATGTCTCTTGTGAAAATGGCATTACTTTTCTATCCAATCTTGTTGTTGTTAGGGGATTAATTATTCGCTTCCGCATGCACATTGAAATGAATGGGTCGGCGACACGTCCTGAGACGTCGCTATTTAATCGACCAAGGGGGGATGGACATGCGCTCGAAGTGTCACACCTCGACCCTCGAGCACGTGCCCATCCCTCAGTGATCGATACATATGCAACGTCCCAAAACGCGTCGTCGACTCATTCATTTTATTATGCGTGCGAAAGTGAAACAAATCCCCTGACAACAATTAACTCGTGATAGAAAAGCAGACAATCAATCACAACCAAAACAAGCCTTCTTATAAACACACAAGGTTTATATACAAACTAGGTTGTTTACAAAAAAGACTGGCTTAACAAAAAGGGGAACTGTCCCATGACCACTAGTCAGACATGTTCACTGATTCTTCGGTCTCATCTTCTACAAACTCCATGGCTTTGGATCCTCCACGACCGTCATCTAAGGACCTAAAAATGTTGAGTCCACGATGAGGTGAGACTATGTCTCAACAAGTTCACCCCCTAAACTTTGACTAGGAAGGAAATACACGCAAAGGTGGCCTAGCCACACAATACAAAGGACTTACCTTGCCTCAGTTCCTTCCTGCATGTCAGTACAGTTTATGATTGAACCAATCAGTCAATTATTCTATCCCATCAATATTATCTATCATCAGATCCCATCAATACTATCTATCAATTCATTACTATCTATCAATTAATACCATCTTTTAATTCACTCAACGATATGATAACTACTTTCCAAAGCTGAAACATAAATAGACGTTAGCTTGCCAAAGCTGATTTATGTATATTATTGCTCGCCTAAGCTGATACATATATATAATTGCTCGCCAAAGCTGATTAATGCTCACCTAAGCCGATTCATGTTCGCCTAAGCTGCTAGGGTACTTTTAAAAACTCATATCCATGTCAACACCCAAAACTCGGTATTTTTCCACTTAAAATACCTATATACCACAATCATCATCCAATTTCACAAAGCAACATCCAATTACATAATCTAAATACATTACTACAATCAGCTCGAAATTCTATCGAGCGGCTCTCCCAAGATAATTCCCGAGAGAAAATATTAATTAATTAATAATTAAATCAATTACAAAAGTTAAATTAATTTATTTAATAAATAATATAATTTAAATTTTATATAATAATATTTAAATAAATAAATAGATAAATAATTAAAGTGATTAATTAAAATTCTAATCATGATTACACTAATCTAATCACATAATTAGACTAATTAAACCAACCCTTAATCTAATCATTCATTTAATCTAATTAACATTTAAATAAACTAATCTATCCATCTAAACATGCTTAGACTAATCTAAACACCCCTTAAGCATCATTAACTCCCTAAGCGGAGATTAGTGAGTAAACTTACTGGATTAACGTTCCGGTGAGTCCATGACGACGGTGGCGTAGAGGTGAATGACAATCCTCTAGCGGTGAAACCAAGCAAGATCGGGAAGGGCTTAGAAATAGGCCTTGAAGTCCTAAAGCCTTACTGGTTTTCTCCTTCTGTTCTTGGCTGAACCAGAAAGGAAACCAGCGACTGAAACGGCGAGAACGAGCTGATTGAAGCTCCGACAAGCTGGTGGCCAGCAACCGACGGCTCCCAGGGGTCATGGGGGACTTGCTAGTTGTTGGTATGGGTGGAGGTAGGGTAGAAATTGGGAGAAAACGGCTGGAAATCATGAAACAGGCGAACAGGCAGACCCCGGGAGAGTCCAGGCAGTCCGACGGCTGGTTTCTTCTTGCCGGTGGACGGGACTACCGGCGGTTTCTTTTGAGGCACCGCGAGGTCCTCCCGTACGGTTTGGACATCTTGGAGATGATGGTAGGTGGAACGTGAGCTAATTCACATGAGAAGACAATTTTTAATTCGGGTTTTTGATGAAAGGTCAGCTGGAGCAGAAATTGGAACGAGGAGAAAACATAGGGGGAAAAGAGGCCGACGGGTGTGCGACGGTGGAGGGGAAGTTGCTGCTCGATTTCTCTGGTTTCTTGACATTTTCCAAGGCCTTCAACAATGGAGAAAGGTGAGGGATAGAGGAAGAAGATGGTTGATGGAGAGGGGGAGACCCCAAATGGCCTTTTAGGCCTTCAACACTTGGCCTTCTCTCCTTTAGCTTGCCCCCACCATGTCAGCCCTTGTCCTCAGTCATTCTCTCTCCTCAATCTTCCTCAAGAAGCCTCCCAACAAGTCCAAAATGTTGTGTGCCCCATGGCCTACGAATTTGTGGCATTTGTTCATCAAATCCATTCAAATCCCTTCAATTCTCCCTCAATTGGCTCTAATTGAGCTCAATTTGATTTCCATAAATCCAACCAAGGTGATATCATCCCAATCCACATCTTTCCTCATCAATTGAACCAACTTGACAGCCATGGGTGCGCTAAAAAATGGTCCGATGGATTTCCCGATCGAAAACACCCTTACTTTGGATTTTTCGCCGAAAATCTCGGTTTGTAGAAAAATCTTCGGAGGATGAGTTGATGTTCCTAAAATGATTTGTGACATGACAAAACTTCTAATTTCTAAAATCGGGTTCAATTTCTCGGTTAATTTCATTTTGGCGCGATTTTAGCACGTCCTAATCTACCGAGTAGCTTTTAGGAATTTTTCATAAAATTGACCTGTGGTCGATTGTTTTCAAGCCACAAAGTGCATCTTCGACACAGTGACGACTCTCGGTTGTCGTGGCAATCTCGAGTTTTCAAATACGTTCACAAGGTACGAAAGATGACAAAGAAATCGGTCTAGTGCTGATTGACAAGAATTGTGCAATTAGATGGAATCACCCACACTTAATCACATGCTTTTGTCGAATTGACCTATCTTCGGTCTCTAATCGGTCTGTGTCATAATGACCTTTGCAGATTAGTACGGTCGAGTAGTCGTTTCATGGTTGAATTCTCAAGTCTATTGCATTTAGATTCCTTAACGGCTTCACCTAATAGGTTAGTTATCTCGTGAGTGGCTAACTCAAAGAAAATAACTATAGTTGCTTCGATGAAAAGCCCAACTTATTCAATTGAAACAGAATTGGAAAATCAGGATGTCACACTGCAGGATAAGAGATCTTCGCTTCTTGGCAAGTTCACTTATAATTTGCTTGTCTTTCCTTTTCTTTGCAGCAGAGTCTTGTTTGGATTTTCTAGGGGACATTTCCTTCAAGCGCTCTATGGCCTTGTTCAGTTCTTTCAACCTCATCTTGGATACCATCTTTAATCCTATTACCATAAGAGCAATAGTTCAAACACAAAGAGAGGCTGGAAACCAAATCTGAAAATGTCTGAACAGTTGTGTGACCAGCACTGAGTAAGGAAGTTGTCCCTTATCCTTCACAACATTCCAGTACATATGCATCATAATTGTATGTGGTAGAGAGAACTCCATTCCACGATTGATGGCAAACATCAGTTTAGCTTCAGATAAAGAAACATCTGTCATTGAAGTTGACTTTGGTCGGATGTAGTTGATCATGACTTTGTTTGAAAAGACATCTTCGCAGTCGCAGAGGATTTCACAAACACGTTCGAGTGAAAATGATGAAAACTTGTAGAACAAACTTGAGAGTTAAAATGAGAGAGTAGAGAGTATGTATTCTAGGGTTTGAGAAGACGTAAATGAAGAATAGAAACTCTACGGTATATAAAGAAAGTAAAACGGGGTAAACGAACTAGCAAAAGGGAAAAAAAACTGCCTTTGTCAAAAATAAAAACTGCCCAAAATTCAAAATTTCGAAAAAGATAATTTCTAAAAATAAAATAGGCAAGCAATGATTCAAATATCAACGTATTTGTTTGAACCACCCGCGTGGTGGCACCAATGGTAGATCCCAGTGCATTCCTCCGTGGAGACCTGGGTTTAAAGCCCCTGCAACGCAAGTTGCAGGGACGCAGTTGGGTCATTTGTGCGCCTTGCCCGGTGCGTGGGGTGGTGGTTTCCTCACGTTTCCCCCAGGATTTACTCTCCGGCTACCGGCCGTGTGGGGGTTCTTTGGGTCACCAAAACGTACTTTTTTGAAATTTTCATGCTAAAATTAAATTACTTGCATTGAAGAGATATTAACTTACAAAAGTAATTTCTAGACATTTTGAGTCTGACAAACTTCAGACTTTAACCGGTAGGAGATAAAATATTCAATCTGGTGTGAATAGACTCAAATAGATTTTTCTCTATTGGCTTTCTAAATATGTTTGCCAATTGATTCTTCAAGTCAATGAACTGAATCTTAATCTCCCCATTTTGAACATGATCTCTTATAAAATGGTGTCGAATCTCTATATGCTTTGTCTTTGAATGAAGAATTGAGTTCTCCGTGAGATTAATAGCACTGGTGTTGTCACATCTGATCTCAGTGCACGATTTTTCAATTCCAAAGTCTCTTAGCTATTTTCTTATTCACAAAATTTGGGAATAACAGCTCCCAAGAGCCACATACTCTGCTTCTGCTGTTGATAAAGCTATAGTACTCTGCTTCCTTGAGAACCAAGACACCAGCATGCTGCCCAAAAGTTAACAAGTACCGGAAGTACTCTTTTTATCAACTTTACAATTTGCTAAATCTACGTCTGAATATCCAAAAAGAGTAAAGTCTCATTCTTTGGGATACCACAAACCTAGCTTTGGAGTAGTCCCAACGTATTTGATGATGCATTTTGTAGCACTCAAATGAGATTCTTTGGGATCTGATTGGAATCTAGCACATATGCAAACACTAAACAAAATGTCAAGTCTAGATGCAGTAAGGTAAAGAAGAGAACCGATAATGCTTCTATAAAGCTTCTGGTCTACTTTCTTTCCTGCTTCATTTTTGTCTAGCTTCGAAGAACTTGACAATGGTGTGTTTGTTTTTTTTGCAATTCTCCAATTCGAATTTCTTCATGAGATCTTTTGAGTATTTTTCTTGGTGAACAAAGATACCTTTCTTCAATTGCTTAACTTGTAATCCTAGAAAGAAAGTTAACTCACCCATCATACTCATCTCGAATTCATCCTGCATACATTTAGAGATTTTCTTGCATAGACTTTCATTAGGGGATCCAAAGATAATATCATCAACATAAATTTGAACTAGCAGATAGTCTTTACCCTCTATTTTTATGAACAATGTAGTATCTACATTTCCTTTAGCAAAATCATTTTGGGTTAGGAATTTACTTAACCTTTCATACCAGGCCCGAGGTGCTTGCTTTAGTCCATACAAGGCCTTTTTAAGTTTGTAGATTGAGTCTGGCTTTCTTGAATCTTCAAATCCTGATGGTTATTCCACATAGATTTTTTCTTGAATAAATCCATTGAGGAAGGCACTCTTTACATTCATTTGGAATAACTTGAAATTTTTATAGCAAACAAAAGCAAGTAATAATCTAATTACTTTTAACCTCGCTACTGGTGCATAAATCTCATCATAGTCTATTCTTTCTTCTTGCATATATCATTTGGTCACGAGTCTTGCTTTGTTCCTGACCACTTTTCCTTTCTCATCTGCATTGTTCCTACAAACCCATTTTGTCCCGATAACAGACTTACCTTTAAGTTTAGGAATTAGCTCACAAACATCGTTGATGCTGAACTGTCTAAGTTCTTCTTGCATGGCTTTGATCCAGCTTTCATCAGATAGGCTTCCTTTACACTTTGGGTTCTATCTTAGAAACAAGTGCTAAAGCACTATACTCTTCTCGCTTTTTGAATCTGGTGCGAATTCCTTCACTAATATTGCTAATGATGAGTTCCTTGGGATTACTTGACTTATGCTTCCAGTTGTTGGTGGGTTTGAGAGTTTGTTGATCCTCTACTTCGGTTGAATCTCTTAGATCTTCTTGTTGTTGATCTCCAAAAGTCTGAACCCCTTCAGGAAAAATAGACTTGGTAAAGTCTGGAGTAGATTCAAACTCTTCAAGTTGAGTCCGGTCTTGTTGATTCTGCACAGAATCTTGAAACTTCATGTTCATAGATTCTTCCACAAATTGAGTCTTCTTGTTAAAGACTCTATATGCTTTGCTTGAGGTTGAGTAGCCAAGGAAAATTCCTTCGTTTGATTTTTCTTCAAACTTCCCGGTTCGATCATTTGCATTTTTCAAAACATAACACTTACAGCCAAATACATGGAAGTAAGAAACATTTGGCTTCTTCCCTTTATATACTTCATAAGGAGTTTTCTCTAGAATAGGCCTTAAGAACACTCTGTTGATGATGTAGCAAGATGTAGAAACTGCTTCAGCCCAAAATCAAGAGGAAATTTTGCTCTCAATTAAGGATTCTGGCCATCTCCCGTAAGGATCTATTCTTCCTTTCCATGATCCCATTTTGTTCTAGAGTGTATGGAGAAGCGAAAACATGCTGGAAACCAGATTCATCACAGAATTTCGTAAAGTCTTGATTTTCGATCTCACCTCCATGGTCTGTTCGTATGTTCGAGATAACATATCCTTTTTCATTTTGAACCTTCTTGGCAAACTTTGAGAAGTGAGAGAAGGCTTCAGACTTATTTGCCAGAAAGTAAACCCAAGTAAAGCGAGAATAATCATCCACGATTACTAGGTAGAATTTCTTTCCACCAATACTTTGAGTTCTAATTGGTTCAAAGAGGTCCATATGCAGAAGTTGCGAAGCTCGATTGGTAGAAACTTGATTTACAGGTTTAAAGGAACTTCTAACCTATTTTTCCAAAACACATGGAGTGCATAATTCAGACTTTTGATAAGTCAAGTTGGGAAGACCACGAACAAGCTTCTTGGAAGAAATCTTTGCGTTCTGCTTCATGTTAACATGGCCAAGCTTTCGATGCCAAAGATTTGCTTCATCTTGAATGGATATAAGACACTGAGAACTTTCTGATTTTATAACTAGAAGGTAAATATTCCTATGTCTTCATCCAGTGAAAGACTGAGAGAAGTCTTCACTCGTTCCTGAACAAATGCCTTCTTGGAATTTAATTTTGAATCCAGTATTGCGAAGCTAACTTATGCTGAGTAGATTGTAATTCAGACCTTCCACCAATGAGACATTGTCGATAGTCAGATTTCCAATCTTCATGGTTCCACATTCAACAATTATTCCTTTGCTGTTTCCACCAAATGAAACTTTTCCACCATTCATGTGAACAAGTTTTATAAAGCAACTCGAATCTCCTGTCATGTGTCTCGAACAGCCACTATACAAATACCATTTGATCTTCTTCTTGATAGTGACCTATGATCAAAAGAAGGACTCAAGCTTTCTTTGGTACCCATATTTTCTTGGGTCTAGGAGAGTTAGTATTGAACATAGTCTTTGCCTAATTCCTCTTAACAGGTCTCCAAACCTTAGGACATTCCTACTCGAAATGTTCTAAGCTATTACACTTTGATCATGTGAGAGCACTTTGGCCAACGGGTTTTACAAAAACCTTTTAAAAATGAGTTTTGTAAAATGCCCTTATAGATCTTTGTTTGATTCTTTCTTTGACTTTAGGAAAATCAATTAAAGGAATAGTTTCTGAAGTCATACCCAAACCAGATTTGTTAAAATAAGGTCTTTGTACAAAAATAATTTTTTCTAATTTCTTAGATCCTTTTGAAAATCTTTTTGTGATATTTGAAATATCTTCCTTCAAAAAGGCATTTTCCTTTGAAAGAGAATTAGAATTTACTTTCAAATCAACAAAACTTTTATCTAGATTTTCAAACTTTTCTCTCCAAGAAGTTTACTGCTGCCTCAGTTTAGAATTCTCCCTTTTTAGTTTGGAAATCCTTTTAAGAGAAATTTTGAGACTGAGACAAAGTTCTTCTATGGACTTTGAGACTTTAATATAAATTTTTGAATTACTAACCTCAACTTCTTTGTTTGAGTTTGAGTTAGAATCTATTTCAAAGTCTGAGTCTGATTCTGAATTGTCCATCAAGCATATGTTGGCATATTCTTCAGCACTTTCCTTGCACTTGGTATCACTCAATGTTTGTGCTTTGAGAGCATTTTTGTGTTTCTCAATTCTTCCTTTCTTTTTCTTAAACAGAGAATAGTTAGGTTTGATGTGCTCCTTTTTCTTGCATTTGAAGCATATTACATCTTTGTTGGTTTCATTGTCCTTAGTTGGTTTCTTCTAGAATTTTTGAGTGCTCTGCTTCTTCTAGTTGAATCTTTTCCCTTCCTATTCAACTTTATGAACTTCTTAATCATTTGCACTAGCTCTTCATCGTCCATGTCATCTTCTAAATCTGTATCATCAGAATCATCATTAGATTTCAATGCAATTGACTTCTTACCTTTTGGATCTTCTTCCTCATTGATTTGCTCCACTTCATATGATTGAAGTGTGCCTACTAGTTCCTTTACTAAAAGGGGATCTTTCGATCTTTGGAACGCCTTTATCTTATTTTTCCACACATTGTACTCCTTCCTATCAAAGTAAGGAGGTCTGGTGTTGCTTTGGCATTCAACAAATCCTAGAGCCAAAATACTAGCGATAGATCTTTAGCTTTAAAAGTAAAACACTTCAACAAAATAAGCATACAAGCTCTGATACCAATTGAAAGGGCTAGTAACTGAAATAGCTAGTGCGAGTACCTAGAGGGGGGGTGAATAGGTGTACAAAAATTTTCTCGAAACTTGTACGATATTTAAGCAATTAGAGGATTTGCAACAATTAAAAATTTAATCGTAAGACTGAGTAAGGGAAAGAGAGAATTGAACGCTCGGTTTATAGTGGTTCGGCTTGATTCAAGCCTACGTCCACTCTTCGCACCGACAGCCCGATTGGCTGGATTCCACTATGATCAAAGAGATGTTACAAAGTTGATCTTCCTTGATTTCTAGGTGTAGATGATCTACCACACTCACTCAAGGTGTCACCAGTATAAACACTCTGTATACAATTTCGCTCGTCTCAACTAACAATCAAGGGTCTTCGACTCGAAATTTTTCTATCGATCACACACTTAAAACAGCTAGACGTCTTCCTTTTATACTCCTTCATGCCATCATAGCCGTTGGCACTTACCAAAGGAATTCCTCCAATCTACCCGTTTGGACGGAATCAATCAAGAAGATCATCCGAGCTATTTAAGGAATCGATGATAGCCCATCAATCCGTTCGCCCATACAATCGGGATCTCGGTTTCCAAGAATAGAATATTCCAAGATTGTTTCGTCGACCATCGGATCTTCAATCGATCTTAGATAAGAATTAAAGAATCCGAAATGATTATCCAACCAAAGAATCTATTCCGAGAAGATAGGATCGAATCCTCAACCATAAACCTTGGTTTTGGATTTCCTTCGTCATCCTTTGGATCGAAAAGGCGACAGTGAGAATAGACTTAAGTCTTAAGTCCCGAGTCTTAAGTCTTTGAGTCTTGAGACTTGGGTCTTGAGTCTTGAGAGAACAAAGTCTTCAGACTTTAAACCGACGGTCTCCGAACATCCAGACTTTAGACCGAAAGAAACGTTTTGTCGCTTCAAAATATTGGAAAGATTTCTCCAACAATCTCCCCCTTTTTGATGGTGACAAAACTTTCTTGAAGATTTGAACAACTTTGACCTGCAAAACATTTCTCAAGTAATATGGCTAACTCATAAAGATTAATAAAACAACCAGACTCGCATCCACAGAAAATTGGTTAGTCTTTCATGAGAAACACCACATAACAACATAACAACACTTGAATAAGTGCAACCAGTCAAGTTCATAATCAAATCCATGATCAATTCAGTCAAGTTCACTCCCAAGTTCAAGTTCTCAAGTCATAAACATAACCACAAAGGTCAAAGATTAAAAAAATGAAAGTTCAAATTGATTCTCCCCTTTTTGTCAGCATTGAAAAGGGTGAGAAAGGAGTCATGTCTGCTTGGGAATGCGCACGATCCGGAAATCCCCAATGGACTGGACTACTCCTTCAAGCTTCTTCGGGTCTTCTTGCGACGAGCTACCTCTTCTCCCTTGGCATTGGCTTGGAGTTGCGAGCGAGGTCTTTGAATTTATCTTCCGAGAGAGACTGAAGATTCTTGTCCAGCATGCTTTAAAGCTTGGATTTCACTGATCGAACATATATCTCAGGTTACGCATTTCCGAGAAGAATATTCATGATACTGCGAAGATCTGCAGAATTATCCGTACGTGTGCGGCATTGACTTTCTCGCGAGACGATGGCGCTTACGTACGATCTGGCAGATTTCGAATCGACGTACCACCTTCTTGAGGGCAATGGAGAGACCTGAACTTCTTCCTCGGGTCTTCGGGAGATTGTCGTAGATCTTCGCGGCATGAGGTGTAGACCTCTCTTGCTCACTAACTCCCCTGTCACTAGGACATCGAGAGGGGAAGAGTGATGATCATGCTTTTGAGTTCCTTCCCTCCAGATTTGTCGTACAGTTGTTCTTTTTCTTCTTCTCCTTCTTCCTCAACTTCTTTCTCCTTCTCTTTCTGTTCTTCTTTCTCTCGCTTTCTGCTGAAGTTACGTCGGATAAGACACAGAACGTCTTGTTCTTGTCGGTGCGGGAATAGTGGGATCTTCATCATCTTCATCTTCATCCTCATCCTCCGGGATAAGAGTTCTTTTTCTCCTTTTCGATGAGACACCAATGGCCTCCTTCCCTTTCCTTTTTGAAGCGACCGGACTGGAGATTTCACCTTGAATTTCTCCATTGCCTTAGAGAGTTCTTTCGGACGCATCTTCATTAACATTTTCAACCCTACCACCATCTTGTCACACGGTCGAACACAAAAAGTATGTGGCAGTTCAATATTCAGATGTCGAAGATTTTGGTCACCGAGACCGGGATAAGGCAATTGTCCTTTGTCTTTTGACCTTTTCTGTACATGTGGAAAAGGATAGTGTGCGGGAGAGAAAATTTCCTTCTGAGTTGATCGCATACATCAACTTTGCTTCGAGAGAAAGACACGAAGTCTTTGACGTAGACTTGTCCGAGACAATTGATCACAATCTTGTGAAGCACAATGTTGATTGCATTCATCCTGGAATAGATAATTTTCTTATCTACATCCCTATCTTTGACAAGATCCGAGTAGCGCCAGCAGTGAGACTTTGATTGGGAGATAACGTCCCCTTTCAACTCCAATTATGTCCGCCAACATATTCACATCTACTACATAGACTTGGTCTCGGACATCTGAATGAAATTCTATTCGCATCCAAAAAGCTAAGATTTGAATAGAAGTAAGCGGTCGGATGATCATACCCGTCGCCAGAGTCGAGCAAAAAGTCTCAAGTTGAAGCAAATTCAACTTCTCCCTTAAGTTCAAGTTGATGGAATCCGGGAAGTCAAAGTCGACACTTCTAGGGTTGATTACCCCTCTTTTCAACAGCCTTAGATACACTTTTTCTGATCCTTGGATTTAAACAAATCCATCCGATTTCCTTTCACCTTTGCAGCCACACCCATTCTAGGTTTAAATTCAAGGAACATTTTGTCATCATCGTCCCGTCAATCGGATTCGTCCGGCATACGAGGATCACTAGGAATGTTCGCAAGAGCCTCCTCTGCTCTTCCTTTCGGAGCAATTCCCAACTCTTCCATTTTCCGAGAAAAAGATACTCATTCCCATAATTTTTGTCCTTAAGAAAGTCATCTATATACTTTAATGAAGAATAGGTGCTTTTCAACGCACGATAAAGCTTATAGATAACGAGAGGGTTTTGGACTCTTCTTGGGTCGGCATCCTCGATTATGTCTTCTTCTAGATTGTGACTTGCACCTTGTGGGTCGGGAGATGCTGAATGACGTGGAGGAGAGCGAATCGGACTTTGTCGCTGACTTGGAAAGTCTTCTTCCTCGAGTAAGATCGAAGTGAGTCGGTCCCTTCTCCATTCTTTGTGGTCCCCTGTTTGCGATTCTTGATGATTTCCTCGAAGACGACATCTTTCTTTGTCTATTGGAGGATTCCTTCACTTGCTTTTCCCAAGAAAAATGACAACTTTCTCGACGATGAACAGAGAGTAGAAACGATAACGGGAGGAGAGTGTCTTTTTAGGGTTTTGAAAATTGGGGGAAGAATGATTTGTGAATTTATATGTGCCTCGGATTTGAAAAGAGAAGATTAAACGGCACAAGGAAAGTGTACGAACACTTTCTTTTTCAAAATCAATAAGCTGCCAAAAATAACTTCCTCTAAAAAGACAAGTTTTCAAATTTCACACGAATTATAAAAGAACGTACCTTTTTGAGATAGAATAAGCGAGAATTCGTACCTTTTAGATAGCAACTTACAGTCTTTAGCAATGAATGATTGAGTCTCGGGATTTAGAATCTAAGAGATCGAGTCTTTAGAGTTGGTGAGTCTCTAGACTTTAACTTCTTCAAGCTTCAAAATGTTGAGTCTTGAGCGGACGAAGTCGAATTGATTCTTCTCCAAAGGCTTTGTGAATATGTCCGCTAGTTGACTTTTTGAATCAACAAATTGAATTGAGATTTCTCCGTTTTGAATGTGATCTCTAATGAAGTGATGACGAATCTCAATATGCTTTGCTCTTGAATGAAGGATTGGATTTTTGGTGAGATTGATATTTGGTGTTGTCACATCTGATTTACGTGCATGAGTCTTCAATGCCAAAGTCTTGTAGTTGTTGTTTTATCCATAGAATTTGCGAACAGCAGCTTCCAAGAGCTACATACTCGCTTACGTCGTTGAGAGAGCTACGGTGCTTTGCTTCCTTGAAAACCAAGACACATCTGTTTCCAAGTAGTGACAAGTTCCGAAGTGCTCTTTCTATCGACTCGCAACCGGCCAGATACGCGTCTCGAGTATCCTAGAAGATTAAAGTCTCCCCTCTTTGGATACCAAAGATCGATGCTTGAAGATGAAGCAACGTATTTGATAATACGCTTCACAGCAATGAGATGTGATTCTCTAGGATCTGATTGAAACCTAGCACAGAGATACAAACACTAAACAAAATATCAGGTCTAGAAGCGTAAGATAAAGAAGTGAACCGATCATGCTCTGTACAGCTTTTGATCTACTTTCTTCCCTTCTTCATCCTTGTCTATCTTCGAGAACATGACATTGGTATGTCAGTCTTTTTGCACTTTTCCAATCCAAACCTTTTAACAAGATCATTCGCATATTTTTCTTGATGAATGAAAATTCCTTCCTTCATTTGTTTCACTTGAAGTCCAAGAAAGAATGTTAACTCTCCCATCATACTCATTTCAAATTCATCCTGCATAGACTTAGAGAATTTCTTGCGAGACTTTCATTAGAGGATCCAAAAATAATGTCATCAACATATACTTGAACAAGTAAGAAGTTTTTGTTTTCCTTTTTGATAAACAAAGTAGTATCTACTTTACCTTTGACAAAACCATTCTGTAATAAAAACTTACTTAGTCGTCGTACCAAGCCCGAGGTGCTTGCTTTAGACCATACTGAGCCTTTTTCGATCGAAGCGAGTCCGGCTTCTTTGGGTCTTCAAATCCAGGCGGTTGTTCCACATAAACTTCCTCATGGATAAATCCATTTAGGAAAGCACTTTTCACGTCCATTTGGAATAACCTGAAATTTTTGTAACAAGCAAATGCAAGTAATAGTCGAATAGCTTCTAACCTTGCAACTGGTGCATATGTCTCGTCATAGTCTATTCCTTCTTCTTGCGTATAGCCTTTGGCCACGAGTCTTGCTTTGTTTCGTACGACTTTTCCTTTTTCGTCCATCTTGTTCCGAAAACCCATTTGGTTCCAACAACGAGTTTTGCCTTTTGGTTTAGATGTCAATTCCCGAGACATCATTGATGTTGAAGCTATCCCGAGCTCTTCTTGCATAGCTTCGATCCAGCTTTCATCGGATAAAGCTTCTTCTATGCTTTTTGGTTCAATTTCGGAGATGAGAGCCACGGCACTAGATTCTTCATGCCTTTTTGATCTGGTACGGATTCCTTCATCAAGTTCACCAATAATAAGATCTTTAGGATGATTTGGATTTGTGCTTCCGGTTGCCGAGTTGTTTTTCCAGGTTGATGATCTCTTTCTTTATTTGATTCTCCATGAGCGTCTTGATGATGGACTTCCAAACTCGAGATGATTCTTGAGATGTAGACATTTGAAGGTCTAGAGCGGGTTCGATCTCTTCGTACGAGTCTTCTTTGGATTCATCTTGCACTTTGAGTCTTGGAATTTTACATTCATTGATTCTTCCACATCTTGGCTTTTCTTGTTGTAGACTCGTAGGCTTTGCTTGATGTAGAATATCCAAGGAAGATACCTTCATCGATCTTTCTTCGAACTTACCAACTCGATCATTTGCATTTTTCAAAATAAAGCATTTGCAACCAAATACATGAAAGTATGAAACAATAGGCTTCTTACCTTTGAACAATTCATAGGGGGTTTTCTCAAGAATAGGTCTTAGAAAGACTCTATTTATAATATAGCAAGCAGTTGAAACAGACTTCAGCCCAAAATCGTGAAGAAATTTTACTTTCAATTAAAAGTGTTCTAGCCATTTCTTGAAGAGATCTATTCTTTCTTTCCACAACTCCATTTTGCTCGGAGTATATGGAGAGGAAAACATGTGATTAACACCAGATTTATCACGAGAATCTCGTAAAATCTTGATTTTCAAATTCACTTCCATGATCTGTTCTTATGCTAGAAATAGCACATCCTTTTTCATTTTGAACCTTTTTAGCAAACTTCTCAAAGTACGAAAAGGTTTCGATTTATTTGCAAGAAAATATACCCAAGTAAAACGAGAGTAATCGTCTACAATTACTAGACAATATTTCTTACCTCCAATGCTCGGGTTCTTGTTGGTCCGAAGAGATCCATATGAAGCAAGCTGCAGTGCATGATTAGTAGATACATGATTTATTTGCTTAAATGAATTTCTTACCTGCTTTCCCAGAATGCATGGAGTACATAAGTCGAGACTTTTGGTAAGGCAATTTAGGTAGCCCTCGAACAAGCTGCTTTGAAGAGATTTTGGCTAATTGCTTCTTGTTGATATGGCCAAGTTTTACGTGCCATAAAACTGCTTCATCTTGAATTGAGATTAAGCATTGATCTTCATTTGGCTTTACATCAAGGAGATAGATGTTTCCATGCCTTCGACCCATGAAAGACTGAGTCGAATCTTTGCTAATTCAGAACATATGCCTTCTTGAAAGGAGATCTTGTAACCGGTATCACACAATTGGCTAATGCTGAGTAGATTATAGTTGAGTCCTTCCACTAGAGAGACATTGCTTATTGTGAGATTTCCAATTTTCACAGTTCCGAATCCCACAATGCTTCCTTTGCTATTTCCTCCGAATGAAACTTTTCCACCATTTACTTGAATAAGCTTTACGAAACAATTTGAGTCTCTGTCATGTGTCTTGAGCATCCGCTGTCAAGATACCACTTTACCTTCTTTTGACGAGACCCGCATTCAAAAGAGAGTCTCAAGCTTTCTTTGGTACCCAAATTTTCTTGGGTCCTTTGGTGTTAGTAGGATGAGCATTATTAGGCCATACTCTCTTAACAGGCTTCCAAACCATAGGACACTCTTTTTCAAAATGATCGACTATTACACTTAGAACACCTTAAGGCATTTCGACCTACGGGTTTTACAAAAACTCTTTTAAAATGATTTCTATAAGCCTCTCTCGATGGTCTTTTCTTAATTCTTTCTTTTACTTTCGGAAAATCAATCAAAGGAATTGTTTCATTTGTCATACCTAGACCCGACTTATTGAAGTAAGGTCTTTGGATTGAAAGAACTTTTTCAAGTTTTTCAGACCCTATTGAAAATTTCTTTGAAATATTTGATAAATCAGTTTTTAAGAAAGCATTTTCTTTTGAAAGATTGTCTTCACTCTCTTTAAGAGTAGAAACTTTCAAATCTAAATTTTTTACCTTTTCTTCTAAAGTATTTTCCTTTTGTTTTAAAACTGAGTTTTCCTTTTTAAGTTCGGAAATCTTTTTAAGAGAAGTCTTAAGACCGAAACATAACTCATCAATATATTTAGAGACTTTGACAGGGATTTTATAATCACTTACCTCAAATTCACTTGTCTCGAGTCGATCCAGTCGATCCAGTCGAGTCGATTGTGCCATTAGACACGGGTTGGCATATTCCTCATCACTCTCTTCACACTCGATCGCTCCGGTCTCGGCTTTGAGAGCTTTTCGAGACTTCTCAACTTTTCCTCTTTTCTTTTTCGAGAAGAGGACGGTTGGGTACGATGTGTCCCTTCTTTTTACACTCGAAGCGAGACTACATCTTTGTTTGGTTCCACATCATCAACGAGACTTGGTCTGCTGTCTACGAAAACTCTGTTTCTTTGGAATGAACCTTCTGCCTTTTCTATTCAGTTTTCTGAATCTTCTTATCATGAGGGCGAGCTCCTCATCATCCATATCATCTTGAGAATCTGCATCATCAGAATCATCATTTGATTTTAGTGCAATTGATTTCTTACCTCTTGGATCTTCGTCTTCATTAATTCGTTCCACTTCATAAGACCGAAGAGTTCCAATCGGTTCGTCTACTGAGATAATGGCATGATTCTTTGCGTCTCTCTTATTGAAGTCTTTATATGATTCCAATCCTTGGAGAGTCACGCGTGAGCTTGTTCACCTTCATGGGATCAGAAATTTTTGTCCTTGATTCTCAAGACCATTGACAATATCGTAAAACGACTAAACATGTCGTTATAGATTCTCCGATTTCATTTTGAAGGATTCATATTGACCAAGAAGAATGTTAATTCTGGTCTCCTTCACTCGATCTGTCCCTTCATAAGTGATATGTAACCTGTCCCGGACTTCTTTTTTCTGTGACACAAGAAGATATTCTGTTATATTCAGTTGGTGATAAAGCACAATATAAAGAATAAATCGCTTTTGCATCGAGTGCTTGTCTCTTGTTTAATTCTTCTTGAGACATTCCGCTGGCTTCAACAGTTTCTTTCCCTCTTTCGAGAGATTGATGCAGCAGCGGAGTGATTCCTCTTTCCACAACGTCCCATTCCGAGAGGATCCTTTGATCGTAGGAAAGCTTTCATCTTGTTCTTCCGGATGTTGTAATCCTTTCCATCGAAGTAGGGAGGTCTGGTATTGCTTTGCCCCTCCATCAGCCCTGGTGCTAGCATACTAGCCATGGATCTTTTACTACGAAGTAAAACACTTCAAACAAAGTAAGAACACGAGCTCGATACCAATTGAAATAGCTAGTGCGAGTACCTAGAGGGGGTGAATAGGTGTACAAAAATTTTCTCGAAACTTGTACGATATTTAAGCAATTAGAGGATTTGCAACAATTAAAAATTTAATCGTAAGACTGAGTAAGGGAAAGAGAGAATTGAACGCTCGGTTTATAGTGGTTCGGCTTGATTCAAGCCTACGTCCACTCTTAACGCGACCGACAGCCGATTGGCTGGATTCCACTATGATCAAAGAGATGTTACAAAGTTGATCTTCCTTGATTTCTAGGTGTAGATGATCTACCACACTCACTCAAGGTGTCACCGGTATAAACACTCTCTGTATACAATTTCGCTCGAGTCTCAACTAACAATCAAGGGTCTTGAGACTCTGAAATTTTCTATCGATCACACACTTAAAACAGCTAGACGTCTTCCTTTTATACTCCTTCATGCCATCATAGCCGTTGGCACTTACCAAAGGAATTCCTCCAATCTACCCGTTTGGACGGAATCAATCAAGAAGATCATCCGAGCTATTTAAGGAATCGATGATAGCCCATCAATCTGTTCGCCCATACAATCGGGATCTCGGTTTCCAAGAATAGAATATTCCAAGATTGTTTCGTCGACCATCGGATCTTCAATCGATCTTAGATAAGAATTAAAGAATCCGAAATGATTATCCAACCAAAGAATCTATTCCGAGAAGATAGGATCGAATCCTCAACCATAAACCTTGGTTTTGGATTTCCTTAAATCCTTGGATCGAAAGCGACGGTGAGAATAGACTTAAGTCTTAAGTCCACGAGTCTTAAGTCTTTGAGTCTTGAGACTTGGGTCTTGAGTCTTGAGAGAACAAAGTCTTCAGACTTTAAAGCGACGGTCTCCGAACATCCAGACTTTAGACCTGAAAGAAACGTTTTGTCGGCTTCAAAATATTTACGGAAAGATTTCTCCAACAGTAACAACACCTAGAGGGGGGTGAATAAATGTTTAAAAGAAGTTTTACAAAATTCAATAGAAGTAATTTGCTTTTAGAAAATGATAGACTTTAAACGAGTTCAAATTTAAATAGTTAGATAAAACTACGAACAAAATAAAGGAGTTCAGTGGAGAGAATAAGAACACAAGGTTTATAGTGGTTCGGCATAGATCAAGCCTGCGTCTACTCTCCCACGCTAACAGCCCACTGGCTGGATTTCACTAAGAAACAAAAGAGATTTTACAGCTTTGTGATCTCAACTTCACAGTAAAGAGTTTGCTTCTCTTTCATGAAATCACACTATAAGTTTTTTTCTCTCTTTTGAGTACAAGTTTGAGCTCAATGAATGAAATAGCAAGGAACTAGAAAGTTTCAGACTTTGAAATTTTTCTTTCACGCACTTCTCAAATGACTAGAGGTGTCTCCTTTAAATACTCCTTCATGCCTTTTTGACCGTTGGCATTTTCCAAAGGAATTCTTCCGATCAACCCGTTGGACAGAATCAATCAAGGAGATCTTGAGCCGTTTGATGATTGTGATGAAAGCTCGTCAATCCTGTTCGCCCATACAATCAGGATCTTGGTTTCCATAGGTAGAACTTTCCAAGTTTACTTGCCTTCCAAAATATTTGATTATTGAAATATATTCCAAGAAAGATAGTCAAACATGTAGGTGTTATATCCAACCAAAAAGCCATCCATAAGTCATACGAATCGAACTCTTGATGAAATAAAGAAAATCTTGCGTCTGGATAAGTCTTCACTCTTCAGTAGCGTTCAGTTTGGAATCTGTCAGTGTGGGTAGACTTTGAACCTAAAGTCTGGCGGTCTTCAAACTTTAACACAAAAGTCTGAAAGTCTTCAAATTAGACTTTGGATAAGTTTTGTCAACTTCAAAATAGTAAATGAGTTTTCTACAACAGTATGAATGACAAAACTACACTCCAAGTGTCAAAACTTGGCATAGGTGAATACTTAAGTGCCAAGACTTCCAAAAGGTACTTAAGTGTCATTTTCTTTTTTTAAATTAGACACTTAAATGCTAACTCTAGCAAATGTAGTCTGATATCTAACATGGCATTATTTTAAGAATAAATGTGGTCTACATGGCCTGCCGAAGCTGTCTACTTAGAAATTAATGTGCAAAACGACATGGTTTTGCTCCCAAATTTGATTTTTAATATAAATATTAATTTAATAATATTTAAAAAACTAATTTTTTTTTAAAAAGCAAGGGCGGTAATCAGTGAGGGCCTTTAATTTAATTAATATTTATATAAAAACACATTTGGACCGAAACAACATTCTTTTAGGCTATCTAACCATGTTAGCGCCACATGAATAATTTTTTTCAAAAGAAATGCCACATCATTTAAATCCTTGCAAAAAAAAAATGTCACATCAGCAATTTGACCAAAAATTCTCACTGTTGACACATCAATATTCATTTTTTCTCCAATTTTAACACTTAAGTGTACCTTTTGAATGTTTTGGCATTTAAGTATCCATATGTGTCGGGTTTTGGCACTTGGGGTGTCCAACACTCTAGTATGAACAATGCAAAGAAGAGAGAGTTATAATTAGCTCACCATAGGCGAGTGGGAGATAAAATTAAATAGATGGCCACCCATATGAGCTAACCTAGCAAATGATGGTTAACTTGGTGAGCTAAGCCTATAATCTAAATAGATAACCACCAAGGACATTTATTTGTAAAATTATAACTGCCTAGAAGTTATCTACTTTTTAAATAACATGATGCAATCCTTGAGGGACAAGGCACCAATATTAACGTTTTACTTCTGAAGACAAAAGAATAGACATCTCTCATTGTCGCTTTCGATCATTCTTGAAAATGCTTGAAGAATGGAGACAGGAACTCTCTCACAGTTGCAAAAAAAAAAAAAAAAAAAACAACATTTAATATATGGAAAATGAGGTATGTTCCACTGCGTGATGTTCCTTTTTTGATCAGTGATTCAAGTTATTTTAGGCATGTTTTTCATGTTTTCTTGTGTGATATTTAAAATCCGTTTCCAACATCCAACAAGATGAAATGAGTGTAATAAATATGTGATGTGTGGCTCCTTAAGGAACTTATAATGTTCTCCTCTTTGATTTTGGCACACTTGATGGAACCATGAATTGTCTCAATTCAACCTTGTCATTTCTTGGATGCTTCTTTATGTTAAGATTTCTTGAATTATTTCTCGGTCATAAATTGTGGTTTACCAACTCTCAAGATCAAGCCCTTGGAACTTGGCTTGCCTCTTTTTGTGTGAAGCTTTTACACACATCCGAATGGATTAATTATTCTAGGAGAATGACACTAGAAGTGTCATAAGTTGTGTACGGCACTCACTTTAGTGTTAAAGGTTTTTGCTGGCTCACTTAAGTCCTAAAATCGGAGAAAAATGATCACTTAACTATCTTCGACAAGAGATTCCAGTTAGGGAATTTATGTGACTTTTATAATTCAAATTTTTATCTAAGGTGACACTTTTTGACACTAAAATGGTCACTTTTCCATTAAGATTGGCATCAAAGTGATCGCTTTTGAACAACGACTAGCGCCAAAGTGATCATTTTTTTTACAATGACTAACACAGAAGTGATCACTTTTTAACCTACTACACGATGTCATTTAGGGTTATATGCCAACTGGATATGTCGGTGATCCAAAATCAGAGTTGGCACTTAAGTAGTTGTTCTTCTAAAAAATTTGCACTTAAGTGATTCGAAAAAAAAAAAAAAAAAAAAACTTTTGGTACTAAAGTGAGAGCCGTACACAACTGATGACACTTTTAGTGTCCTTCTCCCTAATTAGTCCAAGTGAAAGTTGTATTGTCTCATTTTATCCAGGAAAATATGTGAATATAGTTCCTCATGATGAGTTGAAAAAAAGAACTTAATGGAGTTGCTAATGTAATAATTGCAGGAGTTCCTATCTATGGTGTTGCACCTGGACCTCTTTCTCTGACATTCATTAATGGAGCATTAACAGGAAAATCAATCAAATGCTAGCCTGTGAGAAATTAGTTAAAGCAGAGAGTCGTAATATATCACGATGAAGACCATAAATTCAAATGGTATTGGCGGATGAGAACTGGGTCTTTTAAAGCCCAGGAACACCTATTACTCCATCTTCTTGGTAACTTCCTGCGTTTGAGCTAGCCATAGTTGCTTCGCTTGATATGTTACTCTCTTTCCCTGGTAATGCTGAAACTAAGCAATTCTCCTAGTTGATAATATTAACTATACAAAATATTTCCTTTGTTAAAATAAGGAATTCTTTCATTAATTTATTTTTGTAAGTGATAATAGTGATTATATTTATAAAAATATTTTCTAAATTATTCATTTTCCCTGAATAAACAAAGCTTTAATGGACCACCAATTATCTCATCCCAGTCACTACTGAGTGGTTTAAGAAAGAGGATTATAATTGAAACAAATAAGTAATCCAAAAAAAAGAAAAAAGAATAGAACTAATATGGTATTCATATTACTTGTGAGATATGTTTATCAATGTTTGAATGTATAATCCATACCCTTAAACCTGGTTTTGATCATCTGTGATAGAAAGCTAGCAAATTCTAACACGAACTAACATGTTTATACATAATAATGTGGCAAACCTAAAACTGAAAGTGACATGAATTGGAACAAATTTAACATATGTATGTTTTATAGCTAATTAGCAAATGTACATTTTATAATAGCTAATTAGCAAAAATATATTTTTTTCCCAATTACACAACTTGACACTATAAAAAACATAATTGAGACGCGTGGATAGTATTGCCCACCCTTGTGATAACATAATATAAACATTAAAAGCATGTACAAAGTAGTTTAGCCTTTGCCATTGACCAAGACTCTCGTGATGCTTTCATGTAGAATGTGCCCACTTCAACACTTCCATTTGAAGAAACTATTTAGAAAACATTTGTCGACATCTAAATTTCGATGATCCAATTGGTTGTTTACCGCATAATAAATTAGGAACTAAAATTTAGCCCCTAAATAAAAATATTAAATTAAATTGCGTAATATATAGTTTCAAGAGCATTTGTCATAGTAATGATGGGTTTGAATTAATGGTTCTAAGCTTTAAGCTGACGAGATTAAACTAAGCCCGCAGTGAAGAAAATTTTTGGCCAGGTCCATGGACATTGAGATCAAGGCGAATTTGAAAAGCAATATCCTAAAATCATTCAATCATGTGGTAGAGAGGGAAACAATCGGTGTAATCCTGGCTATATTTGGGCATAATTGGCTATTTGAAGAAAAAAATATAAAGAGAGAGCAAGATATATGCGGCCACTGATTGCATATGAAGAGGCCATTTATGTATGCTCGGTCATTAAAAGATTAAGTCCAGCCTAATATGAATATTGACTGAATATCTCTACCAAAAAGAAAAGGAAATAAATTATGTAAAGAGAATGCGCACAAAAAATAAATATAAAGAGGGGGCCACACAACAGAAATAGATAGCGACATCATCACCTCACATGCTAGGAGTAATTTAAAATCAATGCAAGCTGCCTACAAAACATTTTTTTCAAATAAAAGAGAAAAGGTATCGAAAGGGCATTAGAGAAATCTATCTTAATCAAGTCCCCGTGCCCAAAAATCTTTGGTTCGTAGAATTGAAGTAATTCTCCCGTTACTTTACTTGGGTTTCTAATTGACCCACTAAAAATATATTAGTAGCGACTCCTAATTGAAAAATTATTTGCATTTTAAGAACTTGAACTTAAGTCGCGAATTGGTATGGGCTTAGGAGAGCTTGAGTTAAGTTTAGGCTTAGTAATCCATTAGCCAAACTCTAGTTGATTGAACTAGCTTAGAGGTAAGGCTGTAGCAACTTGGCCATTCTGGTGGAGAGAATTGATAAATTCAAAGTGGACTAGGGCCAATTTCTCTTTTTTAAAAAAATTGTTTGGCAGCGAAAACTCCAAGTTTATCCCTAATCATTTGAGGTGTTAAATGTTTTTGTAAATAGGAGGTATAAGAGAAGTAATGATTGCTAACCCTCGTCTTGCAAGTTGGAATTGGGAATGAATGCTTTGAATTCAAATAATTGAAGTGTTGTTTGCTTATAAATTATTGTGCATGTGCGTATGCATTTACACTATACTTTTGCACACACAACTTGCCATCAGACCTAGGCCACATAGGATCACCTAGGATGGTATTGAGTTGGGACGACAATGTGCCTAGGATGGCGACGAAAATAACTCCTGCTACTGAAGACCTCAGAGATGAAGTTGGGGTCGCCATAGTTTTTTGTATCAGAGCAAGGTTATCACCTGGAGCAATAAGGTGCACTAGGAGTCATAGGATAGTTAGCTCGGAAAACACTTGTGCATGTGATTTGTTGTTTGACTAATGTTTCCAATAGTCGTTCGTGTCCACTAACCCCTTTTTGTCTTGTAGAAAAGCTTCCCTATAATTCTTGTAGTTGCAACATGAATACTCAAAAACCAAGTAACCACTAGAGGAAACAATAGATCTAGTTGTGTTGGTTATATGCCATTTTAGTATCATGGTAAAAAGTATAATAATCAGAGTGTGCAGTAGAAAGGCAAAGGAAAACAAAGCCCAAGGTCATAGGGCCCTTTGAAATTTTTGAAAGAATAGGGAATTTGGCCTACTAACTGACTTTACTATATAAACTTGCTCAACTACGTAATGTGTTTCGTGTATCGATGTTGAGAAAGTATGAGCCCGATCTAGCATATGTGCTAAACTTCAAAAAAGATCAAAGTAGACGACAGAGTGGCGTATGTTGAGGAGCTGGTGTGGAATAGGGGTAGGAAATAGCAAGTCTTATGAAATAAGGTCATTCCCTTAGTTAAGATCCTATGGCGACACCATGGAATGAAAGAGGCTATACGGGAAAGTGAGGAAAGTATAAAGCCCTAGTACCTACATCTTTTTGGACGACCATGTATGTATATAAATTTTGAGGAAGAAACTTTTTTTGGGGGGAACAGTTGTAGCATCCTTGATTTTGACTCTTATTAACCAGCTATAGGATCAGTCGATTGGCCCAAGGATTGGCCAGTGGACCAAGTCCGAGCCCCTTTGACTTGATAGAGGGGAGCTTGAGCTTGGTTTTACCGATTGAGCCCGATTGCATCTAGCTCCATTTGGTCATGGCTTATGCACGAACGTCAGGCCAAATAAGGCAGTCGATCATGGTTAGATTCGATTAACTCCTATCCAATAAGATGGCTTTCAAACTTAGATATTTCAATTGATGCATTTAATGCTTTTGGAAGGTAGATAGTTAATGCTTGTTGACTAAGTAGAACACTATAACATCATCGATTCCAACCCCATAAGGATCGGCCATAAGGTCCTAAAGGCATTGATCATGGGCCATTGGCCATGGATCGATCGGTTTGATCGACAAGGAATCACAGATTGGTCATGACCGATTGACCGACTGACCGAACAGTCACGAATTGGCCAAGGTGTTGGCCATGAATTTCTACCAACCATGATGATAGGATAGGATCACCAACTCATAAGATGACTTTTCGATCATGAGATTTGGTCAAGGGATGATTTTGGATCAGTGGATGGTCATGAGTCGATCTAGCTAGTCATAGTTTCTGGTCGCGGGTGATTCCACCAAGTTTTGTGCCGATACGCAGACAATCCGAATTGACCAAATGTGATTTCCTTTTGACAAAAAATGTATCATTCCCTATTTCATTCTTAGTGATCAGAGCGGAATCTCGAATTGGTGATGTCCGATCATGGATTGGTAATGCACCGACCATGAACCCTACCGATGGATCAAGTGCCGATCGGAATGAGCGCAGGGATAGACTCGGCTATTTGGTCATTTATTCTAAGGTCCATAGGTGCCTTGGCTTTATGTTAGATCATGGGTAACCTTAGAATAGGTCTCGAACCAATTAAAGGACAATTGACCCTATTGGTCGACCAACCATCCAAAGGAGCGGTTTGGGCAAATATGGGACGTAAGGCCAAACCCTGAGTGTATGTGATTCGATTTTTTGAGGTGTCTCTAATGATCCATTTCTCGGCCCCAGAATCAATTTTGACGGTAGAATTCTCTAGAACATCATCTTAATGGAAAAAAGGACAAAGGGAAAGTTTTAGAAACCCTTCATTCAATGAAGGGCTGAGCTGTCCTTTGAAAAGTCAAATATCATGATTATGTCCAAAATATCTTTGAAGATTCTAGAAAAAGGTGGCACACAAGTGGACCAATTAGAGAGTGCTACGCGAGCCCTCATGAATAACCGAATACTCTAGATTTTGCCTAGTTGGCAACCTAGAATAGCATCATCATTAGAATTCATTAAATGCCCATTAAATGTGGGGTATTGGTGGCCTAATGAGAGAATGAAAAGCGGGCCATAATCAATGACGTCTAGGAGCCTAGAATGCCAAGTAACGCCTTTAGCTTGGCCAACTCACTTTCTAGGCATAATCTTGAAGCAAGTAGGCTTGCCACCTAAGAAAAGTAGGTGTGACACTTGGAAACGTTGGAGAGGACCGCTTGGCTTGGTAATGATGGCTCCAAGGGCTATAAATAGGAGGAGCACTTCCCATTTTCCTCACTTGCCTTCCATTTTCACCACCCTCCTCCTAGAACGCCCCTCCTCCTTCCTCACGCTCTCTCTCTTTCGACCTCAAGGCATGTGACATCTTGAAATTCCAGTTTTGT
This sequence comes from Eucalyptus leucophloia subsp. euroa, assembly GCA_017140325.1. NCBI lineage: Eukaryota > Viridiplantae > Streptophyta > Magnoliopsida > Myrtales > Myrtaceae > Eucalyptus > Eucalyptus leucophloia. The sequence continues at coordinate 130,487 of JADGSA010000015.1, forward strand.
TTTCAATGAAATGAATCGGGCCTTTCATCAATGCACCTATAATGTTATTCTCTAAGCTGATCACTCAAGAGATAACTAGAATATCTGGGGAAGCCATTAAGGGATTTTAACGCAAAAAACTTGAGAATTTAACTAGGAATCCACTACTCGACAATGCTCATTTGCAGAGATTATTACGGTACAGTTAAAAATCGATTTGGGATCAGAGATAGGTCAGTTTGATTGAGAAATGTGATCAAAGTATGGGTGATTCTCCTAGATTGCAAAATTCTCGTCGATTGACACAAGACTCGATTTTTTTATCGTTTTGGTACCCTTGCCCGTAATTGAAACCTCGAGATTTTCACGACCACCGAGAGTCGCCAATGTGTGGAAGATCTACGTTGTGGCTTGAAAATAATCAACCACAGGTCAATTGCACCAAAAATTCCTAAAAGCTACCAAATAGGCTAGGTCACGCTAAAATCGCGCCAGATTGAAATTAACTACGAATTTAAATCCGATTTTAGAAAATGAAAGTTTTGTCATGCCACGAGTCATTTTAGGAACGTTGACTCATCATCGAAGATTTTTCTGCAAACCAAGATTTTTGGCGGAATTTCAAGATAGGGCCGCTTTCGATCGGAAAATTCGGGGACCATTTTTTATCGTGTTTTGGGACACAAGTTGGTTCTCGGCAAGGAAAAAATATCAATTTGGTCATGGACACCTTGGTGGAATTTATGGGGGCCAAATTAAATCAATTTAAGAGAGAATTGAAGTGGATTTAGGGGAAAATGCTTCAAAATTCGTAACCCCCTTGGTCCTCAACCTTTGGACCACTTCCTTGTCTTCCTAAGGAAGCTTGGTGGCTACAAAATGTGCTGAGGAAGCCAGCCCACCTGGTGGGACCTCTCCAAGGGGGCAAAGAGAAAGAATGGAAGCAAGTGGCCCCCTCCAACCTTCAGCTGTCTCCCTTCTTCTTCCTCAGTCTTCCTCTCTCCTTTCTTCCTGTGTTGAGAGCCAAGGAAACTAGGGAGGACTAGCAAAAGCTGGCCAACCCCTCCCTTGCCATCGCCAGCCTCGTCGAACCGCCGTATGCCACCGTCGCATGCCCGAGCATGCCCGCGAGTCGCGCGCTTATCCACGCATCACCGCCATTCCAGCACTATCGTCTACTCTTGCTTGCCTGTCCAGTAGGTCGCCTAAGCTGTCTTGGTCGCCGTCCGCTGCCTCTGCCTACCCGCCATAGCGCCACCTGGACCGCTACTGCTCGTCATGTTGGCTTATTTAATTGAATGCTAAGTTGTCCTAGCAGTATACCAACTACAGGGTAACACAAATACCTGGTGGAGGGCCACTAGAGGCACAATATTCCTGGAAGGCGTGGTCCTAGAATGGAACTTTCTACTCATAGCTTTCAATAGCTAGTACTTTTTGGGTAATGCCCAAGAATAAAAGATGGAGGAATTTCAGCACCTCCACCAAGGAATGATGACTGTGGATCAATATGAAGCGAAGTTCGCGGAGCTATCATAGTACGCTCGAAGATTGATAGAGGATCTTGAAGATAAGGCTCGTAGGTTCAAGAATGGCTTTCGATTGGAGTTGAAAAATTTGCTAGGGCCACTAGATTTGAAGGACTATAATGAAGTGTATAGTTGAGCCCAGCTGATAGAGAGGAGTATGAGCGAGCAAGCTGCCTCGTCTGGGTCGAGGTTCAGCTCTCAGAGAAATGGGAATCAGTATGGGAAGAAGCCCGTGATTGGAGGAAGATTCCATGTCCCGCCTAATAAGAAGGGTGGAGTTGCTAAGTCAACGCCAAATTAGCATGGTGTTTGTTGCTTTTGTGGAAGGCGACACGGTTCGGCCCCGTGCCCTCGGAGGATTGGCGCTTGTTTTGAATGTGGCCAACAGGGTCACTTGGTTAGGGATTGCCCAGAAGACTAAGAGGACAATGGCAATTACCGCTGCCACCACCAATGGGACAGTTTAGGGGATTAGCGTCGCATATTACATTGTAGGGTGGACAGATCAAACCTCCAACGCTAGGGACAGTGTATGCCATCACGAGAGGATAGGCAGATGACTCACCTGGTGTGATTACAGGTATGGTTTCACTAAACAACCATGTTGTATATGCTTTATTTGACCCTGGTGCGACACATTCTTTTATTATTGAGCAATATGTTAAGCTTACGGGATTGAGTCCTTAGTTGTTGGAATCAGTGGTCAGCATATCTACATCGTTAAAGGATAAGGTGTTATCTCCATTGGGTTGTTCTGGTTGCAAGTTAGTGATTAGTGAGCAAGAAGGGAGGATAGATTTGTTAGTCCTAGCCATATATGATTTCGATTTGATAATTGGCATGGACTAGCTCACCAAGCAATGAGCTAAGATGGTATGTTATCGTAAAGCAATTCAGTTTAACCCGTTAGGGGGTGAAAGTTTTGAGTTCATAGGGAGTCAAGGAGGACCCTCGATTTCCTTAATCTCGTCGCTTGAGGTAACCCGTTTGTTAGATGAGGGTTGTCAAGGTTACCTAGTATCTATCGTGGAAACGATAGTTAAGGAACTGAAAATCAAAGATATCTTAGTGGTGCAAGAATTTGCAGACGTGTTTTCGAAAGAATTGACAGGCCTACTCCTAGAGAGAGAGATAGAAATTGTGATTGAATTAGCTCCTGGGACAAAGCCAATTTTTAAGGCTCCTTACCAAATGTCGTTATCTGAATTGAAGGAATTGAAGGTGCAAATACAATAATTATTGGATAAGGGATTCATACGTCCCAGTGCATCACCTTGGGGAGCACCAGTTCTGTTCGTGAAAAAGAAAGATGGTTCGTTGTCCCTGTTTATGGACTATCGTCAACTCAATCAGGTGACGGTCAAGAACAAGTATCCACTCCTGAGGATCAACGACTTGTTTGACAAGCTACAATGAACATCGATATTTTAAAAAATCTACTTGAGGACAAGTTATCATCAGTTGAGTATTACAAAGGAGGACATATCGAAGTCAACATTTCGTACTCGATACGGCCATTATGAATTCACTGTAATGCCGTTTGGATTGACAAATGCTCAAGCTGGTTTTACGGATCTAATGAATCGAGTGTTCAAGGAATACTTGGATCAGTTCGTGATCATGTTCATCAATGATATTCTGGTATATTCGAGAAGTGCTAAGGAGCACAGGGGACATCTGAGGATGGTACTCCAAATCCTAAGGAATCATGAGCTGTATGCTAAGTTTAGTATGTGCGAGTTTTGGTTGACTCGTGTAGCATTTCTAGATCATGTGATTTCAGGCAAAGGAATCTCCATGGACCCATCCAAGATAGAAGTAGTTATCATCTGGCAAAGACCGACAATCGTGTCAGAGATAAGAAGCTTTTTGGGTTTGGCAAGTTACTACAAAAGGTTTGTATAAGGGTTTTTAGCTTTAGCGTCACGGATAACTCGACTATTGAAGAAGGAGGAGAAGTTTGTGTACACAGACAAGTGCGAGCATAGTTTCCAAGAGTTTAAGTAGAAGCTGACTACCACACCTGTGCTGACCATTCCATCTGGTCCTGTAGGATACGAGATCTATAGTGATGCGTCGTTTAGGAGACTAGGTTGCGTGTTAATGCAACATGGTAGAGTTATTGCATATGCCTCTTGTTAGTTGAGACCTCACGAGCCGAGTTACCCGATGCATGACTTAAAACTCACGGCAATCATTTTCGCTCGAAGATTATGAGACATTATTTGTGTGGGAAAAGATTCCAGATCTTCACTGACCACCAAAGTCTCAAGTATTTATTCTTTCAGAAGGAGTTGAATATGAGATAGCGACACTGGATAGAACTTCTAAAGGACTATGATTGTGATATTTTATATCACTCTAAAAAGGCAAATGAGGTCGCAAATGCTTTGAGTCGGAAGTCTTCATTTGCACAAATGATGGTTAAGGAATGGGTTTCACTCGAAAGAGCTTGGGATTTTGTATTTGAATTTGAGGTAGGCCACCTTTCAAATCTTATGGCCACCCTTAAAATTGAGCTGGATGTTTAGATCAGAATCAAGACGCTTCAATTGACAAATCCTAATGTTTAGAAGACTCTTGCAGAAGATACCAATAAGAGAAAGGTTGATTTTCAGATTGCTGAGGATGGAACATTGAGGTTCTGAGGACGATTGTGTGTACTTGACGATGAGGAGATTAAATATGAGATCTTATTAGAAGCTGATTGTAGCAATTACAGCATTCATCATGACAGTATGAAGATGTATTTGAATTTACGTCAACACTATTGGTGGTCCAATATGAAGGCGGACATCGCCAAGCATGTCACCAAGTGTCTGACGTGTCAGTAAGTGAAGGCACAACATTGTAAGCCTGGAGTACTTCTGCAACCTCTCGAGATTCTCGAATGGAAATGGGAACACATCACAATGGATTTTGTGATAGACTTACCAAGGAGTCAGAGGAGTAATGATTCTATTTGGGTAGTGGTCGATAGACTAATGAAGTCGGCTCACTTCATTGCAGTATGAAGGACCTTGATTTGGACAGACATGCAGATTTGTATGTGCGTCAAATAGTTCGTCTACATTGAGTGACGGTGATGATTACTTCAAACAGAGACTCGAGATTCATAGCTACTTTTTTGGAAAGTTTGCAAGTTAACTTAGGAACAAAGTTGCAGTACAGTACGGCATATCATCATCAGATGGATGGCCAGTCTGAGAGGACAATTTAAACCCTCGAAGACATGCTACGAGCTTGTGTGTTGGATTTCAATGGAAGCTGGGAAGAACATCTTCATCTTGTTGAGTTTGTCTATAACAACAGCTACCAGTAAAGCATTCAGATGGCTCATTTCGAAGTGTTGTATGGCAGATCGTGTGGAACGCCAGTGTCTTGGGATAAAGTTGGGGAACGAAAGATTACGGGCTCGAGTTAGTCCAACGGTCGGTGGATGTAGTTACCGTCATCAGGGACAGATTAAAGACCGCTCAAAGCCGTTAGAAAAGCTACACAAAAAAGCATCGAAGGCCTTTGGAGTTTCATGTTGATGATCACATTTTTCTAAAGGTGTCACCAATGAGAGGTACTCCCGCTTTGGCGAGAAGGAAAACTGTGTTCGAGGTACGTAGGTCCCTTTGAGATTCTAGAGAGAATCAAGATCCTAGCGTATCGTCTTGCATTGCAACCGAGGTTGACGCAAGTGTATGATGTCTTTCACATGTCGATGTTGAGGAAGTATAAGTTTGACCCGACCCACGTGCTTAATTTTGAGGAATTAGATGTGGACAACAGAGTGTCGTTTGCGGAAAGCCCGGTTCAGATTGTGGATCAGAAAGAGCAGATTCTGCGTACCAAGACGATCCCATTGGTTAAAGTGGTCTGGCAACACCATGGCATTGAAGGAGCAACTTGGGAAAGTGAGGATTCGATGAGACGATTGTACCCCCACCTTTTTGTTTAGAGATTTTTAATGGTTTAAATTTCAAGAACGAAATTTTTATAAAAAGGGAAGAGTTGTGACATCCTGAAATTCCAGTTCTATTTTCAATTAAATGAATCGAGCCTTTCATCAATGCGCCTATAGGGCTATTCTCTGAGTTGATCACTTACAAGATAACTAGAATATCTGGGGAAGCCATTAAAGAATTTTAATGCAAATGATTTGAAAATTCGATCAGGAATCGACTACTCGACCATGCTCATCTGCAGAGATCATTACGACACAGTTAAAAGTTGATTAGGGATCAGAGATAGGTCAGTTCGACTGAGATAGGTGAACAAAGTGTGGGTGATTCCACCAAATTGCGAAATTCTCGTCGATCGGCACTAAATCGATTTTTCTATCATTTTGGTACCCTGCGCCCGTATTTGAAACCTCGAGATTTTCACGACCAACGAGAGTTGCCAATGTGTCGAAGATGTATGTTGTGGCTTGAAAATAATCAACCACGGGTTAATTGTACCAAAAATTCCTAAAAGCTACCCGGTAGGCTAGGTCACGCTAATATTGTGCAAGATTAAAATTAACTGCAAATTTGAGTTTGATTTTAGAAATTGAAAGTTCTATCATGTCATAAGTCATTTTAGGAACGCCGACTCATCCTACGAAGATTTTTCTGCAAATCGAGATTTTTGGCGGAATTTCAAAATAGGGTTGTTTTCAACCAGAAAATTCAAGGGACCTTTTTTATCACGTTTTCACAATGCAAGTTGGTTCTATTGGCGAGAAAAAAATGTCAATTTGGTCATGGACACCTTGGTGGAATTTACGGGGGCCGAATTGAATCAATTCAGGAGAGAATTGAAATGGATTTGGGGGAAAATACTTCAAAATTCGTAGCCTCTTGGTCCTCAACCTTTGGACCACTTCCTTGGCTTCCTAAGGAAGCTTGGTGGCTGCAAAATGTGCTGAGGAAGCCATCCCACCTGGTGGGACCTCTTCAAGGGGGCAAAGAGAAAGAATGGAAGCAAGTGGCCCCCTCCAACCTTCAGCTATCCCCTTTCTTCTTCCTTAGCCTTCCTCTCTCCTTTCTTGATGTGTTGAGAGCCAAGGAAGCTAGAGAGGACCAGCAGAAGCCGGCCAGCCCCTCCTTTGCTGTCACCAACCCAGTCAAATCGACAGCACGCTGCTGTCGCGTGCCCGAGCATGCCCACGAGTCGTGCACCTGTTCACTCATCACCACCATTTTAGCATCGTCCTCTACTCCTACTCACTTGTCTAGTAGGTCGCTTGAGCCATCGTGGTCGCCATTCGCCCCCTCCGCCTACCCACTGTAGCCCCGCCCGGGACCGTTCGCCTGTCCTCGCCATTTTAGCCCAAGCCAACCTCCGTTCCAGCCTATCGGCCCACCCAAAGAGAATTGAAAACCTGTAAGCCACCGTTGTGGCATTCCAAAATCCAAGACAACCTCTAGATGTATTAAAACCCATGATTAGGTAATGAAATTACCTATGGTTCATGCTTTAGCCATTGGTTTTCTTTTAAGACCAACTGTTTTATATATATAAATATAAATTTGTTTGTGTTCATGAGTTATTAAAATTAGTATTATATGATAAGTTAATAAGAAGAATTTATTCTTGGCTATGCACCTCATAGATTTAATCCCTATAGATAAAATGTTACAAGATTATGGCCATATGAAATTGAAAATTCAAAATCTATAAAAGAAAGAATTAAAAGTGAATTATTAAAGGTGAAATTGGGGTTTATTAGGGTTGAACTTTAGGCCCAAGGGTATTGGACCTAAAGTGGGCCAAATTGGCTTGACCCATGAAGCCCATGGAGAGGGCTGCCGTCGGCCACAAGGGGGAGAGGCCGGCCCACTTCTTCCCAAGCCCATCTTGCATGTGTCTTGCCAAGTGGCAAAAAGAAGACTCCATGCATTGGCCATTGGGGAGGCTTCTCATCATTGCAAATGATGGTTTTGTGGGGGAAATAAAAGTGAGAAGAATGGCTGGTTGAGGGGCTGTCGCCCAAAAGAGAGAGAGAGAGAGAGAGAGAGAGAGAGAGAGAGAGAGTTGCAAGAGAGAAGAGAGGAACCGAGAGAGGAGAAGAAGGAGCCGCTCGCCCGCACACCCGTTCGTCCGTCCGTCGCCGGTGTGCCTCATTTGCTCGGTTTTGGAGGCAAGTTAGGATCCATTTTCTGCTCTTGCATGTGTGTCTTGCATGTGTGTTTGGAATGGTGTTGAATCTTGGGTGTTTAGGAGTGAGAAACCGAAGCTAGTGTGCTTTGTTTTTGAAATAGCTTGCTGTTTTCGTGTATACCGCCTGACCCAGAAATTTGTAGAGACTTGCATGCATGTTTCGAGTTGGATTTTGGCTTCTACTTCTTCATGGAAGTTGTAGAAAACATCTAAAAATATAACATACTAAAATTCGAGACAAAATGGCTGAGTTTTAAGGGGTGAAACCCTTCCTCTACGAAGACGCTAGATCTGGAACTGTTTTGTTGACCTCTTGGTGGTTTTGAGGGTTGCATGTCACTTTTTACCGAGAATCTCACTTCGACTTCTTCATAAAAGTTGTATAGAACATCCTGAAGACTAACATACTCCAATTTGAGGTAAAACTAGCAAGTGTAGCCTAGTGAAACGATTTTCTTTTGAAGACGGCAGATCTGGAAGTACGGTACTGGACTCCCGAGACTTCGTGGACTAAATGGTGACTATCTTTTGAGAATCTCACCTAGATCCCTGAAAAAAAGTTGTAGTGGACCTCTTGAGGCAAAACATATCAAAATTTCAGAAGAAATTAAGAAAGATAAGTAGGCGAAACCTTGATTTTTCGGAGACAGCTATACTTAACTGTTCGGTACTAGGAACAGTAGCTTCGTCCGGCCATAGTAAATTATCTATGACGAATATGGCCTAGATGTCTGCACAAAAAATCTACCTTAGGATCTTGACTATATCCTGGTAAAATTTCATAATTTTTGGAGGTCATTCGGGTATTTAAATTGAAATATTTCAAGAACTGCACAATCTGATTTTTATCCGAATTTTGCATGCTGTATTGTGTTAGCTATATCTTCTCGTGTGAAGCTCTTTTAGGCATGTGTTCTGCATGAAATTGTTACCTTTATGTCTTGTCTATTACATGCCTTGATTGTATGATTTTTGAAGATCATATGGATATTTAATTTATATGCTTTCCAAAATTGTGCAAGCTGGAATTTGGTAAATTTGAAAAAGACATGATACATGGATTATTCTAAGTTATATAGACCCCATGGATTGTATTGTCATTAGTGGTTGCATCTTGCTGCATGTATGATGATGATTGGAAATGCATATAAGAATCCAAATGATGAAAATGATCTTGTTTGCCATCACATTATATGCCATGTTGAAATTGAGCCATGAATGTGAATATAAATTATGATGATGATGATACCGTCGGAGGTGTGAGCCAATGATGCCCGGGAGTCGGGATGCCCAGAGGTTCGAATGAGTCGATGCCCTTTGGATGTCGGGTTGTATTATGAATACATGCCCAGAGGTTTTCCCCGGGAGTGTCGGGATGCCCGGTTGTATTATGATACATACTTGGAGGGTGAGGGGTTGTATTATGATGCATGCCCGGAGGGTAGGGGTAACCATTTTCATGGTGAGCCCCAGAGATTCCTCGTGATGCTAGGTAGGATGCGAGATGCTAAGAGGTTCGAATGAGTCGATGCCCTTTGGATGCCCGGTTGTATTTTGAATACATGCCCGGAGGTTCCTCGCGATGCTTAGTGGGATGCGAGCAATAAATTGTGGGATGCAAACATTGGTCCCTAGAAAGAAAAACTTATGAGATCCTTGTGAAAGATAAGAATTGAAAATTAATCATGTGCATGGATGTATGCATATGGCATGATGCATGATCTGCTTATAAAAGTAAATTAATGCTATTTGACGTTGAAAATGCGATCATGAAGGCATGAATGGATCTCATAGTGATGTATGCTTGATAGCATAGATGATATGAATCATGGTGGTATATGCACGATGGCATGGTGAGATATGCATGACTGCATGGTGGTATATGCACATATGGCATGGATGTGCATGAATGCTTGATGATGAGTTAATGGATGTATGTGCACCTATGGCTTGATGGTATATGTGACATGATGATGATGAGTGCATAGATGTATGTGCACCTATGGCATGATGGTATGTGTGACACGATGATGGTAAGTGGATGGATGTATATGCACCTATGGCATGATGGTACATGTATGATATGATGGTGATGATTACATGAGGATGTGTGTACATGTGGTATGATGACATATGCATGGCCCCAAGGTAAATTATGCATGGATGCTTGAATGATATGTCTTATGCTATGATTGTTATGATTGTATTATGTGATGCATTGAGTGGTTTATTGGGTCCTTTACCTGCTGAGTGGCTGTACTCACCCCTTTGTGGACCAACATTTCAGACTAGATAAGATATCTTTGTTGCCACTGCCACCGGTAGATGGATCAAGTGGTTGGATATGACCGCGAGGAGGAGGATAGCAAAGGAAGGAACTTTTGGACGCCGACACTAATCGATGGACTTTAAGTATACGACCGTTGGAGGAGATGTCGGTCATCTTTTGAAGTATAGCCGAGTATAGAAGACTACGGCATTTTGATGTACCGATGAATGATATCCATCCGGTTTAAGTAAATAAAAGTGTGCGGCTTTTACCTATAAATGTTTAGTTGGTGTGCATCGTTTTCTGAATATAGGGAAGAGAGTTGATGGATGTGCTTTTGCTATATGAATTGCGCAAGGGACCTTTCAAAAAAAAATGTGTGTAAACCCCCAGTTGTATGGACCCGCTACAATTGAAATGGTATCAGAGTGACATGTTATAAGGAAAAGTGAAAGGTAAGCGTACTGTGGTGACCCTAACAGATTGGGGGCCGTCAAAGGGTGCCACATTCTTGTTTTGGTATCAGAGCTATGGTCTATTTGGAGTGATAAGGAGCCTCAGATGGAAATGAGGATAGAATGATGCACACCATAGGATACTAACTAAGAGTAGTTGACTAACTTTGAATAACGGGTGATGGGTATTCACTCGTAGATCCATAGTAGTTATCATGAGTTGTCTTTAGGTGGCAGCAACATGTTTATGTCACTTATATAGTAGTAGTTGCTTTTAAATGGAGAAATTGAGTCTCAAATTATTCCTGAGGCAATGCTTAGTAAACTGCAGGAAAGTCATGGTGCGAGCTGGAAGTGCTCATCCATCGAGGGCTAAAGCCTCTGCTGCAAGGGCTGAACCCCGAATGGAAGATATCCTGCAAGCATTGGCCAATATTAGAAATCTGATGGAAAGGCAAGCACAGCAACAACCCGGAGTGGAACGTCGCCCTCAGGGACTGGTGGAACAATTCCTAAAGTTGAAACCACTTAAGTTTAGTGGGATGGGAAGTCCTGAGGAGGCGTAATATTGGATTGATGGAATGGAACGAATTGTTCGGGGAGATGTCGGTCATCTTTTGAAGTATAACCGAGTATAGAAGACTACGGCATTTTGATGTACCGATAAATGATGTCCATCTGGTTTAAGTAAATAAAAGTGTGCGGCTTTTACCTATAAATGTTTAGTTGGTGTGTATCATTTTTTGAATATGGGGAAAGGAGTTGATGGATGTGCTTTTGCTATATGAATTGTGCAAAGGACCTTTAAAAAAAAAAGTGTGTAAACCCCCAGTTGTATGGACCCGCTCCAATTGAAATGGTATCAGAGTGACAAGTTATAAGGAAAAGTGAAAGGTAAGCGAACTGTAGTGACCCTAACGGATCGGGGGCCGTCAAGGGGTGCCACAACCGTGGGCTTCGAGGCCCACTTTTGACCACTTCCAGGCCTCATGGGGTGATATCGCTTTGGAGTTTCTTGCCCGTCTCCATGCTGCCGTCACTGTGAACTCATCGGATTTCAAAACCAGTGAGTTTACTCATTAAACTCTGCTGAGGGAGTTAATGATGCTTAAGGGTTTATTAGTTTAGGCTAATTAAGGTTTATGTGGTTACTTAGAATGGATTAGCGATTTAATTACTCGTTATGGCATGTTAGATGGTTATATTCGCTTAATTAGCAATTAGATAGGTTGTATTATTTATCTAGATTGGTTCGGAAATTTTCTGAACCTATTTCAATATTTAATTAGGCTTTTCCGGCCTAAGTTTGCATTTATGGTATTTAATTATATTTATTTAATTATTTATTATTTTTCGAAAATTAGACCGGGATAGCCAGTGACCGGAATTTCATGTTGATTGCAATGGTGTACTTGGTTTATTTAATTGAATGCTAATTTGTGCTATTTGAGTGATAATTGAAATTTTAGGAATTTATCCCAAAATTGAGTAATTTAAGTATTTAATTGGGAACCACCAGGCATCAGTTTATAATGCCAAAAATATCCTTGTGGACTATATCAAATGGTGGCTTTTTTAAAAAGGAAATTATTGTATTTTAGCTTAGACCGACCGTGTACCAACACACGATTATTTTTACCGAGTGTTATGAAAATGGTGAATTTATCAGTAGATGAGAATTGTATGCTATATCAGCCTGAGGGTCTCGATATATGAGCTTCAGTGAGCAGTATACCTTTGCAGCTTCGGTGAGTATTATCAATATACTATATCAGCCTGAGGGCCTGGATATATCAGCTTCGATGAGCAAATACCTTAGCATCTTCGGTGAGCATTATAGATATCTATCAACTTTGGTGAGCTATATTATCTAACAGCTTCAGTGAGCACTATAGATATCTATCACCTTCGACGAGCATCTTTTATTTATCAGCTTTGGTGAGCAATATAGATACATAGCAGCTTCGGTAAGCATTACTATATATCTATTATCAGCTTTGGTGAGCTATGCCATCTAATTTCAGCTTGGGTGAGCAGTGTTTGAATTGATCAAATTTTATGGGTGGTATTAATGGCATGGAATCGATTAGATTGATTGATCGATGTTTTGATTTGAATTGAAGTGATTGGTAGAATGTTTGAATCGTACTAACTTGCAAGAAGGAATTGAGGCAAAGGTAAGTCCTCTGTCTCGTGCTTGTGCATAGGTAGTCTTTGGGTGTATTTCCTTCCTAGTCGAAGTTTAAGGGGTGAACTTGTTGAGATGTTGTCTCACCCCATCGTGGGCTAACATTTTCAGGTCCTTAGATGGTCATTCCTCCTTAGCGCTTCAATCAGCCGAAGAAGGTCACCAAATAGATCTCTCAGATTCCCCTCCCTAGGAGCTAAGGAGCCTGGGTCTACGAACTCCTGAGATCCATTGTCTGGCTTGATCTGGATCTACCCTGGAGAGTACCTAATCAATTCATATTATGATATTGTTACGGGCAAGATGGACCCAGGGAAGATCCCCTACTGGAGTCCAAGATTCTTATGTCGGTGCTAGAGTCGCTTTTGGCCAAGGTACAACTGACCCTCCTGGTGGTTCAGTGGTAGACCCTAGTTCCTCGAAGCTTGAGACCCCAAAGCCTTCGATTGAGGATTCGAACATTTAGAGGACTTGCAGCCCCTTGTAAATAAACTAGTCAGTTGTGTATAAAAGTATGTTGTGGTTTTCAAATTTTGTGGCCCTGCTTTTCTATCCCATCTTTGTGTTGTCTAGGGATTTATTTAATCACTTTCGCATGTGCATTAAAATGAATGAGTTAGCGACGCATCTTGGGATGTCACAATTTAATCGACCACCGAGGGATGGGCATGCACTCGAAGATTGGGGCGTGACAAGGCAAGCCACCCATATTATGTAGTCGAGCGCTAGTTTGAGGTTCATTAAGGTAAGTAAGATCCCTAAGTCTCCTCTAGGACGGTTGTCTTCATTGTTGAGTCTAGTTAGGTGCTCACCCGTCAAGCCGTGGGTGGGATGTTGGATCTTTTGTATGGCTTTGCTTAAGTTTATGCTTGAACATGTGCTTGAGTTGTTCATGTTCAGAATGGAGCCGAGGTTTATTCGGATTGAGTTCATCACAAGGCAATGTCACTCTAAGCCATAGGGCCTTGGTTTTGGTATAAATAGGATGCTGGGTCTAAGTCTCGCTTGCTGTGGGGATCGCCCAAGGCCACAAGGTCTTAAATCCATATTGAGGAGTGTTGATTCTATGTCGATTCTTGGTAAGGCACCAAGGCATGCCAATTTCCATAGTTCAAATGGACGCGGGGACTTTGTGCTTGGCATTGAATGAAACCGCAAGCTGAGGGCCATTCTCGGTACATGTGCATTCACATCGGGTTGGATCATCTCTTAAGTGAGGTGTACCCAAGCCTCAAGGTCTTGGATTGGTATTAAGGTGTACCATTTTCAATCCTTGTCTAGTGTGGGGATCGGTGCTAAGTGATTGATTCAAGTTACGAATCAAAGGTCATTCCCGATGTCACGCCCCAAACTTCGAGGGCGCGCAAATCCCTTAGTGATCGATAAAACTGTGACGTCTCAAGATGCGTCGCCAACCCTTTGTTTTATTGCACATGCGGAAGCGAATAAATAAATCCTAAGACAGCAATCAACATGGGATAGAAAAGCAGGATAACAAATTCACAACCAAAACACGCATTTATAAACACCCAACTAGTTTAAATACAGAACTAGTCTATTCACCAAAAAAGATCAATCTTCAAAAAGGGAACTGTCTTACAACCTACTAGTCGAACACGTTCATCGATCCTTCGGACTACATAGGCTTCGGCGGCATCGGGTCCACCACAACACCATCATGAGGGTCAGCTGTACCCTTGCCAAAAGTGGCGTCGATGACCACAACGAGGATCTCAAAACCCTAAAGGGGATCAACTCGGTATCCATTAAGTTCATGGCAAAACCACACCCTGAATTGATGAAGTACCCTTTTCTGTAAGCCCTCGTCGACCCAAACAGTGGTCACCACTAACTCATAGACCCAATGACTCCCGGGAATAGGGTAGTCAAAACTCTGCTCAGTAACCCTCATGGGCCAACCAAAACGAACCGGCGAGGCCGCCTTCTAAGAACCTGAAAATCTGAGCCCACGATGGGGTGAGACAATGTCTCAGCAAGTTCACCCCCTAAACCCTTATTAATAAGGAAATACACCTAGGGGCGGCCTAACCACATGACCACAGAGGACTTACCTCGCCTCAGTGCCCTCCTACACGTCAGCACAGTTCATATCACAGATGCATAAAATAAATGCATACATCAATTGGAATGTCTCACACAATCTCAATCAAACATAGGGGTCCTGATTATAGGGCCAAATCGTTATAACACATCCCATTCCATGCCACACAATTGATGTGTTTAGCAAGTAAACTCACCAGCTTAGCGATCCAATGAGTCCATGATGACGGCGACGAGACGGTGAGCGAAACTCGGGCTCACGACGACACCAAAGGAGGTTCGAACGAGCCTAAAAGTGGGCCTAGAAGCTCTAGGGCCCTTGCTGGCTTTGGCGTATGCTTCTTGTTGCTGTGCTCGATTGAAGGGCTGCTCGGCTCAAGAAAGGGGCTTGGCGGGACAGCTAGGAGGTGACGACAGACAGGCGGGGCTTCCGGCGGTTGGACAGGGATGCACGGTGGCTGGATGACCCTAGATGGTGGCTCGGTATGGCTGGCTAGCGTGGACGATGGCACAAAATGGGAGTTGGTCTCGCGGACGAACGGGACGCCGATGCGACCTCGGGCATGCTGCAAGTGGATGGGCGGCGGTCGAACGGGCGGCAGGGGACGTTGACGGCTGGTTGGAGGTTTTCCTATGGTTTTCTAAGCTCTCAAAGCACTTCAACAATGGGGAAAGTAGCCAAGGGAAGAAGAAGGTGGCCGCTACAAGAGGGGGACCCCAAATGGCCTCTAAGCCTTTAATGCATGTCCAATTCACTCATCACATGCCCCCACCACCTATGGCTGTCATCTTCAGCCAAATTGCAGCCCTCAATCTTCCTTAGCAAGCCATTGAAGAGGTCCAAAAGTTGCTCCCCCCTTGGCCTACGAATTTTGGACATTTGCTCTTCAATTCTTACTCAATTGAGCTCAAATCAAAGCCTATAAATCCAACCAAGATGCCCACATCATAATTCATATTTTCTTTGCCCAAAGATCCCACTTAACGGCCAAAAGTGTACTAAAAAATGGGTCTACAAACTTCCCGGTCCAAAATAACCATACTTTGAATTTTTCACCGAAATCTCAGGTTCGCAAAAAATCTTCAGAGGATGAGTTGACGTTCCTAAAATGAATCGTGACATGATAGAACTTTCAATTTCTGAAATTGGGCTCAAATTCACGATTAATTTCAAACGTGAGATGACATAACCTACTTGGTAGCTTTTAGGAATTTTTAGTGCAATTGACTCATTAGCAACTCTCAGTTGTCGTGAAAATGTCGAGGTTTCAAATACGGACACGAGGTACATAAACGACAGAAGAATCAATTTAGTGCCATTCAACAATAATTTTGCAATTAGGTAAAATTACCCACACTTTAATCAAACCGACCTATCTCTGATCTCTAATCGATTTTGACAGTGCCATATTGACCCTTGCAAATTAGCATGGTCAAATAGTCAATTTTTGGTCGAATTCTCAAGTCTATTACGTTAAAATGCTTTAACGGCTTTACCAAATAGACTAGTTATCTCATGAGTAATCAATTCAGAGAAAAGAACTATAGACATGTCGATGAAGAGCCCAACTCATTAAATTGAAAACAAAATTAGAAATTTGGGATGTCATAATTTTTCCCCTCTTATAAAAATTTCATCCTCGAAATTTAAACCATTACAAATCTTTAAACAAAAAAGTGGGGGTACAGTCGTCTCATCGAATCTTTATTTTCCTAGGTTGCTTCCTCTTTGCCGTGGTGTTGCCAGACCACTTTAACCAACATGATTGTCTTGGTGCACAGAACCTGCTCCTTCCAATCTACAATCTAAACTGGTCTTTCCACGTACGACACTCTGTAGTCCACGTCTAATTCCTCAAAATTCAGCACGTGGGTCAGGTCAAGCTCATACTTCCTCAACATCGACACGTGAAAAACATCATGCACTTGTGCCAATCTTGGCGGTATTGCAAGATGAAACGCAAGAATCCCTATTCTTTCTAGAATCTCAAAGGGACCGAGGTACCTCAAACTGAGTTTCCTTTCTTGCCGAAGTGCGAAGTACCTCTCATCGGTGGCACCTTCAGAAAGACATGCTCGCCAACTTGGAATCCTAATGGTCTCCGACGCTTATCTACATAGCTTTTCTGGCGGCTTCGAGTTGTCTTTAATCCGTCACTGATAACTACAATAGCATCCACTAACTGATGAACCAACTCTGGGCCTGTGATTTTCTGTTCTCCGACCTCATCCCAATACACCGGCGTTCTGCACGCTCTACCATACAACGCTTCGAAAGGTGCCATCTGAATACTCTACTGATAGCTGTTGTTGTAGGCGAACTCGACAAGATGAAGCTATTTCTCCCAGCTTCCCTTGAAATCTAACACGCAAGCTCTCAACATGTCCTCGAGAGTTTGAATTGTCCTCTCAAACTGGCCATATGTCTGTCGATGGTAAGCCGTACTATACTACAGCTTCGTTCTTAAGGCGGTCTACAAACTTTTCCGAAAGGCAGTTGTGAACCTTGGGTCTCGGTACGATGTAATCATCACCGGCCCTCCATGCAGATGAACAATCTGATGCACATACAATTATGCGTGCCTGTCCAAATCAAGGTCCTTTCGTATGGCAATGAAGTGAGCCGACTTCATCAGTTTGTCGACCAGAACCCAAATGAAATCATTACCCCTCTAACTTCTTGGTAAGCCTATCACAAAATCCATTGTGATGCGTTCCCATTTCTACTCGGGAATCTCAAGAGGTTGCAGAAGTCCTCCCAGCTTACCATGTTATGCCTTCACTTGCTAACACGTCAGACACTTGGCGACATGCTTAGCAATATCTGCCTTCATACCGGTCTACCAGTGTTGACGTAGATTCTGATACATCTTCGTATTACCTAGATGAATGCTATAACTACTATGATGAGCTTAAGCTCCGCATCATTAGGTACACACAATCGTCCACAAAACCTTAGTGTTCCGTCATCAGAAATTTGAAAGTCAGCCTTTCCCTTTTTAGTATCCTCCTGCATGATTTTCTGAATCTCTAGGTCTGTCAACTGAAGCGTCTTGATCAATATCTGTACTTCCAACTCAATTCTAAGGGTGGCCATAAGATTTGAAAGGTGGCCTACCATCATCTGTGACTGAAGACCTCCAACTCAGTGCAACTGAAGACTTCCGACTTAATGCATGTTCGACTTTATTAGCCTTTTTAGGATGATACATGATATCGTAATCATAGTCCTTCATAAGTTCCATCTAGTGACGCTGTCTCATATTCAACTCCTTTTGAGAGAATAAGTACTTGAGACTTTGATGGTCTGTAAAAATCTAGAATCTTTCTCCGCACAAGTAGTGTCTCCAAATCTTCAGAGTGAAAATAATTGCTGCAAGTTCCAAGTCATGTGTAAGATAATTCAGCTCATGAGGTCTCAACTGACGAGACACGTATGCAAAAACTTTGCCATGCTGCATTGACACGTAGCCTAGTCCTCTAAACGACACATCACTGTAAATCTCGTACCCTGTAAGACCAGATAGAATTGTTAACACAGGTGCGGTAGTCAGCTTATCTTTCTTCTTTAGTAGTCAAGTCAACGGCGAAGCTAATATTGAAAACCCTTCCACAAATTTTATGTAATAGTCTACCAATCCCAAAAAGGTTATGATCTCTGTCACCGTTGTCGGTTTGGGCCAGTTGATAACTGCTTCGATCTTGGTTGGGTCTACGGAGATTCCTTCACCTGAAATAACGTGACATTGGAAAGCAACACGAGTCAACCAAAACTCGCACTTACTGAACTTGGCATACAGTTCATGATTTCACAGTGTATGCATCACTATTCTCAATTGTCTTTCATGTTCCTCTGGATTTCTCGAGTACACCAGGATATCGTCAATAAGCACGATCACAAACTGATCCAGATACTCCTTGAACACTCGGTTCATCAAATCCATGGAAGCAGTTGGGGCGTTCGTAAAACCAAATGGCATTACAGTGAACTCATAATGGCCGTATCGAGTACGAAACGCTGCTTTCGATATGTCCTCCTTTTTGATCCTCAGCTGATGATACCTTATTCTCAAGTCGATCTTAGAAAATATTGACGCTCCTTGTAGTTGGTCAAACAAATCGTCGACGTGGCACCCCTCGATGGCCCCCGATATGATTATAGTCGCCACAGTTCGCTTACCATTCACTTTTCCTAATAACATGTTACTCTGATACCATTTCAATTGTAGCGGGTCCATACAATCTGGGGATTTACATCTTTTATATCAGTCCGTTGCGTAATTTATATACGGAAGCACATCCAACAACTCCTTTCACTATATTCAGAAAACGATGCACACCAACTAAACATTTATGGGTAAAAGCCACACACTTTTATTCACTTAAACCATATGGACATCGTTCATCGGTACATCAAAATGCCATAGTTTTCTATACTAGGCTATACTTCAAAAGATGATCGATTTCTCCTCCCACAATTGTATGCTTAAGGTTCATCAACCAGTGTCGGTGTCCAAAAGTTCCCTCCTTTGCTATCCTCCTCCTCATGGTCATATCCAACTGCTCAATCCATCTACTAATCTGAAATGTTGGTCCCCGAAGGGGTGAGTACAACCACTCAGCAGGTAAAGGACCAATAAACCACTTAATGCATCATGCCACACAATCATCACAATCATAGCATTACATGTCATTGAAGTATCCATGCACAATTTACCTTGATATCATGCACATGTCATCATACCTCATGTACATGCATCATCATATAGTCATCACCATCATGTCATACACTTACCATAATCATGTCACATGTACCACCATGCCATAGGTGCACATACATCCATGCACTTACTAACATTATGCATCCATGCACTCATCATCATCATATCACATGTATCATCATCATTACCATGCATCCATGCACATATCATGTCATATTACATGTACCATCATCATTACCATGCATCCATGCACTCATCATCATCATATCAAATGTACCATCATCATTGCCATGCATCCATGCATGTAACATCATCATCATATCACATGTATATACCATCATGCATATTTCAATTTCAATTTCTCAATTTCATCCTTTCATATTGGACCGCAACATTTTTCTTTCCCAGGACCAGTGTTTGCATCCCACATTCATCACTTGCGCCCAATCCTGGCATCGCAAGAACCCTCCGGCACAATTCCCGCCTAGCATCCGGCACCCCAACTCTCCAGGCATCTCATACCCCAACTGGCATCACGAGGACCCTCCGACACAATACCTACCGGGCATCCGGCCGTACCCTTCTAGCCAAGCATCTCGCATCCCAACTAGCATCACGAGGCATCCCTCGGCACAATACCTGTCGAGCTTCCGGAATTATGTACCGACATACCACCAGGCACCCCCCCTAGAATTACGTACCGTATACCGCCGGGCATCTTGAAACTCCTGAGGAAATCTCCAGGGCTCGCCATGAAAATGGTTTCCCCTACCCTCCGGAATTACGTACCAACATACCACCAGGCCTCCCCTGGAATTACATACCGTATACCACCGAGCATCTCGACACTCCCGGGGCATCGTTGGCTCACACCTCCGACGGTCTTCTCATCACCACGATGCATATTCTCATACATCTCATTTTGAATTTCACATTCACAATTATGGCTCAATTTCAACATGGCATATGATATGATGGCTAACAAGATCATTTTTATCATTCGATTCTTATATGCATTTACAATCATCATCATACATGCAGCAAGATCCAATCACTTATAATAACACAATCCAAGGGGTCCATGCAACACAAGATAATCCATACATCATGACTTTTAAGATTTAGCAAATTCCAGCTTGCATAGTTTCGGAAAACATGTAAATTAAATATCCATATGATCTTAAAAAATTATAAAATCAGAGCATGTGATAGACAAGACATAATGGTAGCAACTCCATGAAGAACAAATGCCCAAAAGAGCTTCACACAAGAAGATGTAGTTCACACAAATACAGCATGCAATTTCGGATAGAAACAGAATGCGCAGTTTCTAAAATAATTCGATTAAAATACCTCAATGACCTCCGAAAATTATGAAATTTTACCAGGTTATATTTAAGACACTAAATTATATTTTTCATGCAGACTTATAGGCCAGATTCGTTCTATATAATTTTCTGTAGTCATCCGAAGCTTCTGGTTCTAGCACCGAAATGTCCAGTGTAGTTATCTCCGTAATATCAAGTTTTCACCAACTTATTCTTCTTCGTTTCCTCTGAAATTTGGATATGTTTTACTTAAAGAGATCCCCTACAACTTTCATTAAGGGATCTAAGTCAAATGTCCAAATAATAGTCACCATGAAGTCTCGGGTGTCCAGTACCGTGTCTCCAGATTTACCGTCTTCAAGAGTAAGTCGATCCACTAGGCTACACTTTCTCGTTTTACTCCAAATTTGAGTATGTTAATCTTTAGGATGTTCTCTACAATTTTCATGAAGAAGTAGAAGAGAGATTCTTGGTAAAAATCGACATGCAACCCACAAAACTACCAAAAGGTCAGCAAAACAGTTCCAGATCTAGTGTCTTCGTAGGATGAGGGTTTGACCCCTCAAATCTCAACCATTGTGTCCCAAATTTTAGTATGTTGTATTTTAAGATGTTTTGTACAACTTTTGTGAAAGATTCAAAGTCACAATCCAACTAGAGACATGCATGCAAGCCTCCACAAGATTCTGGGTCGGGCGGTTCACACGAAATCAGCAAGCACATTCAAGAACAAGTCACATTCTAGCTTCGATTTTGCCTACCCTAACATCCGAGATCCACCACCAACAAATCACACATGCAAGACACACATGCAAGAGTGGAAATCGATCCCAACTTGCCTTAATTCAAAGGAAAACACAGCAAGAACGACGGCGGGACTAGGCGGGCTCGACGGCGGGGCATGGCGGCGACGAACCTCCTCCTTCCTTTCTCTCTTCCTCTCTTCCTCTCTTTCTCTCTTTCTCTCCTTTCTCTCGGCACCTAGACCAACCACTCCCTCTCTCTCTTTCTTTTTGGTTGTATATATATTTGCATGCACTCTTATTTTGCATGGGGGACACATGTCCCTAAGAAGGAGACAAGTGTCTCCTTTGTTGAAGACACTTGGAGGCCATGCGGCTCCTCCTCCTCCCCCTCCATGCATCGACATGGGCCTGGCTTATGGCCTACTTTAGGCCCATCTCACTTGGGCCTAAAGTCCAAACTTAAATGGCCCAAGTTTTTTTTAATAATACATTTTAATTCTCATTTAAATAAATACCTAATTGCATAATAAAATGGCCAAAAGACTTTGTGACATTAATCCATCAAATCTATAAAGTGCATAGTCAAGAGCAAAGTCTTCTTTATCAAATCGTCCTATTTCAAATTTAAATAGCCTATAGAAAAATATTGATAATAAGCCCATAATTCCTTCACCACTTTATGGCCTTTAATTTTGATTTTTTTATTTATAGAAATTAATTAACATTTTCATAAGGGGGTTCGGTCCAAGAGATAAAATATCGTGGCCGATGATGTAATTGTCCCTATGCCATTCAAAGACAAATATCATTTCCCTCAAAATCAATATTTCGGGTTGAAATTCCCGGATGCCACAGTCAATCCTCAACAGCATATACTTATTCCTTAATCATAACCTGATTGAGTTGATGATAGTCGATGCATAGGCGCAACGAACCATCTTTCTTCTTCACGAATAGCACTGGTGCTCCCTAGGATAATGCACTAGGATGTATGAATCCCTTATCCAACAATTCTTGCATTTGCACTTTTAGTTCCTTCAACTCAAATTATGCCATGCGGTGGGAAGCCTTAGAGATTGGCTCTGTCTCGAGGGCTAACTCAATCACGAACTCGATCTCTCTATCTCGTGGAAATACTGGAAATTCCTTCGAAACATGTCTAAAACTCTTGAACCACTACGATATCTTCGATCTTCAGCTCCTCAACTGTCATGTCCACGATAGTCGCTAGGTAACCTTGACAGCCCTCGTCTAACAAACGGGTTGCCTCAAGCGATGAGATTAAGGTAATCGAGGGTCCTCCTCGACTCCCAAATAACTCAAAACTTTCACCCGCTAACGGGTTAAACTAAATCGTTTTATGATAGCAGTCCACCTAAGCTCGTTACTTGGTGAGCTAGTCCATACCAATTATTATATCGAAATCATACATGGCTAGGACTATTAAACTTATCCTCCCCTCTCGCTCACTAATCACTAACTTGCAACCAGGACAACCCACTGCAGCTAATGTCACACCCCGATCCTCCGAGCGTGTACCCATCCCTCAGCGATTGATTAAATAACGACATCCCAGGACACGTCACCGACCCATTCATTTTAATGCGTATGCGGAAGCGAATAATTAATCCCCAGACAACAATAAGGTGGAATAGAAAAGTAGGGCCACAAATTTTCAAAATCCACAACACACTTATATACATATCAAACCATGTCATATACAATATTAGCCAATATATATAGGGTCTGCAAAAAGGGGAGGGCTACAAATGAGCACGGTTGAGTAGTCGATTCCTAGTCAAATTCTGCAAGTCTATTGTATTAAAATTCTTTAATGACTTCCCTAGATAGTCTAGTTATCTCATGAGTGATTAGCTCAAAGAATAGCACTATAGGCGCATCGATGAAGGGTCCGATTCATTCAATTGAAAACAAAACTGAAATTTCAGGATGTCATAACTCTTCCCCTCTTATAAAAATTTTTTCCTCAAAATTTAAACCGTTACAATTCCTTAAACAAAAAGGTGAGAGTATAATCATCTCATCGATTCTTCACTTTCCCAGGTTGCTCCTTCGGTATCGTGGTGTTGCCATACTACTTTGACAAACAGGATGGTCTTTATACGTAGAATTTGTTCTTTCCAATCCACAATTTGAACCAGGCTTTCCACAAACGACACTCTATCGTCCACGTCCAACTCCTCAAAATTAAGTACGTGGGTCGGGTTGGGCTCATAATTCCACAACATCGACACATGAAGGACATCGTGCACTTGTGCCACTCTTGGCAGTAATGCAAGATGATACGCAAGGATCTCGATTCTCTTTAGAATCTCAAAGGAACCTACATACCTTGGACTCAATTTTCCCTTCTTGCTAAAGCGCGAAGTACCCCTCATCAGTGACACTTTAAAAAAAAAACGTGATCACTAACTTGGAATTCCAATGGTCTCCTGTGTTTATCTATGAGGCTTTTCTGTCGGCTTTGAGTGGTCTTTCGTCTATCACTGATGACTGCAACTACATCCACTGACTGCTGAACAAATTATGAGCCTATGATCTTTCTCTCCCCAACTTCATCACAACGCATGGGCGTTCTGTACGCTCTGCCATACAACGTTTCAAAAGGAGCCATATGGATGCTCTATTGGTAGTTGTTGTTATAGGCAAACCCAATAAGATGAAGCTGTTCTTCCCAACTTCCTTTGAAATCCAACACGCAAGCTCGCAGCATGCCTTCAAGGGTTTGAATCGTCCTCTCAGACTGGCCAACCATACTATACTGCAGCTTCATCCCTAAAGCAACTTGCAGACTCTTCCAAAATGCAACTGTCAACCTCAGGTCTCGGTCTGAAGTAATCATCACCGGCACTCCACGCAGACGAACAATCTTATGCACGAACAACTCTGCGTGCCTATCCAAATCAAGGTCCTTCCATACTACAATGAAGTGAGCCGACTTTGTCAGTCTGTCGACCTCTACCCAAATGGAATCATTACCTCTCGGACTCCTCGTAAGCCCGTCATAAAGTCCATTATCATGTGCTCCCATTTCCACTTTGGGATCTCGAGAGGTTGCAAAAGTCCTCTCGGCTTACAATGTTACGCCTTCACTTGCTGACATGTCAAACACTTGGCGACATGCTTAGCGATGTTTGCCTTCATATCAGACCACCAATAGTGTTGAAGCAGACTCTGATACATCTTTGTACTGCCAGGATGAATGCCGTAACTGCTACGATGAGCTTCTGATAAAATCTCCTCTCTAAGCTCTGCATCATCAAGTACACACAATCGTCCTCAGAACTTCAGTGTTCCATCCTTAGAAATCTGAAAGTCAGCCTTTCTCTTATCGGTATCCTCTTGCAGAATCATTTGAACATTGGATTTGTCAACTGAAGTGCCTTGATTCTAATCTGAACATCTGGCTCAATTCTAAGGGTGGCCATGAGATGTGAAAGGTGGCCTACCTCAAATTTGAAAACTGAATCTTGAGCTCTCTCGAGTAAAACCCATTCCTTAACCATCATCTGTGCAACTGACAACTTCCAACTCAAAGCTTCAGTGACCTTATTTGCCTTAAGAAGTTCCATCCAGGGATGCTATCTCATATTCAACTCCTTCTGAGAGAATAGATACTTGAGACTTTGATGGTCAATGAAGATCTGGAATCTTTCTCCACATAAATAATGTCTCCAAATCTTCAGAGCGAATATAATTGCTATGAGCTCTAAGTCATGCGTTGTGTAATTCAGCACATGAGGTCTCAATTGACGGGTGGCGTATGCAACAACCCTACCGTGTTGCATCAGTACGCAACGCAATCCCCTAAACAACGAATCAATATAGATCATGTATCCTCTAGGACTAGAAGATATGGTCAGCACAAGTGCGGTAGTTAGCTTCTACTTAAGCTTTTGGAAACTACGCTCGCACTTGTCTGTCCACACAAACTTTTCTTCTGTCTTCAAGAGTCGAGTCAACGATGACGCCAAAGTTGAAAATCCTTCCACGAATCGTCTGTAGAAGCCTACCAAACCCAAGAAGCTTATGATCTCTGTCACGCTAGTCAGTCTTGGCCAGTTGATAGCTACTTCGATCTTGGACGGGTCCACGGAAATTCCTTCCCTTGAAATCACGTGTCTTAGGAATGCAACATGAGTCAGCCAAAACTCGCATTTGCTAAACTTAGCGTACAACTGATGAATCTTCAAGGTCTGAAGTACCATTCTCATATGACTCTCATGCTCCTCAATACTCCTCGACTATACCAGAATATCATCGATGAACACGATCATGAACTGATCTAGGTACTCTTTAAATACTTGGTTCATCAAATCCATAAAAGCAGCTGGAGCGTTCGTCAACCCGAACGGCATTATAGTAAACTCATAATGGCCGTATCGAATATGAAATGCTGACTTCAGTATGTCCTCCTTTTTTATCCTCAACTGATAATATCTTGTCCTCAAGTTGATCTTTGAAAAATATCGACGCTCTTGGTAACTGATCAAACAAGCCATCGATCCTCAGGAGTGGATACTTATCCTTGATCATCACCTGATTGAGTTGATGATAGTCGATGTATAAGTGCAACGAACCATCTTTCTTCTTTACAAATAGAACTAGTGTTCCCTAAGGAGATGCACTATGACGTATGAATCTCTTATCTTATAATTCTTGCATCTGCACCTTCAGTTCCTTCAACTCAGATAACGCCATCTGGTAAGGAGCCTCAGAGATTGGCTCTGTCCCGGGTGCTAACTCGATCTCTCTCTCTCCAGCGGTAAGCCTGGCAATACTTTCAGGAATACATCATGAAATTCTTGCACTACCAAAATATCTTTGATCTTCAGCTCCTTAACTGTCGTATCCACGACAGTCGCTAGGTAACCCTAACAACCCCTGTCTAACAAACAGGTTGCCTCAAGCGATGAGATCAACGTAATCGAGGGTCCTCCTTGATTGCCGACAAACTCGAAACTTTCACCCTCTAATGAGTTGAACTAAATTGCTTTACGATAGCAATCCATCTTAGTTCGTTCCTTGGTGAGCCAGTCCATGCCAATTATCAAATCAAAGTCATACATGGCTAGGACTAATAAGTCTATCCTCCCTTCTCTCTCACCAATCGCTAACTTGCAACCAGAACAACCTAATGCAAACAACAACTTATCCTTTAATGGTGTCGATATGCTAACCACTAACTCTAGCAACTTAGGACTTAATCCTATCGGCTTAACATATTGCCCGCTAATAAAAGAATGAGTCGCACTAGGGTCGAATAAAGCATAAGGAGGATGGTCATTCAGTGAAACTGTACCTATGATCACATCAGGCGAGTCCTCAGCTTGGCCTCTTGTGATGGCATACTCTCTCCCTTGAGCTGGGGTCTAATCTGTCCACCCTGCGATGCGTTCTACGACGCGAATCCTTTTATATGGCCTATCGGTGGTGGTAGTTGTGACTGCTGTTGTCCTCTTGGTCTTCTAGGACAATCTCTGGCCATGTGACCTTGCTGGCCACATTCGAAACAAGTGCCCGATCGCCGAGGACATGGAGCTGTACCATGTCGCCTTCCATAGAAGTGACACATACCGTTCGACTTGGTCTAGAGTTGCCAACTCCACCCTTCCTATTGGGTGAGACATGGAAT
This sequence comes from Eucalyptus leucophloia subsp. euroa, assembly GCA_017140325.1. Classification (NCBI taxonomy): domain Eukaryota; kingdom Viridiplantae; phylum Streptophyta; class Magnoliopsida; order Myrtales; family Myrtaceae; genus Eucalyptus; species Eucalyptus leucophloia. The sequence continues at coordinate 157,554 of JADGSA010000015.1, forward strand.
CTTCCTCTGGTCATGTGCTTCTTCCCATACCGATTCCCATCTCGATTAGATCTAAACCACGACCCAGATGCAGCAGCTCGTTCATTCTAATCTCTCTTTATCAGCTGGGCTCGTTCATAAATATCGTTATAGTTCTTCAGATCCAATGGCACTAGCGGGCTTCTCACTTCCGATCTAACCCCATCTTTAAACCTTTTAGCTCGGTTTACTAGATTCTTGACCAGTTTAGGGGCATATTGCAATAGTTCAACGAACTTCACCTCATACTGATCTACAGTCATTGAACCTTGGCGAAGGTGCTAGAATTATGCCATCTTCAATTCTCTAGCACTATCAAAGAAGTACTTGTTGTTGAAGACTTCAACAAAGGCATTCCACTCTCGAACTACACCATAAGGGAATACTATTCCTTGGGTGGCTCTCCACCAAGTACTCACAATTCCCTACAGTTGGTAGGTTGCAAGGACTACCTTCTCAGCCTCGGTGCACATTAGCAGTATAAAGGCCTTCTTTAAGCCTTGGATCCATAAGGTTGTAGCTTCTGTGGTCTCCCCGCCAAAGATAAACTTTTGCGAGTTCAGTTTTAGAAATTGTTCCACCAACTTATGCATCGGTCTTCCAGCAACCACATTCCCTAGTGGAACCTCAGTAGGTGTAGTAGCAGCAGCGGCACGGTGATGGAATGGTCAGAGGCAGTAGTGGCCTCGACAAGCGACTCTGGTGGCAGGCGATGGCGGAACGGTGACGTTGAGGCTCCGGCTGAGCTTGATGTGGCCTGAGGAGTCTCGAACATGGCGGCATGATGATGGAACGGGCTAGACGACGCACGGAACGAGCGGCTGGCGTGTGGGGCGTGATGTGGGCACGACAGCCATCTTAGTTCGTTGCTTGGTGAGCCAATCCATGCCAATTATCGAATCAAAGTCATACATGGTTAGCACTAATAAGTCTATCCTCCCTTCTCGCTCACCAATTGCTAACTTACAACCAGAACAACCCAATGCAGACAGCAACTTATTTTTTAATGGTGTCAATATGCTAACCAATAACTCCAGCAACTCAAGACTTAATCCTATTAGCTTAACATATTGCTCAACAACAAAAGAATGAGTCCCGTTAGGGTAGAATAAAGCATAAGCAGCATGGATGTTCAATGAAACTATACCTGTGATCACATTAGGCGAGTCCTCAGCCTGACCTCTTTTGATGGCATACGTTGTCCCTTGAGCTGGGGGTTTGATCTGTCCACCCTGCGATGTGTTCTACGACACGAATCCTCTGATCTGGCCCATCGTTGGTGGCAGTGATAACTGCTATTGTCCTCTTGATCTTCTAGGACAATCTCTGGCCATGTGACCCTGCTGGCCACATTTGAAACAAGTGCTCGATCTCCAAGGGCATGGAGCTGTACCATCTCACCTTCCATAAAGCAACACATACCTTTCTGACTTGGTCAAGACTTGCCAACTCCACCCTACCTATTGGGCGGGACATGTAATCTTCCTCCGGTCATCGGCTTATTCCCATACCGATTCCTATCTCGATTAGATCCAAACCATGACCCAAGTTCGGTGGCTCATTCATTCTAATCTCTCTCTCTATCAACTGATCTCGTTCATAAAGATCGTTATAGTTCTTCAGATTCAATGGCACTAGTGGGCTTCTCACTTTTGATTTGAGCCCATCTCTAAACCTTCTAGCTCGGTTTACCAGATTCTCGACTAGTTTAAGGGTGTATTGCGATAGTTCAACGAACTTCACCTCATACTGGTCTACAGTCATTGGACCTTGGCGAAGGCGTTGGAATTATGCCATCTTCAGTTCTTTAGCACTGTGAGAGAAGTATTTGTTGTTGAAGACTTCGACAAAGGCATTCCACTATGGAACTACACCTTCAGGGAATACTATGCCTTGGGTGGCTCTCCACCATGTACTCACAATTCCCTGCAGCTGGTAGGTTGCAAGGACTACCTTCTCAACCTCGGTGCACATTAGCAGTGCAAAGGCCTTCTCCAAGCCTTGGATTCATAAGGTTGCAGCTTCGGGGTCTCCTGCCCCAGTAAACTTTGGCGGGTACAATTTTAGAAATTGTTCCACTAGCTTATGCATCGGTCTTCCAGCAACCACGTTCCCTTGTGGAACCTTAGCAAGTGCGGCAATGGGTGCAAAAGCGGTAGCAACATCCGCGGTGGCATTAGTGGCAACTGTGGTAGCGACGGCTGAAGCGATAGCACTGGCACCTTCAATTTGAGCTTGCTGATCCATCCTATTTCTCGGCATTTCTAACGCTTGCATGATCCGAGCAAACCTGGGATCATTAGGGGCTACTACCCCAGCACCCGTAGGAGGTGGTGCTACTCCACTAGCACTAGCTTGAGCTGGCGCTCGACCACGACCTCTTCGGGTACCGACTCCCGTTGGCGTCCTACCCTAAGTCGCAGGTCCTATAGTACGCTTCCTAGGTGTCCTCTGCTCCTGATCACTCATGACTCAATTTTTCCACTAAAACCTGCCTTCCAATTCCACACAGAATTAGAAGCTGAGTGATTGCAAAAAAACAATCTACCAACCAACTATCACAGACATGCACCATCAACAAATAAAGGTCTTTTCTACTAACTATCCCATAAACTTGTCACACCTTATCACTCCAACCACTAACCTGCTCTAATACCACTAAACGGGGATGTCATGCCACGATCCTCCGAGCGCGTGCCCATCCCTCAACAGTTGATTAAATAGCGACGTCCTAGGACGCGTCGCCGACCCATTCATTTTAATGCGCATGCAGAAGCGAATAATTAATCCCCAAACATCAACAAGGTGGGATAGAAAAGCAGGGTCACAAATTTTCAAAAACCACAATACACTTATATACATATCAAATTAAGTCATATACAATATTAGCCAATATATACATGGTCTGTAAAAAGGGGAGGGCTACAGATCCTTTAAACATTCGAGTCTTCAACTGAATACTCTGGGGACTCTGGATCCGAAAGATCCAGGTCTACCACTGAACCACCAGGAGGAACAGTTGAGCCCTTGCCAAAGGTGATCTCCAATACCAACCTAGGAATCTCAAACTCTGAAAGGGAGCCTTCCTTAGGCCCATCTCGCCCGTGACAATATCACGATCTGAGTTGATGAGGTACCTTATGGGGTAGACCCTCATCAACCCAGACAACGTATCGCACGAGTTCGTAGACCTAGGCTCCTTGGCTCCTAGGGAAGGGAATTTGAGAGTGCTGCTCATTAACCTTCTTCAGTTGGCCAAAATGCTCGGGAGGTACAACCATCTAAGGACCTGTAAATGTTATCCCACAATGGAGTGAGACGACGTCTCAGTAAGTTCACCCCCTAAACCCCGACTAAGAAGGAAATACGCCCGAAGGGCTACCTAAGCACAAGCACAAGTTAGAGGACTTACCTGTGCCTCAGATCATTCCTACATGTTAGTACAATTCACATAATCATCTAATCATTTCAATTCAGATCAAACATCGATCAGTCGACTCAGTCGACTCCATAGCATCAATACCATCCACACAATTCGATCAAGTCTAACATTGCTCACCCTAAGCTGACAAAGTATACTGCTCACGCTAAATTGCTATATTAAGGCCTATAGGCTGATATAGTATACTAATAATGTTCACTAAAAGCTACGAAGGTATACAGCTCGCGCTAAGCCGACATATCAAAGCCCGTAGGCTAATATAGTATACCGATGATGCTCACTCTATGCTGATAAAGCATACCGCTCACACTAAGTTGATATATCCAAGCCCATAGGCTGATATAGTATATTGTTCTCACCAATTGAGAATGCCACCATTTTTATCATTCCCAATAAAAATAATCGTGTGTGAGTACACGGTCGGCCTTAACCAAAATACAATATTTTCCTTTTAAAAAATCACACCATTTAATATGGTCCACTAGAATATTTTTGGCGTTATAGACCAACGCCCGATGTTTCCAAATTAAATACTAAAAATACTCAATTTTGGGATAAATTCCCAAAATTATAAATTCTACTCAATTAGCACAAAATAACAGTCAATTAAATAAACCAATCACACCATTGGAATTAGCACGGAATTCTAGTCACCGACTATCCGGTCTAATTTCTAGAAAATATAATTAATTAAATAATTACTAAAATTAATTAAATAAATACCAAGAAATAGCAAAAATGCACACTTAGGCCGAAAAAGCCTAATTAATAATACGACCTATCTACTTGCTAATTAAGCCGATCTAACCACCTAACTTGCATAAACGAGTAACTAAATTGCTAATCCGTTCTAACTAACCACCCAATTCAAGCTTAACCTAAACTAATCAACCCTTAAGCATAATTAACTCCATAAGCAGAGTTTAATGAGTAAACTCACCAGTTTTAAAATCCAATGAGTTCATGAGGACGGCAAGATGGAGACAAGCCACAAACTCTAAAACGGTAGCACCAAGTGAGGCTGAGAAGGGCTCCAAAACGAGCCTTGAAGCCCACGGCTTCTTGCGGGTTTGGTTTTTGTGGCTCAATCGAAGGAAGGAGTTGAGTGGTTGGTTCGGCGAAATAGGCAAAGGCAGCAGCAACCTTGGCTGGTGACTCCGGTGGTAGGCGATGGTTGAACGGAGGCGTTAGGGCTCCGGCTGACCTTGACGTGGCCTAAGGAGTCTTGAACAGGGCAGCACGGCGACGAAACGGGCTGGACGACTCATGAAACGAGCAGCTGGCGTGTGGGGCGCGATGGCTAGCGGCAACGGCTAGGGGTTCGACGAGTGGTTGCAATGGCACGGGGGTGTGCTACTCAGTTTCCTACAATTTTCAGAGCTTCAAAGCTTCTAAAATGGAGAAAGCAAGCTGAAGGGAGAAGAAAGGTGACAACCAAGCTGGGGGGGGGGGGGGCACTTCTCTTAAATTCTATCTCTTTGTCCCTTGAAGAGGTCCCTCCTTGGTTGGTTGGCTTCCTTAGCCTATTTCCAGCTACCAAAGCTTGCCTTAGAAGCCATTGAAGTGGTCCAAAGGTTGTGGGACCACAGGGCTACGAATTTTGGACCTAATTTCCCTAAATCCTCTTCAATGCTCACTTGAATTGATTCAATTCGGCCCTCATAAATTCAACTAAAACATCCTTGATCAAATTCACATTTTTTTCACGCCAATAGAACCATCTTGCATCCTAAAAACACGATAAAAAACGGTCCCCTAAATTTCCCAAACAAAAACAGCCTCACTTTGAAATTTCGCCGAAAATCTCGATTTGCAAAAAAATCTTCGAAGGATTAGTCGATGTTCCTAAAATGACTTGTGATATGACAAAACTTTCAATTTTTGAAATCAGATTCAAATTCGTGGTTAATTTCAATCTGGTGCGATTTTAACGTGACCTAGCCTACCGGGTAGCTTTTACAAATTTTTTGTGCAATTGACCCTTGGTCAATTTTCTTTGAGCCACAACGTACCTCTTCAACACATTGGCGACTCTCGGTGGTTGTGAAAATCTCGAGATTTCTATATACGAGTACAGGGTACCAAAACGATAGAAAAATAAGTCTAGTACTGATCGACGAGAATTTTGCAATTCAGTGGAATCACCTACGTTTAGCCACACATCTCAGTCAAACCAACCTATCTTTAATCTCTAATCGATTTTTAACTGTGCCATAATGATCTCTGCAGATGAGCACGGTCGAGTAGTCAATTCTTTATCGAATTCTCAAGTCTATTGCATTAAAATCCTTTAATGACCTCCTCAGATAGTCTAGTTATCTCATGAATGATCTCCTCAAAGAATAGTACTATAGGCGCGTCAATGAAAGGCCCAATTCATTCAATTGAAAACAGGAATGAAATTTTAGGACGTCACAGCTAACAACTTATCCTTTAATGGTGTAGATATGCTAACCACTGACTCCAACGACTCAGGACTCATTCCTACCAGATTAACAAACTATTCAGCTATAAACAAATGAGTCAGATCAGGATCAAATAAAGCATAAGTAGCGTGGTTGTTCAGCGAGACCATACTTGTGATCACATCAAGCAAGTCCTTAGCCTGTCCTCTAGTGATGGCATACATTCTTCCCTGAGCAGGAAGTCTGTTCTGTCCACCCTGTTGTGCAATCTGCAGCATAAACCCTCTATTCTGACCCATTGGTGGCGGTGGTGGCAACTGTTGTGGTCCCCTCTGCTTTCTGGGACAGTCTCTGGCCAAGTGACCCTGCTGGCCACACTCATAACACACACCCATCCTAAAATGGCACAGGGCTGATTAATGTTGCATTCCAAAAAAGTGACACACGCCATTAAAGCTTGGCATTGACTTACCTACCCCACCCTTTCTATTAGATGGAATAGGATACCTTCCTCTAGTCATGGGCTTCTTCTCAAACTGGCTTTCATCTCTATTCGAATTGAACCTCAAACCAGACACAGCAGTCTATTCACTTAAGTTCCTCTCTATCAACTGGGCTCGTCCATATACCTAATTGTAATCTTTCAGATCGAATGTCACCAGCAGATTCTTCAGCCTTGGTCAGAGGTCATTCTTGACACTCCGAGCTTTCTCTTCAGGATCTTCCACTAGCCTGAGAGCATACTAGGACAGCTTAGCATATTTAGCCTCATATTGATTCACGGTCATCATCCCTTGACGAAGGTGCTGGAATTCCTCCATCTTCTGCTCTCGAGCACAGTTGGAAAAGTACTTGCCATCGAAGGCTCTGAGGAAGGCGTTCCACACTAGAACTTCGCCTTCTGGGGTCACACTCCCTCTGGTGGCTCTCCACCAAGTACTAGCATTTCCCTGCACCTGGTATACTGCAAGGACAACTTTTTCTCCCTCTGTGCACATCAGCAGTGCAAAAGCCTTCTCCAAATCTTGGATCCAGAGTGTTGCAGCCTCGAGATCTCCGGCACAGGTGAACCTTGGCGGGTTCAGCTTTAGGAACTGTTCCACCAACTTGTGCATCAGCCTCTCTCTCTCAACCACCACGTTCCCAAGTGGAACTTTGGTAGGTGCGGCAGCAGCAGCAGCCTCAGCAGTAGCAGTAGTAGCAATAGTAGCAGCGGCCATAGCAGCGGCGGTAGTAGCAACGGCTTGATTCTAGGCTTGTTGCCCCATCAGATTCCCTGGCGTCTCTAGCGCCTGCATGATCCCGTCAATTCTCGTATCACCAGGTGCTGCTACACCAGCACCGACTGGAGGCGATGCTACTCCACTAGCACTAGCCTTAGCCTACACTCTACCTCGGCCACTTCAAGTATCGACCCTTCTCGGCGTCTTACCCCGAGTCATAGGGGCTACTGCCCTCTTCTTGGGAGTCCTTTGCTCCTGATATTCTTACATAACCCGCTTTCCAATTCCACACAGAATTAGAAGTTGAGTGATCACGCCAAACAATCTACCAAACAGCTATCACTCACATGCGTCAGCATAAAATAAAGGTCATTCCTACTAACTATCCCATAAACCATCGCACCTTATCACTCCAACTACCGACCAGCTTTGATACCACTTAATGGCAGGGATGTTATGGCATCCCAAAATTTCATGGCAATTTCTAGAAGCATTACGACGTATGGAAATGTGATGGAAGTGTCATTGATTTATGCTGTGACCATTAGACCAAAGAATTGTAATAGACTAAGATCGAGTACTTTAATGGAAATGTATTTTGTATTCATGAGTTATCACGGTTGGTGCTATGAGACAAATTGATAAGGAGGATTTTGTTCTTGATTATGCACCTTATAGATTTGATTCTTATGGTTTAATGTTACAAAATTTTATGGCCATATGAAATTTTAATTTGGTATTTATATAAGTGGGGATTTAAGGTAAATTATTAAAAGTAAGCATGGACTTATTTAAGAAAAATTTTGGGCCTTTAAGTTTGGACTCTAGGCCCAAGAGTGTTGAGCCTAAAGTGGGCCAAAAGGCCGGCCCATGGAGCCCATTCAGCTATCAACCAAATGGAGGGGGGGGGAGGAGCCGGAGCAAGGACTTTATTCAAGTGTCCCTCCATGCAAAAATGGAAGCATGCAAGGACTTTATTCAACCAAAAGCAAAAAGGGGAAGGGGGCGATCGGAGCTAGGTGTCGAGAGAGAGTGAGAGAGAGAGAGAGAGTGATCGTCCGAGCGAGTGAGAGAAGAAGGGGAGAGGGAGGCCGTTCGCCGCCGTTCATCGCTACCGCCGAGTCCGCCTTGCCTCGCAATCTTTGCTCACTGTTTTGTGCTCGAATTAGAGGCAAGTAGAGTTCTAAAACCTAGCCTTTGCTTGCTGTGTTATGTGAGTGATGAATGGTAGACTTTGGTTGTGGTAGAAGTGAAAAAATTCGAAGCTCTAGGGAAAGATATGGTAGCCTTGCATTCTGTTTTCTAGAAAGGCAGTCCGACCTTTGATGAATTCTTGAGCTGCATACGAATTTTTAGTTGGAATCTCACTTTGACTTCTGGATAAAAGTTGTAAAGGAATTCTTGGAGAATAATATATCAAAATTTCAGAAGAAATGAACAAGTATAGACTGGTGAAACTATTTTTCTTTGAAAGGGACAGATCTGGAAATCGTAATGCTGACCTAGTATGATTCTATGAATTTTATAAAATTCTCAGTTGAAATTAAATCTCGTGTTTTGAATGAAAGTTTAATATGAAATGTTAAGGAGTAACATACTAAAATTTTAGAGGAAATGGATGAGTTTAGTTTGGTGAAACGATTTTATCCGAAATGGTCAGATCTGGGAATTTTTGCTGAAGGTTAGAACCGGCTACGGTGATTATAGTTTTTAATCCATCATAAATCCTATTTCGAGTTCTTCATGAAGTATTTTCTTCTGGATTTCTTCTATAATATATAAAAATTTCAGAATTTTTTGAGTTGATTTAGGATTTTTACTGAAATTGTGAATAAAACTGTGTATGGCAATATTCTGAAATTATAAAGACTGTGATGTGTGTACTGTACTAGATTGTATGATGTTCTTTTTATATGGTGTCCTTCATGGAATATTTTCCTCTAGATCTTTTATATAACATGTCAAATTTTTAGAATCTATTAACGCTTTTTACTAAATTTTCAAGAATTATGACCAAAGGAGTGCAATCTGTTTTTATCCGAAATTGCTGAATTTTCAAAAATAAATGTAATTGCTCCATGGGATATGATGTCTTGAGTGGTTGATTTTGCTGCATATGTGGTGACATATGGCATGTTATATGACATCAAAAACTAGTTGAGACCCTTGATATTGTTGCATCAAATGCCATGTTGAAATTGAGATACATGTCTGTATATAATTTGAGATAATAACGAGACCATCGGAGGTGTGAGCCGACGATGCCCCGGGAGTATTGGGATGCCCATAGTGTGTGTGTCGGATGCCCCGGGAGTGTTGGGATGCCCAAAGGTGTGTGCCGAAAGCCTTGGAGGTGTGTGCTCGGGGGATTCCTCGTGATGCTAGTTGGGGTAGAGATGCCCGGAGTGTGTGTGCCGGATGCCCAGAGGTGTGTGCCGGAGGCTCCTCGCCATGCCAGGTTGGATGCGAGCGATAAATGTGGGATGCAAACATTGATCCCTGGGAAGAAAATGATGTGATCTAATTGAAAGATAAAGATCGAGAAATTTAATCATATGGCATGGGATGAACCTCATGGAAATGCAAACATCGAGTACATGGTGGTATATGCACGTTGCATGGTGATATATGCATGGCTGCTTGATGATACATGATGAATGCATGGTGGTATATGCACATTGCATATTGATATATGTGTGGCTGTTTAATGATGAGTGCATGGTGGTATATGCATGTTGCATAATGATATATGCATGGCTATAAGGTGAGGTATGCTTCAATGCATGAATGATATGTGTTTTATTCTTGATACCTTGATTGTTCTGTTTGACGCATTATGTAGTTTGGTGGATCTTTATTGCTGAGCGGTTGTACTCACCCCTTTTGGGGATTATCATTTCAGATTAAAAAGATGCCTTTGCTACAAGTTGCACGCGGTACTTATTATGGATTACCATATGATGTCAAGGTGGAGTGCACGGAGCATTCTTGTGTTAGTGTGCCTAGTCTGGTGTTTGTTCGAGTCCCTGTCTTAGTGATGTACGATGTGGGTCTTGCTGATGGCCCGGTTATCCAGGAGTTTTTGTCTATTCATGTCTGGCGTGGTGGAGTGATGCTAGGGATGCTGCCGTCACCGTCGCCCAATGCACCGAGTTGGGTGTGATGGCACGTATAGATGGTGGGAGCTGACACTTTTTGGGGATAGCTGACGCTTGTTGATGGAGGGGTGTACATGTTTGATGTGGGGTTGAGTTCTCTTTTGAGTTATAGCCAAGTATAGTTAAAAAAATCTTGGCCTTTTTGCTGTACGGACCCGAAATATCCATCGTGAAAATATAAACAAAAGTGACTCGACTTTGTCTTTTCATTTGGAGCATAGGTGGTGTGCATTGCATCATGGTTATTGAAGTAAGGAATGGTTAGATACGTTTATGCTTCCACTGATGAAATGTGCTAGGACCTTTACAAAAATAAAAAATGGAAAAGAATTCCATTGATCAACCCCTATGAACTATGATTTCACTTTAATTAAAAGTTACCTTACTGGGATGTAGTAGGATAAGTGAAAAGTACCCTTGGCGACCCTAACGGATCGGGGGTCGTCGAGGGGTGCCACAGATGTCACGCCCCAGAGTTCCGAGCGCGTGCACATTACTCGGTGGTCGATAAAATTGCGACGTCCTAGGATGCGTCGTCGACCCATTTGTTTTATTGCACATGTGGAAGCGAATAAATAAATCCCAGACAACAAACAACATGGGATAGAAAAGCAGGATAACAAATTCACAACCAAAACACGGCTTTATAAACGGCCAACTAGTTTAAATACAAAACTAGTCTATTCACCCAAAAAGATTGGTCTTCAAAAAGGGAACTGTCTCACGACCCACTAGTCAGACATGTTCACCGATCCTTCTGACTTTACACGCTCTGGGGGCGTCGAGTCCCCCACAGCACCATCGTGAGGGTCAACTGTATCCTCGCCAAAAGCGATGTCGATGACCACAGTGGGGATCTCAAAACCCTAAAGGGGACCAACTCGGTATCCATTGAGTCCATGGCAAAACCACACCCTGAACCGATGAGGTACCCTCTCAGGTAAGCCCTCGTCGACCTAAACAGTGGTCACCACTAACTCATAGACCTAGTGACTCCCAGGAACAGGGTAGTCAAAATTCCGTTCGGTAAACCTCATGGGCCAACCAAAACGAACAGGCGGGACCGCAGTTAAGGACTTGAAAATTTGAGCCAATGAGAGGGTGAGACAATGTCTTAGCAACTTCACTCCCTAAACCTTTATTAGGAAAGACATATGCCTAGGGCTGGCCTAACCACACAACCACAGAGGACTTACCTCGCCTTAGTTTTCTCCTGCACGTCAGCACAGTTCATATCACATATGCATATAATCAATGCACACATCAATTGGAACGTCTCACACAATCTCAATTAAACACAGGGGTCCTGATTATAGGGCCAAATCATTATGTCACATCACATTCTGTGTCGCACAATTTAGTCTCATAATCCGGCGTGTCTATCTCAATCAATCATGCGTTCCAATTGATTACTACCCGTATAGGCAATTTTAACCGACGCACATCAGTCCTCTAGCATAGCCAGGCTTTGTCTCACTCCTTTGACCACGGCAACATCCACTGACACACATCGGGTGGGTACACGGTCAATTTGAACCACAAAAATTGATACCCTTTCTTTTAAAATCTCATAATTTTATACAGTCTTTAAAACCATTTTCGGTGTCAAAACTCAACACTCGGTATTTTCCAATTAAATACCAAAATTTTCATGATTTTGAAATAATAACTCAAAAACTAAAATCACCATTCAAATGCACTCAATCGCATAACTAAGCACACCATTGCAATAAGCACGAATATCAAGTCACCGGCTATCCAGGTATAATTTTCGAAAAATAATAAATAATTAAATAAATAGCAAAATTAATTATATAATTCAAATTAAATACCAAAAATATCAACTTAGGTTGGAAACACTAATCTAGCCACTGAAACGGGCATAGAAAATTTCCAAACCTATCTAGATAAATAGTACAATTTAATTAGCCACTAATTAAACCGTTCTAACCACCTAATATGCACAATTAAATAATTATATCACTAATCCATTCTAACTAACCACCTAATCCCTAATTAGCCTAAATTAATCAGCCCTTAAGCATTATTAACTCCCTAAGTAGAGTTTAGCAAGTAAACTCATCGGTTTAACGATCTGGTGAGTCCACAACAACGTCGACATGACGGTGAGCGAAACTCGGGCTCACGGAATCGCAAAGGAGGTCCGGACGGCCTAAAAAGGGGCCTAGAAGCTCTAGGGCCCTTGCTGGCTTCAGCTTCGCTCTTGCTCTTTGGGCTGGATCAAAGGGCTACTCAGCTCGGGAAAGGGGCTCGGCAGGACAGCTAGGAGGTGACGGCGGATAGGCGGGGCTTCCGGCAGCTAGACGGGGACCCACGACTGTTAGATGATGTTGGATGGTGGCTCGAGATGATTGGCTAGTGTGAACAATGGCACGGAATGGTGAGTTGGGCTCGCGAACGAGTGGGACATCGATGCGGCTCAAGCGCGTCGTAGGTGGACGGGCGGCGATCAAACAAGCGACATGGGGCGTCGATAGCTAGCTGGAGGCTTTTCTCTGGTTTTCTAAGCTCTCAAAGCACTTCAACAATGGGGAAAGCAGCCAAGGGAAGAAGAAGGTGGCTGCTGCGAGAGGGGGACCCCAAATGGCCTCCAAACCTTCAACACATGTCCAATTCACTCATCACATGCCCCCACCACCTAAGGCTGTCATTTTTCAGCCAAATTGTAGGCCTTAATCTTCCTTAGTAAGCCATTGAAGAGTCCAAAAGTTGCTGCCCCTTTGGCCTACGAATTTTGGACATTTGCTCTTCAATTCCATTCAATTCTTACTCAATTGAGCTCAAATCAAAGCCTATAAGTCTAGCCAAGATGCCCACATCACAATCCATATTTTTCCTTGCCCAAAGATCCCACTTGACAGTCAAAAGTGTACTAAAAGACGGCCTACGAACTTCCCAGTCCAAAATAACCTTACTTTGAATTTTTTGCCGAAATCATGGGTTTGTAGAAAAATCTTCGGAGGATGAGTCGACATTGCTAAAATGAATCGTGACATGACAAAACTTTAAATTTATGAAATTGGGTTCAAATTCTCGGTTAATTTCACCCGGATGCGATATTAGCGTGACCTAAGCTACCGGGTAGCTTTTAGAAATTTTTAGTGCAATTAACCCGTGGTTGATTATTTTTGAGCCACATTATACAACTTCGACTCATTGGTGACTCTCAATTGTCATGAAAATCTTGAGGTTTCAAATACGAACACAAGGTACAGAAATGATGGAAGAATTAGTTTAGTGCCGTTCGACGAGAATTTTGCAAATGGAATCACCCACACTTTATTCACATATCTCAGTCGAACTGACATCTCTTATCTCTTATCGATTTTGACAATGTCATATCAACCCTTGCAATTTAGCACGGTCGAGCAGTTAATTTCTGGTTAAATTCTCAAGTCTATTGCGTTAAAATCATTTAATGGTTTCATCAGATAGACTAGTTATCTTGTGAGTGATCAGCTCAGAGAAAAGAACTATAAGTGCATCGATGAAAAGCCCGACTCATTAAATTGAAAACATAATCATAAATTCGGGATGTCACACACGACATATTTGCTAGTCAAGTATAAGAAATTCATGACACACACAAATGAATGAGCACGCCTTTGGGCCATGCATGCATTGACTAAGAGAAGAGATAAGAACCAGCTTGTATGATGCATTTGTGCATGCATTTAAAGAGGAAAAAGCGCCTGCTGCAACAGAGCATTGGCAGTGATGCCTCTTTGTTGAATAGGAAGCATCGGTTGATTCGAGATGCCTTGGTTGAGCCAGGATGCCTGGGTCTTGCACCCGGAAGCCTCGGGAAGCTAGCCCTGAGAAGCCTTGGTCGATTCGAGATGCCCATCAAGAAGCTGGAAGCCTCGGTCAAGCTGGGAGGGCCTAGTCGAGCTAGGATGACGATAAATGAATTTGCATGAATGATGGTTATGCATTAGCATGATATGTTGATATGATAATTAATAAGCCGATGGTAGTTTTGTCTGGATGGCATGTGTTTAGATGTGGCACCCCCACACAACTAAGGTCGCCATAGCTACCTACCACTCCACCTAATGAATACCAGTTACAAATCTTTGGTATAAAGAGGTTTAAAGAACGACTGAGGTCCATAGGCATTTTTTTTTTTTTAAAAAGAGTTTAGCGCAGCTCATAGCGAAATCAAAGACGAGTCTCACCATCCCTCTACTCTCTTAATGATGTTACAATACACACTAGCTACACATCGAAGGAAAACATAAGCTGAGCCACTTTTATTTACATTTTTAAGACGGACATCTTGGGTTGGTACAACCAAAAAGCCAAGACTTTTAGCTAAACTTGGCTATAGCTCAAAAGAGAGATCTCGACCCCCTATATCGATCATGTATAACCCTCCATCTACAAGTGTCGGCTATCCCAAAAAGTTAGCTCCCCCTCCTCATGCGGGCCATCACACCCATCCTGGTGCATCGGGTGGTGGCGACGGCAACATCCCCCGTATCACTCCGTCACGGCGGACGTGGACAGACAAGAACTCTTGGATGACCAGGCCCCCAGCCAGGCCCACATCATACATCACCAGCACCCAAACCCATATGAACGTCAAACCAGGGATGGTGACACAATCAAGCTCCGTACAATTGACCTCCATGTAAGATGGAACGCCGTAAAAGGTACCTCGCGTGACCGGAGAGAGAGGCATCTTTCTACTCTAAAATGTTGGTCCCCAAAGGGGTGAGTACAACCACTCAGCAGGTAAAAGATCCATTAAACTACTCAATGCATCAAACAAACAATCATAACATCATAGTATAGTACATATCATTCATGCATCTAAACATAACTTACCTTGCAGCTATGCATATGTCATCATACCATATGTGCATACACCATCATGCACTCATCATTAAGCATTCATTCATATACCATCATGCCATAGGTGCATATACAACCATGCACTCGTCACCAAGCATTCATGCATATCCACGCCATAGGTGCATATACAACCATGCACTAATCCATATTATATGATACAACCATGCATACATGTCACCATACCATGCATGATTCAATTTCAACTTTTTATCTTTCAATTTGAGTCACCACATTTTTCTTTCCTAGGACCAGTAATTTGCATCCCACATTCTATTGCTTGCACCCAACCAGGCATCGCAAGGAACCTCCAGCACACACCTTCGGGCATCCGGCAGCCCCGCACAACGGGCATCTCATATCCCAACTAGCATCACGAGGTATCCCCCCCGGCACACACCTCCGAGGCTTCCGGCAGCCCCACATTCTGGGCATCTCGAAACTCCCGACGACATCCGGCACACACACTCCGGGCAGCCCAACACTCCGGGGGCATTGTCGGCTCACACCTCCTACGGTATCCTCACTTTTCATCATTCATATTCACATTTGTGTCTCAATATCAACATGGCACATGATGTAATGGCAACAAGATCAATTTCAGCTTTTGATATTTGCACAATCCAGCTAGTATAGTTTTAGAAAACATTTTCATTAAGTACCCAAATGACATTAAAAAATTATGGAATTCGAACATGTGATAATCAAGACATAAAGGCAGATACTTCATGAAGAACACTACACCAAAAGATTCCCATATAGTTCAATACAGAACACGGATCACAACACTACTAATTCTGTCCGTTCCACTTGCACAGTTTTTGAAACATTTTTGGTTAAATAGACAAATGAACTTCAAAAATTACAAAATTTGAATGTGTTGTAGGCAAGACATAAAAAAAGTTATTTCATGCAGAACACTTTTCCAAAAGAATCTCATACAAAACGGTATAGACCACGCATTGCAACTTACAAGGTCCGAACACATCAGATTGCACAGTTTTAGAAACATTCAAAAATTATGAAATTCGACTATGTGATAGCCAAGACCATGAGGTAGATACTTCATGGAGGCAACAAAGTCAGATTCGTCCTAGGTAATGAAATATAGGCGGTTGAAACCCCTGTTCCTAGTACCGAAATTTCCAGATCCAGTCTTTCCACAAAATAACGATTTCACCCACTTATACTTGTTTGTTTTGTCCCAAATTTGATTATGTTATACTCCAAGAAGTCCTTAACAGCTTTCATTTATAAGTCAAAGCCAAAATCCAACTCGAACATCACATGCAAGTCACTAGAATATCCAAGGTCGAGCTGTTTTCTCAATAACAGTACACTAGGCTAGAGCACCACCCTTATAACTTCGATTTTTCACATTCTAAACCTCCGAAATTTTATTATTCAATCACACACACTAAGCACAGCATGCAAGAGTAGATCAAGAGATCCTACTTGCCTCTAGACCGAGCGAACACAGCAAACACGAACGGAGGGCGAGGCAGACTCGACGGTGGCGAACGGACGATGGTGGACTGCCCCTTCTCCTTCCTCTCGCGCATGCACAGCCTCCTTCTTCTTCCTTTCTTCCTTCTCTTTCTCTCCTCTCTCTCTCTCTCTTGGAGGAACTCCCCTCTCTCTCTCTCTTTCTCACTTAAGCCGGCCATCTTTTTCCCCTAATTTTCCTTCCCTCCATCATTAGCCATCATTAGTTGTGCATGGGTGACACTTGGCTAACTTCAAAGGACAAATGGGGGGCATGCAAACCGGTCTCTCCCCCCCTTCTTCGTGCGATCGACAGCCCCTTCATGGGCTTATGGGCCGGCCATTTCGGCCCATCTTAGGCCCAACACTCTTGGGCCTAAGACCCAAGCTTAAATAACCTAAGATTAACCCTTTTAAAAACTAGCTAAATCCCTATTAAATCAAAGTACTAAATTGCAAATTAAATGGCTATACACTTGCAATCATAAATCCATAAGTTCCAATTTATAATACATATGGCCAAAGATAGAACATTCTTTCCCAAAATTTATCCATTAAAAGCTTGGCCATAAATCTCATTGCGAATCATGGATCAAAAGGCTATAAAATACAATAACGGTGTTTCCATCGCCTATCCATGGCTCATGGCATATTTAGGGATTTTCATGAAATTCTAGGATGCCACATTAGATAAAGCATGACATATGACTTGCAATTGATCTACCATCGACACTATTTGCGAGTGCTGTACTTGCTAGGCTTTAATGATGAGATGCTTTCCTAGTAGAGAACTAGGAATTTTACTTACTGAGTTTCCCCAAAACTCATCCCTTATCTCTCAGTCTTGTAGGAATGAAAGTTTCTCATCAATTTTAGGAGCTGTAGTCACGCTAGAGGAGATAGGATTTCCCCTGGCCTATGTGGAAAGCTTGTACTGTGATGTAAAAAGAAAAGAGAGCCGTAGGGGAAGGACTTGTAAAAGTACTGTTATAATATAAGTCAGTGTGTTCTGTGTGATGTATATCCAGTCTTCCAGCTATTGTTTGTCTGGGGAGTTGTTTGTGTTCATGTTTCCGCATGTGCTTGATGAAAAGATAAAAAGAAATGGGACAATGACGTGCTTGAGACGCCGCGAAAATAACCCGTGTCGCTCGTGACCTTGGAGATGGAGTTGGGGTTGTGACAGACACTTGGCACAAATGGTCTTACCCGTGGGAGGTAATCATGAAATTTTGGATTTTTGAGGGTGAGTCATAAGCCTAATAAGAAGACTTGGAGTTTAAGCTAGATAGGCCAATCTTCTCTTAGATCAAAGGTCAAATGCATTAAATGGGGTTAATTAGTATGGAGGCTTAGGTGTCCCAAGTAATTAATGAAAGGGGGTGACTCATGACCTAAAAGAATGGTGGCAAGTGATCTTACAAGCCTAGTAGTGGACCATCTCTCCTCCATAGACTTGCCACCTTGAGTTTCATAGGTTTTGACTTTCCAGTTTTTTCGAAACATGTTAGATCTTTCCTACTTTCCAATTTTACAAAGTGGTTCAAATTTGGAGAAACTTCCTTATGAAAGTTGTTTCATTCTGAGGTGAAACAGTTGGTACAAAAGCCCAATTACTTACCATGTTAACACTGTCCATGCAGTAAAAATGGAGACCTTGTTGTCTTTTTGATTTTAATAAAAAATTTCTTTTCAAATTTGGATATACTTCATCATAAAAGTTTAAAAGGACTTCCATGTCTACAATATATAAAAAATTCAAAAAATTTTGTAAAGTTTTGGATTTCGAAATGGGTCTTTCTCTTCGATCATTGAACCTACTCGATGGACAAATTTTTGTGTTGTGTTCAGTGATTTGCCAGTCTTCCCACAAAATGAATTTGGCTGGGCTCCCTCATGAAAAATGTTGTTTAAGATATTCTCTACAACGCATTAAAATTTTATAATTTTTTAAGTCCATTTGATAAGGTAACAATGCCCATTTCTAGAATTGCTCGAAATTGTTTTTCACCCCAGGATAAAAGGGTCACACGCCGAACTTGGAAGGGAAGGGGGCTGCACGCCCAACTTGAGGAGCAAGCTAATCTAGAGTCTTCTTGGATCTGGATAAAGATGCATTAAATAGTTTTAGACCTTAGTGCATTAATGAGAGAGGTGGGTCCTATGCTTAGGTGCCCCCCTAATGATTGCATGTATTTATTGAAGAGGTGAGTCATATGATTTAGGTGTCCCCACAATCATTACATGAAATCATTCCATGATAACTCAACCCCTTAAGTGGACCAATGGAAAGAGAAGCAAGTGTCCCCCCAAGGAAATAAACTTGCCACCCATCTCTTTAGCTCGCCACTTCTTCATCCTAGGTTGTCCACTTAAAAAAATGTGATAGGTCAACTTGGAAGGGAAATTATGAGGGTTTTGCCTATAAATAGAGGCATTTTCTCCCTTCAATTCCACACCACACAACCAACCCATCTCTTCTCCTTCACCCGTTCCCTCCCTCCCCCTCTCTCTCTCTCTCTCTCTCTCTCCCACCCCCCTTTCTCTCACGCTCTCTTACCATCACGCCCTTTCCCTCTCTTGGCCTTTCTCACTCACCGCCTCATAGGATGGCCCTCTCTTGGTAAAATGACCTTTAGTTTATCAAGGTTCATTGAAGGTAAGTAGAATCTCTAACTCTAGGGTGATAGCCTCTGTTGTCGAGTTTAGTGGTGTGTTCACTCGTGTAAGCCGTGGGCATGTTGTAATATTCTTTTGTATGGTTTGCCCATGTTTGCATACTTGAGTGCACTCACGCCCCGGGAAGAGGTCAAGGTTCACTCGGCTTGAAATAGACATCAAGTCGTGATAGCCTAAAGCCACGATGCCTTAGATCGGCATTGAAGTGTTCCGATCCCAAGTCTTGTTTTGTGCAGAGATTAGCCTAGGCATGTAGCTCAAGCCACAAACCAAGAATTGTGCTCCGCATATTATATAGTATGATGTTAAGAGCCATGGCACTCTCACTTGAATGAGCATGCCTTCAAGCTATGTATAAGTGGACTAAGAAGAAAAGTAAGAATCGGCTTGTGCGATGTACTTTTATGATGCACTTAAAGAGGAAAAAGTGCCCATCGCCACATAGCGTTGGTGACGATGCCTCGTTCATTGAACGGGATGCCCTGGTTGAGCCAGCATGCTTGGGTTTGAGCCCAGATACTTGGGTAAGTTAGCCCTAGGATGCCCTAGTTGAACCAAGATGCCTCGATTGAGCCTAGATGTCTTGCGAGCTAGCGCCAGGATGCCTCGATTAAGCCGAGATGCCCTAGTTGAGTTAGGAAGCCTAGCAAGAAGCTGGAAGCCCCAGTTGAGCTAGGAGGGCCTTGTTGAGCCAGGACAACGGTAAATGAATTTGCATGAGTGCTGATTATACTTGAATATGATATGTCGATATGTTTCTTGATAAGCCAAAGGTAAGTATGCATTAAAGCATGTTGTGATGGACATCTACATGTAGTCGAGGATAATAATAAGTTTGTTATTGATCTTTTATCGACATTGTATTACGAGTGTTGTACCTGCTAGATTTTGGTGATGGGATTTCCTCCTAGTAGAGAATTAGGGATTTTACTTGCTAAATCCATGACTCATGCCACTATTTTTTTTCAAAATTATAGGTATGGAGGAGTTCCAATCTCGCTAGAGGAGCTCAGATTTACCTTAGCCTTTTGAGCACAGAGCATGTAGTGGTTGTAAATATAACAGCCCATGACAAAATGGCTTGTAAATATAACCGACGTAATTGTGTGTTTGCAAGTGGTTGTTTTCCTAACTATTTGTTGTTGTTTAGGTATTGCATGTACACTTCTACATATGCTTAAATGAATGATTAAAAAGAAATGGGATGGTGATACACTTGGGAAGTCGCGAAAATAACCCTTGCTACTGAAGACTCAGAAGATGGAGTTAGAGTTGTTATAGTCACTAATGTTATACTTGCATCCCTCGCTGATGCTGATGGCAATCCCTTAAACGAAGGCATTGCTAGCTATACCTATAACAGGCTCTAGTTTGGGCTAGACACTTTGTATTCCCATGTCGTCTTCTACAACCGTGGCATATATCATTTGGGGCGTTTATCGACTTCCCACCGTTGTTCTTCTTAGGAGGAAAGAAATGTTTACCTCCCACTATTAGCTTCTTGCCCATGTGTTGGTTGTTTTGGAGGGGATATATATGGCGATCTTGTCTCAGTAGCTCGCTCTAGCATATCCCTTTCTATTAGCTGGGCTCACTTGTGTACCTCGTTGTAAACCCTGAGATTCAATGGCACCAAGTGGCTTTAGATATTGGGTTTCAATCCATCTAAAAATCTCTTTGCCCTATTCATAGGGTTCTCAATCAATCTAGGAGCATACTTTGACAGCTCCATGAACTTGGCCTTGTACTAATTGACCATCAGGTGGTTTTGCCAAAGTTATTCTATCATTTTCTGATCAAGAGCGAACTCGAAGAAGTACTTTCTATTGAATGCTTTGACGAAGGCGTCCCAGGTCGAGACAACACCTTCAGGAAATACCCTATGTTTGGTGGCCTTCCACCAGAGACTAGCGTTACTCGTTAGTTGGAACATTGCCAATGTGACATTGTCCTCACTTGAACATCTCAGTAGTGCAAAGCCTTCTCCAGTTCGTCAATCCATGCAGTGGCTTCTTTATGATCTTCTAACCTAGAAAACTTTGAGGGTCGTAGCTTCAAGAATTGTTTGACCAATCCATGTATCGATCACTCGCCATTCTTGTTGCCAAACCCATTTCTAGTGTCATGACCCCAACACCATCTACAAGGTCTCGAGTAGCAAATGTTATTTTCATGACATCTTAGGCGCATCACTGTCCTGTTTCTTCTTATCTTTTCATTAAGTATATGCGGAAGCATACATATAATATCCAGATAATAACAAGCAGTTAGGAAAATAGTCATTTGCAAATACACAATTACATTAGTTATATTTACAAGCCTTTTTTTTTTTTGGTCACGAGCCATTATATTTACAGCCACTATATGTTCTATACTTAAAAGGCTAAGGTAAACCTTAGCTCCTCTAGCGTGACTGCAACTTTTCCATACCTACAATTCTGAAAAACAAGGGAGTGAGTCATGGACCTAGTAAATAAAACTCCTAATTCTCTACCAGGAGGACATCTCATCATCAAAATCTAGTAGGTATAACACTCGCAATACAATATTTATGGCAAATCAATGGCAAACCTATTGCTACACCTCAACTACATGCAGATGTCCATTATTGTGTATTTCAATGCATGCTTACCTTTTGCATATCAATGAACACATCAACATATCATGCTTATGCATATACCGATACTCATAACATGATTCTTTTATAGTCGTCCTAGCTCGACTAGGTCCTCTCGACTCGATCGATGCTTCTAGCTTCATGCTAGGCTTCCTGTCTTAACCAGGTCATTCCCACTCAACTGAGGCATGTTGGCGCTAGCTTACCAAGGTATCCGAGCTTAACCTAGGCATCCTGAGGCTCGCTTTACTTGAGGCATCGGGGCTCAAACCCAAGCATCATGGCTCAATCAAAGCATCTCGTTCAATGAATGAGGCATCACCGCCAATGCTATATGGCAATGGGCACTTTTTCCTCTTTAAGTGCGTCATACAAATCAGTTCTTACTTTTCTTCTTAGTTGACTCATATGTGGCCCGAAGACATGCTCATTCAAGTGAGCATGTCATGACTCTTAACATCATGCTATATAATATGCCGGGCACGATTCTTGATTCGTGGCTTGAGCCACACGCCTAGGCTGATGCACACCAAGCAAGACTTGGAATCAGCATGCCTCAATACCAATCCAAGGCCTCGTGGCTTAAGCCATCACGATTTGAGGTCGATTCCAAGTCGAGTGAACCTTGACCTCATCCCAAGGCTTGAACATACTCAAGCATGCAAACATGAGCAAACCATATCAAAAGAACATTACAATATACACGCGGCTTATATGGGTGAGCACACCACTAAACTCAATGTCGTAGGCTATCGTCCTAGCCAAAAGTTAAGATTTTACTTACCTTCAATGAACCTTGATGAACTTTAGGTGGTTTTACCAAGAGAAGGCTGTCTGATGAGGCGGTAGGCGAGCAAGGCCGAGAGATGGAGATAAGGCAATGATGAGAGGTGTGAGAGAAAAATAGAGAGTAAGTGAGGGAGAAGTGAGGTGACATGGTGTGGTAATGGGGGGAAATGCCTCTATTTATAGGCAATTCTCTCATCATTGCCCTTCTAAATGGACCAATAGGATTTCTTTAGGTGGCAAGCCTAGGTTGATAAGGGGACAAGGCTAAAGAGAAAGATGTGGCAAGCGTAATTCCTAGGCCACACTTGTTCCTTCTCTTATTGGGTGACCTGTAATGATGAAATGGATACTTGCTCTGCAAGTTTTAGGTTAAGTGTTATTATGACCTACGCTTTTAGGGGACACCTAAGCTAGATGACTCACCTTTCTTGTTAATTGCCTAGATTTCGTGCAATTGTTAGGCTTAGATGTGTTCACATTACCCAACTCGCTCTGCAAGTTTCTTCTCTTTAACACACTAAGGTCCAAAAGTATTTAATGTATTCTTATCTTCAAGCCAAGAAGACTCTAGATTGGCTTCCTCCTCAAGTTGGGCGTGTAGCCCCTCCCACTCCAACTTTTGAGCGTGTGGCTCTCCCATTCCAAAGTGAAAACAGTTTTGAGCAACCGCTGAAATCAATGTCATTACCTTATCAAATGTACTCAAGAAATTATAAAATTTTAGTATGTTGTAGAGAAGACCTCAAACAACATTCATGATGTGGAAAGAGCATCAATTCAGTGAATACAGCACAAAAATTCATCCGTCAAGCAGATTCAAAGGTTGGAGGGAAAGACGCATTTTGAAATCTAAATCTTCACAAAACTCTTTGAAATTTTAATATGTTATAGACATGGAAGTACTTTACAATTTTTGTGAAGGAATCATGTCAGCATTCTTGAGGGAAAAGTCTATAAAAGAATCGAGAAGACAATAAGGTCACTGTTTTTGCTGCACTGGGCATTTTTAACATGGTAAGTAATTGGGCTTTGTATAAACCATTTTACCTTAGAAAAATATGAACTTTAAGTATGTCATAGATTAAGATGTTTTGAACAACTTTCATGAAGAAAATTTTGCAAGATTCAAATTATAAGAAGCACTAGAAAATTGTAAAGTAGAAGGGTCCAAGCAGTTTCGAGAAAAGACTGGAAATCATAGTCAAAACGTAGGGAGCCCAAAGGTGGCAAACCTATGGTGGAGGTGGCACCCTACAAGATTACTTGCTATCATTCCCTTAAGTCATGCGTCACCCTCCCTTCATTAATTACTTAGGACACATAAGCTTCCACTCATTATCCTCATTTAGTTGCATTCACACTTGTTTGCACTTGTTCACACTCATTTTCTAGGAAGATTTGGCTAATTCAAGGCCTAGGTGTCTCCTTCATTAAATTACAAACTTCCAAAAGTCATTATGGCAATCCTAAGAGTTAAGCTAATGCAGATGCTTGTACTATTGGATGAGAATTTTTCATGTTCATCCACAATCGACTATCCTATTCAGGTCAAGGTTCCCGACTAATTCATCGCCGGGCTCATAACTAGTTCAATGACCACTTTCCTAGGCTGATTAAGGGCCCTAATCATGGATGTCACATCTAGCCACGAGAGATCGATAGAGGCAGCAACAACCTAATTCTATGCCTGTTGTTCCATTATGTTCCTTAGGGTTTCTAGAGTTTGCAAAATTCCATCAAATCGGGGGTCCATCTTCTCTCACTTCCTTTCAAACTTGATTGCCCTTGAGTAGTCCTTCCTCTTGGAATCCTTGGTTCTTAAGCACTCGTGTTGTGGCTATAAGGTTTCTAGGCAAAACTTACAAAGCAAGTTCCAACAAAAAATTAGACCCTGATAACACTAACTAAGAAAGCAATAAAAAATCACAAGTATGGGGTGTTCTTCCTAATTAACTATCCCAATTCCCATGCACCTTATCACTTCAAGTATTAATCTTACTCTGATATCATTAGGTACTGGGGAATGTCACACCTCGGGCATTACCCTCGCCGCGGAAATGCGACATCCCTAATGATGGGATTAATTTACGACGTCCTATGAGATGTCACCGTCCCATTGATTTTATCTTTCCATTAAGCACATGCGGAAGTGTGCAATCTCCAACACCCAATCTACAACAACAATGGATAGAAAGGAAAATACACATGCATATCTCATAACCTACATGCTTTATTTACAAGCCCAGCTTTAGGGCTATTCCGAACTAATCATCCCCCACACAAAGAGATATAAATGGGGGAGGGGGGTGTTAAAAGCTGCAAGGGGAGAGCCTATCTCCATTGAGGTCTAACCAAAAGTGGCTTTCCTACAATTACCTACTACCTAGGCACCGTCCATAGGACTATTTGACCATGGAACCCATAAAAGGATCAAAAGAGGTCCCCATCAAACCATGTGTTCCATGCTCGGTAGCAGTGTAGAACGAGGTCATAGCACCCCTCATCAACCCAGACAGTGGTAGTGATCCATCAGAAAGCAGCGTCCTCCCTAAACACATCCATCACCATGACTTCTATGCTCATGGGTACCCCAAAATGCATAAAGCAATGAGGTAGGAGATCCATACCTATTGTCCTGAAAAAAGGTTAAACAACAACAAATGAGTTGAAAACTCAATAAGTAAAATTCCTAAATCTTGTATAGGCGGATGCCTTGCATTGGAGTCTTAATATTACTCGACCCGAACATGTTGACGGCAAATCAATAGCAAAGCCTATGCTTTGCCTTAACTATATACATGATGGAACCTGTCCTCAACCTAAGTTCCTCGAGTCCCAACAAAGGCATAAAAAAATATGCACATGCTACAAATAGTGCAAATAATAGCCAATAATATTCACATGTGTCGGATATTAGCATCTACATCATTATTAAAGCCTTCAAGACTCAAACAACAACATTCAAAACATCCACATACCTCTCACTAGAAACAATGACGATATAGCATACACGTGCCTTTTAAGTCACTAAAATGACAATTAAATCATGCACGTATCTCATGCTTCTCATATAAGTCCTTGTCAAACGTGCACGGCCATAAAACAACTTCCAAAGTATGTACATAACACTCAAATCCTTCGCACATGTTTAGCTCCACAAGAATGACATGACATCCAATACTACCATACTATTTCAAGTCCAATTATTAATCACACATAACCAAAATCCTACGGCTCTTTCAAAAACCTCTGGAACATTGTCTCACTCTATTGAGCACGGCATCCGAACTCCCATCGGGCATCCTTTCGAGCAACATTCCAATATAACACTCTTGTGAATAGCATCTTGTTGACATGGGGGCATCGTCCCTCGAAACCTTGGTGACAAAATCCCTCTTGTGATCATATGAATCAACCATACAGGCAATCGGTTTTATGTTTCATATTAGTTCAAGTATGAATGCCCTAAGGCAATGCCAAGCGACATGTAACTCATGGCCTATCATAAATGCGTCAATAAAGGATGTCGAGCACCAAACTAGAATCGTGGCTTGAATCGCGATGTTCAAGTATCGGCGTAGGTTTAACCAGGATCATACAATACACCTTAATATCACCGAACTAAGAGAGTGACCTAGCCTAGCGTAATTCCATGCACATCCAAGAACCAACACCGTTCTAGATTCAGGGGCTCGATGTGAACTCAAGATTCGACCATGACCTATGAACTTCTATATGCAAAGATCACATCATATGACACTCATGCAACCATCCATAGCAATCAAATATGAAGATCAAGCATTAGTAGCAATAACAAACGGTCTACAAACAACAATCATGGCAAACCTCCCAATCCAAAGGGCAACTTAAGCTGAAATGAACCATTTCTACAATTCACACCAACACAAGCCACCTTGACTATCACATACTCATTCCTCATTCAGTCTTGATCCTTATGGTCCAAGCATATCATGAGCAAACCATACAAAATTAATCACATGAGTTCCTCAACCTATGATAGTCTTACAACACTAAAGGCAATCCTAAATCTCAGTCGTGTAGCACTACAGTCTAGCCAACATTTCGAAAATCAACTTGCAAACAACTGAGACGAGACGACATGAGACAAGAGGTGATTTAATGGTGCTGGCGACAGACAACAGGGCAATAGCTTCGCAGCAACAGCGTGACGACAATCATGAATGCGGCTAGCGAATGGCGGGCAACTACCAAATGGACAGGCACGCAACGACAGTATAGTGGCGGCTGTTAGAGAAAACTCCTTTACTGTTTTGAAGTTGACAAAACCTTTCCAAGTCTATGACTAAAGACTTCAAGACTCTATCATCATAGTCTGAAGACCGTCAGACCTTAGTCTCAAAGTCTACCCTCACTCACAGTTCCAGACTGAAGAATGAAGACTTATCCAGATGCAGGATTATTTTTAAGGATTCAATTCATATGGTTATTGGAAGACCTTATGGCAGGATTTAGCATTTACTTGATTGATTATTCTTATTAGAAACTACTCCGACATGAAGATTGTTGAAGAGCGAACAAACTTGGAAGGTTATACTTATGGAAACTAAAGATCTTGATTGTATGGGCGAATAGGATTGACGGGCTTTCAACACAAATCAACTAACAACTCGAGATCACCTTAATTGATTTTGTGCAACGGGTAGATTGGAAGAATTCTTTTGGAAAGTGCCAACGGTTGAGAAGACATGAAGGAGTATTTAAGGTTGACTCTTTAGTTGTTCGAAGAAGTGCTCGAAAGAAGAATTCCGAAGTCAGAAGCTTTCTAGTCTCTCGCTTTTTCATTCATCAAACTCAAAACTTGTAAACAAAAGAGAGAAACTCTTAGTGAGACAGTGTGAGAAGTTCAGTGGAGACTCATCACTGTGATAGTCGAAGATCACAAGTTGTAACATCTCTTTTGATTCATAGTAGAATCTAGCCAACAGGCTGTCGGCGTGGAGAGTGACGTAGGCTTGATCTAATCCGAACCACTATAAACTTTGTGTTCTTATTCTCTTTTCTCTAAACTCCTTACTTTCATTGGTTGATTGTTTATTTGCTCAAAGTTGAAATACGCTTAAAGTTTGTCATCTTCTAAAAGCAAATTACTTTTACCAAGTCTTGCAAAAAATTTTATTTACACCTATTCACCCCCTCTAGGTGTTTGCACTAGCCCTTTCAATTGGTATCAGAGCTTGTGAGCTTATTCTGTTGAAGTGTTTTTACATCTTACGCTAAAGATCTATGGCTAGTATTTTGGCTCCAAGATTGGTTGAAGGCCAAAGCAACACCAGACCTCATTACTTTGATGGGAAGAAATACAATGTATAGAAAAACAAGATGAAGGCATTCCTAAGACCGAAAGATCTCCTGGAATGGGATCTGGTAGAAAAAGGGATTACTCCTAAAGTCACATCGACTTCAGAAAGAGGAAAGGAAGTTAGAGATGCTGGCGAAATGACATGAACAGAAATAACGAAGAGACAAGTTCTTGATGTTAAAGCCATTTATTCCTTATATTGTGCTTTATCTCCTACTGAGTATAATAAAATTTCATCTTATGAAATAGCAAAAGAAGTCTGGGACAGGTTGCATGTTACCTACAAAGGAACTGATTAAGTTAAAGAAAGAAAGATCAATATCCTACTCAGACAGTATGAAGCCTTCAAAATGAAGCCAGGAGAATCCATCACTGATATGTTCAATCGTTTCATGAAGATTGTAAACGGTCTAGCATATCATGAACAGCCAATCTCAGGACAAATGAAAGTTGTAAATTGCTGCGAGGACTCTCCAAAGACTGAAATCACGTAAAGACTTCAATAAAAGAAACCCAAAGGATCATGCCTCTTTCAGTAGATGAACTAGTGGGCACACTTCAACCTTATGAAGTAGAGCAAATCAATGAGGAAGAAGATCCCAAAGGTAAGAAGTCAATTACTTTATAATCTAACGATGATTCTGATGATACAGATTCAGAAGATGACTTGGACAATGAAGAGCTAGTACTCATGATTAGGAAGTTCAGAAAGTTAAACAAGAAAGGAAGAAAGTTCAACTGGAGGAAGCAGAGTACTCAAAGACTTCAAAAGAAATCAACTGAAGACAATGAGACAAACAAAGATGTGATTTGCTTTGAATGTAAGAAAAAATGACACATTAAACCCAACTACCCTCAATTAAAGAAAAAGAAGGGAAATACAGAGAAATTCAAAAAGGCTCTCAAAGTAGAGACATAAAGCGATACTGAATGCGAAGAAAGTGATGAGGAATATCCTAACACATGTTTGATGGCAAACTCATATTCAGATTCAGATCTTGAATTAGATTCAGACTCAGACTCAGGCTCAGACAAAGAAATAGAGGTTAGTAATTTAAAGATTCCTGTTAAAGTCTCAAAGTATATAGATGAACTCTATCTTAGTCTCAAGACATCTCTTAAAAGGATTTCTGAGCTAAAGAGGGAAAATTCTAAACTGAAGCAACAGGAAATTTCTTGGAAAGAAAAATTTGAAAATCTAGACAAAAGCCTTGTTGTTTTGAAAGAAAATGTAGATTCTCTTTCGAAGAAAACACTTTCTTGAAAAAGGACATTTCAAACATCACGAAAAGGTTTTCAAAAGGATCTGAGAAGCTAGAAAAGATTCTTTCAATACAAAGACCTTATTTCAACAAATCTAGTTTGGAAATGACAATATAAACCATTCCTTTAATTGATTTTCCAAGAATAAAGGAAAGAATCAAACAAAGACCTACAAAAACATTTCATAAAAATCATTTTCAAAAAGTTTTTATAAAACCTGTTGGCTGAAATGCTCTCAAATGTTCAAAGTGTAATAGCTCAGAACATTTCGAGAATGAATGTCATAAAGTTTGGAGACCTGTTAAGAAGGATTGGACAAAGACTGTGTTTAGTACTAACTCCCCTAGACCCAAGAAAATGTGGGTACCAAAGAAAACTTGAATTCTTTTTATGATTGCAGGTCACTGTCAAGAAAAAGATTAAATGATATTTGGATAGTGGTTGTTCAAGACACATGACAGGAGATTCAAATTGCTTTCCAAAGCTTGTGCAAATACATGGTGGAAAGGTTTCTTTTGGTGGAAATAGCAAAAGAAAAATTGTTGGATGTAGAACTGTGAAGATTGGAAGTCTCACAATCAATAATGTCTCTTTAATGGAATGATTAAACTATACTCTGCTTAGCATAAGTCAACTATGCAACACTGGATTCAAAATCAATTTCCAAGAAGACATTTGCTCAGGAACTAGTAAAGTCTTGTCTCAATCTTTCACTGAACGAAGACATGAAAACATTTACCTACTGGATATAAAACCATAAAGCTCTCAGTGTCTAATCTCCATACAAGATGAAGAAAATCTTTGGCATCGAAAGCTTGGTCATGTCAACATGGAGCAGATTGCCAAGATTTCCTCCAAGAAACTTGTTCGTGGATTGCCCAATTTGGCTTATAAAAAATATGAATTATGCATGCCTTGTATCTTGGGTAAACAAGTTAGAAGTTCTATTAAACCTATAAATCAAGTTTCTACTAATCGAGTTTTGCAACTTCTGCATATGGACCTCTTTGGACCTACCAGAACTCAAAGTATTGATAGAAAGAGATACTACCTAGTAATCGTGAATGATTACTCTCGCTTCACTTGGGTATTCTTCCTGGCAAATAAGTCTGAAACATTCTTTTACTTCTCAAAATTTGCCAAGAATATTCAGAATGAAAAAAAGATATGCTATCTCAAGCATACGAACAGACCATGGAGGTGAGTTTGAAAATCAAGACTTTGATAAATTCTGTGATGAATATAGTTTTCAGCGTGTTTTCTCTTCTCTATATACTCCAGAACAAAATGGAGTTGTGGAAAGAAAGAATAGATCCCTGCAAGAGATGGCAAGAATTCTTTTAATTGAAAGTAATATATCCCCTCGATTTTGGGCTGAAGTAGTTTCTACAGCTTGTTATATCATTAACAAAGTATTCTTGAGGCTTATTCTAGAGAAAACTCCTTATGAAATGTTTAAAAAAGAAGCCAAATGTTTCTTATTTTCATGTGTTTGGTTGTAAGTGTTTTGTTTTGAAAAATGCAAATGATCAAACTGGTAAGTTTGAAGAAAAGTCAGACGAAGGAATTTTTCTCGGCTACTCAACCTCAAGCAAAGCTTACAGAGTATTCAACAAAAAGACTCAGTCTATGGAAGAATTTATGAATGTCTAGTTTCAAGACTCTATACAGAATCAAGTGGAAAAGACTCAACTTGAAGAGATTGAACCTGCTCGAGACGTTATAAAGTCTACTTCCCCCGAAGTAGTTCACACCTTTGAAGAACAACATCAAGAAGAACCAAGAGCTTCAACTGAAGCAGAGAATGAGCAAACTCACAAATCAACTAGCAGCTGGAAGCATAAGTCTAATCATCCCAAAGATCTCATCATTGGCAATATTGATGAAGGAATTCGCACCAGATCCAAAAGGCGAGAATAGTCTAGAGCCTCGGCACTTGTTTCTGAAGTTGAACCCAAAAGTATAGAAGAAGCCTTGGTTAATGAAAGCTGGTTCGAAGCTATGCAGGAAGAACTTAGACAGTTCAACATCAACGATGTTTGGGAACTAATTCCAAAACTTAAATGTACGTCTATTATTAGAACTAAATGGGTTTTCAGGAACAAAGTGGACAAGACAGAAAAAGTGATCAGAAACAAAGAAAGACTCATGGCCAAAAGATATATGCAAGAAGAAGGGATAGACTATGACGAGACCTATGTACTAGTAGCGAGATTAGAAGCAATTAGATTATTACTTGCTTTTGCTTGCTATAAAAATTTCAAGTTATTTCAAATGGATGTAAAAGTGCATTCCTAAACGGATTCATCCAAGAAGAAGTTCATGTGGAACAACCACCTGGTTTTGAAAATCCAAGAAAGCCAAACTCAGTCTACAGACTGAAAAAGGCCCTTTATGGATTGAAGCAAGCACCTCGAGCCTAGTATGAAATGTTAAGTAAATTCCTAACTCAAAATAGCTTTGTTAAAGGAAAGATAGATACTACTTTATTCATTAAAAGAGAAGGTAAAGATTTTCTACTTGTTTAAATTTATGTTGATGATATTATTTTTGGATCACCTAATGAAAATCTATGCAAGAAATTTTCTAGATATATGCAGGATGAATTCGAAATGAGTATGATGGGTGAGTGAACCTTCTTTCTAGGACTACAAGTTAAACAATCAAATGAAAGTATTTTCATTCACCAAGAGTAGTATGCAAAAGATCTCATCAAGAAGTTTGGATTGAAAAATTGCTAAAAGACAGAGACACCTATGTCAAGTTCTTCAAAGCTAGATAAAGATGAAGAAGGAAAGAATGTAGACCAGAAGCTATACAGGAGCATTATTAGATCACTTCTTTACCTTACGGCTTCTAGACCTGACATCTTGTTTAGTGTTTGTATTTGTGCTAGATTCCAATCAAATCCCAAAGAATATCATCTAACTGCAGCAAAACGCATCATCAAGTACGTTGCAACTACTTTAAGGCTTAGTCTGTGGTATCCCAAAGAACAAGACTTTACTCTCCTTGGATAGTTAGACACAGATTTAACAGGATGCAAAGTGGATAGAAAGAGTACGTCTGGTACATGTCAACTTCTGGGAAACAAATTGGTTTATTGGTTTTCAAGAAAACAAAGTACCATAGCTCTTTCAACAGCTGAAGTAGAATATGTGGCTTTTGGAAGTTGCTGCTCTCAAATCTTGTGGATAAGACAACAGCTAAGAAACTTTGATATTGAAGAATCGTGTACTGAGATCAAATGTGACAACACTAGTGCCATCAACCTTACAAAGAATCCCATTCTTCATTTAAGAGCAAAGCATATAGAGATTTGACACCACTTCATTAGAGATCATGTTCAAAGCGGAGAAGTTATGATTCAGTTCATTGACTCGAAGAATCAACTAGCAAATATATTTACAAAACCACTGGAGAAAAGCTTATTTGAGTCTATTCGCACTGGACTGAACATTATATCTTATACGGGGTAAAGTCTTAAGGTATTCAGACTTAGATCAATAAGTTGATACTTTCTAAATAAATGTGATTTTATTTTTGGATAAAGCTTTGAAAAGGTACATTGATTTTTGAATCACTACTTGCCTATTTCATTTTTAGAAATTATCCCTAAATTCATGGCGATTTTCATTTTCAAAAGGTAGTTTTTCATTTTTGAAAAATGCAGTTTTTACTTTTTCCTTTGTGACGTTTCGTATATCTTGTTTCACTTGCTTTATATATTGTCGATGTGACATCCTGATTTTCCAATTCTATTTTCAATAGAATAAGTCATGCATTCCATCTACGCGCTTATAGCTCTTTTCTCTAAGTTGGCCACTCACGAGATAACTAGTCTATTAGGTGAAGCCGTTAAGGGATTTTAATGCATCAGACTTGAGAATTCGACCAGGAAACAACTTCTCGACCGTGCTCATCTACAGAGATCATTATGGCACAGTTAAAAATCAATTAGAGATCAGAGATAGGTTGACTCGACAAAGGCATGTGATTCAATGTGGGTAATTCCACCTAATTACACGATTCTTGTCGACTGGCACTAGACCGATTCTTCTTTCGTTTTGGTACTCTGTATTCGCATTTGAAATCTTGAGATTTTCATGATAATCGAGAGTCGCCAATGTGTCAAAGATGTACATTATAGCTTGAAAATGATCAAGCACATGTCAAATGCACGGAAATTCCTAAAAGCTTCCCGGTAGATTAGGACGCGCTAATTCCTAAAAGCTTCCCGGTAGATTCAGAAATTGGAAGTCCTATCATGTCACAAATCATTTTAGGAATGTCGACTTATCTTTAGAGGATTTTTCAACAAACTGAGTTTTTCGGCGAAAAATCAAAATGTGGTCGTTTTTGGTTCGGGAAAATTGGTAAGTCTGCTTTTGGTCGCACTTTTGGGATCCAAGATGGTTATTTGGACATGGAAAAATGTGGATTTAATTGTGGTTACATTGGTGGATTTTATAGAATTCAATTTGAGCTCAAGTGGATTTAATTGGAAGAGAATTGAAGGAATTTGATGTAGAAATGTATGAAATTCGTATGCCATGGGGGGAGAGCTATTTTGCACCTATTGGCAAGGTTGTGGAGGAAGTTTGAGGAGAGAGAGTGGCTGATGTCATGTGATGTCATGGGGGGAGAGCTATTTTGCACCTCTGGTTTTGACAAGTGTTGAGTTCTAATGAGCCCAAGGAGACCCCCCTCTCTTCAGCAGCTTCTTCTCCCTCAATTCTAGGCTTTCTCCATTGATGTTGAAGGGAGAAAGCTCAGCAAAACCAGAGGAGAGCCAAGAAAATGAACCAGCCCCTTCCCCCTTGCCGTTGACCTCATTTCCTCCCATGTTTTCTCCTTCTGCCGGTTTCTGCTTCAACTAACCTTTCGCCAAAGATCTGAGTTGAAAGTAGTCTTCCTAGATAAATTACCAAACGAGCCACCCATCAACATGACGAGGAAATCCAGACCGTTCCAAGAAGCCCGACCTCACCTCGAACGGAGCCGCCGGCCGTCCTGTGCGGCCGTCGCAAGCCGCCGGTCGCTTGTCCGTCGGTCCCTTGCCCGCCTACACTATTTCATATTTTCTTGCTGTTCCACCCCATTATGACCCTTTCTTTACCCATCCCAACCTCCAACAAGATCCCCTTGACCCCTGGGAGCCACTGGTTGCCAACCACCCACTCGCCGAAGCTCCGATCGGCCCGTTTCCTTGCTGTTCAGCCTGGTTCTCCTCAGTCCAGTAGAAACTGAACAAGCAAAAGCTTTGAAGCTTCAAGGCCCGTTTTAGGTGCCTTATGGTCCTTGCTTAGTGTCACTGCGTGGAGGTTTATCGACCGCCTCACCGTTGTCTTCGCCGTGGACTCATCAGAAAGCAATTCCAGTGAGTTTATCCTCTAAACCTCGCTTAGCGAGGTTAATTATACTTAAGGGGTGTTTAGATTAAACTAAGTAAGATTAGGTGGTTAGATTAGTTTTATTAACTGTGGATTAGATTAAGGGTTATGATTAGTTTAGTGGATAATTAATTAGGGCTAATGAGAGGATTAGATTATTTTATATAAAGTAATTATTTCGAATTTATTTAATTTTAATAATAAAATTATATTATATTTAATTAATAAAAGATTATTATTTATTTATTTAATTTTCATAATTTAACTAATTAATTATTATTTTCTAAAAATAATATCGAGGAACTGTTCGTTAGAATTCAACGCCGATTTGTGATGTGGTTAAATTATGCAATTGATTGGTGAATGTTGAAACTGAGTGTTGATTGTGAAAAGTATGGTATTTATTAAGAAAATCCCGGGTGTTGGGTTTTAATACCGAAAGTGGTTTTAATGACTATATCGAACCGTGGGATTTCGAAAAGGAAGAGTATCAATTTTTAAGGTCCGTACCGACCGTGTACCCACACATGTCTATTTTCCCAGATGTTTTTAATATGAAGAAAATAGGCCAGGGTCACTATTTTAATTGAGGCATTTGAGTGCAATGCATAGTGTCCTGAGCCGAGATTGTTTGGTCGTGTGTTGGTTAAGGAGAACCCGTCCTAGCATTTAAGTCGGCATTACTAATTCCCACTTTCGAGTTACCCATGCATTAGGGTAGGGGTCACAGTAGATTCTAGACTTACGCTCCTTCGAGAAAGCTGTCCATGTGATGAAGTCGTGCTCAATGGGAAAGAGATGATGCCTGGCTATGCTAGTAGACTGTCGAACATGGGAGTCGGCAATGCCTTAAGTGGCTTAATTAACAATTGGAACGCATGATTGTTTGAGTTAATTCACTCGATTATGGGAAGAAACTGTGTGACATGGTATGAGACGTGTCATAACGGTTTGGCCTTATAATTGGGACCCCGGTGATTGATTGGGTTGAGACCCCTGTGATTAATTGAGTGGATAAGGCATTTCAGTTGTTGTGTGCATTAGTTATATGCAATGTGATATGAACTATGCTGACATGTAGGAAGGAATTGAGGCAAGGTAAATCCTCTGTTCTAATTGCATGGTTGTGTGGCTAGAGCGCCCTGAGGCGTATTTCCTTTCTAATAGGGGTTTAGGGGTGTACGTGCTGAGACGTTGTCTAACTGGTTATTGAATAACCATTTCAAGTCCTTAGAAGTGGTTGTGGAGGACTGAAGCCCTGGAGGTTGAAGAGTCAAAAGTGGGATCGGTGAACGCGTATGACTAGTAGTCATAGGACCGTTCCTTTTTGGTGAACCGATCTTTTTGTAGACTAGCTTTTGATGTATATATACTCTGGTGTGTATGTATATATATGAAAGAGTTTGGTTCCTACTTTCCTATCTCGTTTTTTATTATCAGGGGTTATATTTCCATGTGTGCATTTAAAATGAATGGGTCGGCAATGAGTGCTTGGGAACATCGCATATATGATTGACCATAGTGGGATGTGTGTGTGCTCAAGGTTCGGGGCGTGACATTCGATATTCCTCGTCTCCATTTACGCTCACTCAAACCCTAGAATACTGAGATCCTACTTTCTCTCATTTTCTCTCAAGTTTGATCCATAAAGGTCTCACCTTTTTCAACGAGCGAGTTCAAGAAATTCCCTCGGCGTGATAATGTCTTACCAGAGGAAGTCTTCGAGAATTGCGAATAGGGGACCGTAGCATATGCGTGAGGGTCCTACGCATTTTGACTTGATCGAAGAAGAAGATTCTCCTTAACCTCAGCAATAACAACATTCTCAATAGTGTCAACAAGCGGCTCAAGATCCTTCTCCTCAACAAGAACAAGAAGAGATCATCGAAGACGTTGAACCTGTAAGGACTCAAAAACCCCAATTTCTTTTTAGACTATACTCTAACTTCAAAAGGGGCGGTTCTGCAATGAATCTGATCGACGAATTCTCGAGAGCACATGGTTACAAAAATGAGACCTTTTTCTTAAGTGCCATGGAAAGGATAGGCATTGCGCCTCAAGGTTTGGCAAAATGGACTTTTGCTAACTTTCCTAGTGACCCGCATTTTGGATAGCCTGATGAGAAGGATGATGATGAAAGGTTGTACACTCATTTTCAACCCAGGATGGGTGTTGCTGCAAAGGTTCGTGGTGAAGGAATGAACTTATTTCGTTCTAAGGACCACAAGAAGTCTTACTCGAAACTGTTATGAACCCTAGAAGTGTGGACTTTGACTTTCTCGACTCTTTAAAAGTAAATCTAAGGGAGAAACTTGCATTGCTTCAACTTAAATGTTTTTGCACAGAGACCACTGTTGCCTACCCTGAACTTACTACTTATTTTTATTCAAATCTATCTTTTCTAGATGCGAATAGATTTAGTTTTACAGTTAGGGACAAAGAATCTGTGGTTGATGTGGACACCTTGGCTGATATAATTGGTGTGGAACGAGGGAGGTTCCAACCAATTGGTGTATCTATTGTTCACGCTACCTTGGCTATTGTTCAGGATAGACTTGTTGAGAGGAAAATTTCTTATTCAAGAATGAATGCCTCAAACATTCTACTCCACAAGGTCATGATAAACTGCATTAGACCAAATTCTACTTCAAAGACGGATATCTCTCATTCGGAAGCAAGGTTGATGTACGCGATTAACACTGGCTGTAAGTTCTCACTACCTCACACTATCCTTATGCACATGTATAGGACAGTTGTGAAGGACAAGGGACAACTTCCTTACTCAGCACTTATCACTCAACTTTTCAAGCATTTCAAAATCCAACTTCCTGCTCCTCTATGTGTTCGAACCATTGTTCCAATGGTGATTGGTCTAAACATGGTGTCAAAGATGCAACTAAAGGAGCTGACCAAGGAATTGGAGCGCTTTAAGGAGAAGTCCCCTATCAAGGCAAAGCAAGACTCTGCTGCAAAGAAAACGAAAGGCAAGGAGCCCATGAATGAACCAGTGAAGAAAATGAGATCTCTTATCTTGCAGGATGAAAAAGATGAAGATGATCTCACTATCTCAGCTTTTGTCTTGCGAAATTTACAGAGTTTTGTTAGCTTTAAGGAGCCAAAGAATAGAGAAATAGAAGAAATAGAGAAGAGAGGTGAGGAAAGAAATGAAAGTAGAGCTGAGGAAGAAGAAGGAAGAGAAAGAGAAGAACAAGAAAGAGGAAGAGAAGAAGAAGAAGGAAGTCACGATGACTCTTTTGAACCAACATTGGCTGTATCCTTGTCTGACGACTCGGAGAAGACAAGGAGTGGAAAGACAGGAGAACTACATCACTCAAGTGATGAAGCAAAACATGAAGAAGAATATTTTCTCCACCTGAAGGCACAAAAATAGGGGAAGATGCTAAAAAATGAGGTACTTCTTGACCTCCTTTTACAAGTGATGTTAGTAGATATTCACCAGACCCAGAGGATGTCTATGCCTCTCAATACCCAGAAGCTAATGTTGAGGCATCCACTCCAAGTCTTGGTGATCAAACAACTGATGTTCCCTCACATCTCAAGACTCCCAGAACTGATTCGGCTGGACCGAGTGCTACAACAGACCATTCAGTAGACTTTCAAAGAGTGCTGGAACTTCTTTTGGAATTAAAGGGACAGCAATATGCTTTCAAATTTGAGATGAAGAACATGATGACAGTTTTCAAGACAACTTCAGACTCTCTACAAGAGCAAATTCAAGACTTGAAGCTTCACATGTAGGAGAATGCAAAGGGTGAGGATATACATCAACTCAAGGAGTCTCTGAAGAAGCTTGAAGACACTATCAAGTCAATGGGGGATTTCCAGATCGTTCGCATCCCCAAGCAACCCTGATTTTACCCAACTTTTTCAATCGTTTTCCTCCTTTTTTTGCTGATGACAAAAAGGGGGAGAGTTTGTGTGGAGATTTACATATTGGTTTTATTGGTTTTGAATGACTTTTTGTGTGACTTTTTGACTTTGGTTTGCTTTGAACATTTGACTTTGGATACTGTTTCATTTTGAATTTTTTGATGCTTGCAATGACTAAAGTTTGCGATATTTATTATGACTGGTTGTTATTTATCCTTATCGATTAACATGTGTTTTGTGGTTGTAGAATCAAAATTTCCAGATCCTAATCTACTTATTTTTATAAGATATCATGTATTGCATAAGTGTTGTCTTGCGGGTCAAAAGTTTTTCAAATCGCACGAAAATTTTGTCGCCATAAAAAAATGGGGAGATTGTTGGAGAAAACTCATTTACTGTTTTGAAGTTGACAAAACATTTCCAAGTCTATGACAGAAGACTTCAAGACTCTATCATCATAGTCTAAAGACCATCAAACCTTAGTCTCAAAGTCTACCCTCACTAACAGTTCCAAACTGAAGAATGAAGACTTATCCAGATGCGGAATTATTTTTAAGGATTCAATTAGTATGGTTATTGGCAAACCTTATGGTTGGATTTAGCATTCAATTTTGGATTCAATTATTTTTAAGTATTCAAAACAAATCATCTAACGATTCGAGATCACCTTAATTAATTATGTCCAATGAGTAGATTGGAAAAATTCCTTTGGAAAGTGCCAACGATTGAGATGGCATGAAGGAGTATTTAAGGTTGACTCTTTAGTTGTTCGAAGAAGTGCTCAAAAGAAGAATTCCAAAGTCAGAAGCTTTCTAGTCTCTCGCTTTTTCATTCATCAAGCTTAAAACTTGTAAACAACAGAGAGAAACTCTTAGTGTGTGGCACCCCATTGACAGCCCCTGATCCGTTAGGTCGCCATAGTTCGCTTACCTCTCTTTTGGTTGCCCTGAAGTTTTATCCATCCTGGGGGTTTATAATTTTAAAACGGTCCCTGCGCAGCATATGAAAGTATAGCAGAAGGCATATCACATCTTCCTATCCCAAAAATTTTGGAATGATGCACACCCACTAGACGGTTTTATAAGTTAAGCCGAACAATTTTATTTACATAGGTCTGACAGATAACATCCGTCGGTACATCAAAATTTGCCATGGTTTTCTATACCCGGCTTCATAACAAAAGATAACCTGACCTCCCCCTGGCTTTCCTTTCCATTCAGCCCTATAAAAAAGTCTATCGAGATAGTGCCGGCAGTCCAAAAAGTTTCATTTGCTACCTGTCACACACGATCACACCCACCTTGGTCCATCGGCTGGCAACGGCGGCAATATCCCTAGCATGATCCCATCACGACGAACGTGCACTGATAGAAACTCCTGAACCATGGGGCCATAAGGTAAACCGACGTCATACATGACTAGAACCCGTACTCATATAAAACCCAATCCTCGAATCCCAACATGAGTGTGCTCTAAACACATGCACTCAACGTCGACTGGGACACCGTAAAAAGTACCGTGAGTGATAGGCAGCAGAGGCATCTTTTAATATGAAATGTTAGTCCCCACACATGGTGAGTACAGCCACTCAGCAGTAAAATATTTATCAAACTATATCAAGCATTACTGTTCGAATCTAGATTCATGGGAGATAGACAAAAACAGGTAATCACAAGAATAAATTTGCATCAAATTCGTGAAATTCTTTAATGCAATGGCAAATATATAATTTCAAAAGAATCAAGATGCATCAAATCCAGTTACCCATGTCCCAATCATAGGGCGAAACTGTAATGACATGTCCCATTCCATGCCATACAACTTAATCCTATAACTAGACCACGCACACACATAGTAGAATCATCCATTTTATCATTCAAAAGGTTTCATCCCCTGGGGGACTAATGTTTGCGTCCTTCCAGGCATTCGCATCCACCTTGGCATCGCGAAAGCCTCCGGCATTTAGCCACTAGGGCCACCGGGCATCTGGAGCATATCATGTCTCCGGGCATCTCGTACCCTACTTGGCATCACGAGGAAACCCTCCGAGGCTCACCATGAGAATGGTTACCCTGGCCCTTCGGATTTACGTACCAACTAGCATACAACCAGGCATCCCGAAGCTCCCGAGGAAAAACCTCCGGCATTCAGCCACTTAGGGCCACCGGGCATCCACAAGCCATCGACTCATTCGATCCTTTGGGCATCCTGACTCCCGGGGCATCAGCAACAATTAACATCTTAATTTCCAAAAATACTTCCAAATGCAATGACATGATGTCCCAAGAACCTTCATCAAATCTCAATATTGCATAATATGCCAATGCCAGTATCATTATGCCACATAACAATTCAAGATATATTCACCTTTGGGACAATTTGTGCAAATTCGAAACAAAACAGCTTGATCATTACAATGCACAGTTCTGGTAAAAATTTCGGAATAATTCTCAAATGAACTCAGGAAATTATGAAATTTTGACATGTTATCACTGAGACCTAAAGGAAAATTTTTAATGAAGAACACCAAGTGAAATTCCTTACATATCGAGAGTAATAATTTCTGTATTCCTTGCTAACATTCTGTAATAACTTCCAGCTTTAGCATTTTCATAGAAAAATTGTTTCGTCCGTCATAGCTTGTTCATTTATTTATAAATTTTTGATATGTTGTTCCTGAAGATGTGCCCCACAACTTTCATTAAGGATTTGAAGTCAAATTTTGGCTAGATAATTACAGAAAAATCATGAAATTACTGAAGGTCATACTGTCTTTTGCAAAAACAGTCTACTGTCCTAAAGAGAACTACTCCTACTCTTTGAATCTCAGCATCCAACATCCACAGCCAAGTGTTTACAAGTGTATTACACCACATTATAGCCTCTTCACTTCCAAAAATCCACCATAGCTAGATCCTTGAGTTCTTATTTCAATTCAAAAACCGAAATCCACCAAAACATGCTCTGTTTCTACTTAGTTTCTTGATCTATTTCCATCTTATTTGTCCAAAATCAACATGCAGCTTTCAATTCCTTATTTTCTCACATCTACCAACCTCTCACTAGATAACAACAGCGAGCAAAACATAGATCAATGAACTTCTACTTGCCTCAAGTCTTCCTACTCGGTTGCTAGCCAAAAATAGGGGTCCGGGGATCTCGGCTTGGCTCAATCGGCGACGGGGATCGGCGGCAGCACAGACATGGCACGGGTGGAGGGTGGCCTTCCTTCTCTGCCCTCACACGTTCGGACCGCTCATTGCACACCCTCTCTCTCTCTCTCTCTCGCTCGAACTCTCTCTCTCTCTCTCTCTCTCTCTCACTTGCTCGCCTGCTCACTCTCCCTTGCTCAAAACTAAAGCTTTTGCTTTCTTTGATTAATTAATTTGCTAATTTTTGCATGCAGATGACAGATGGCTTCAAGGAAAGGACAAATGGAAGAAGGTTGAGGCAACCATGGACAAGTGGTGAGTGGCCTTCCCCCCTGTCCAGTTCTCTCCTTCCCCCCTTTTTTCGGTCGACAGCCCGGAGGCTTCTTGGGCCTGCTTTGGCCTGAAAATTTTGAGGCCGAAAGTCCAAGCTTAAAGGCCCATGGTCTTTAAAATATAAGCCCATAATTATGAAGCACTTGTTTTCTAAATGAATAAATTTATATTCCCATAATCCAATTGCTTCATGAACATATGTATAACCAAAATTCTTGCGTGCAGTCCAACTCCTCAAAATTTTATTCTTAAATTTTAGCATGCATGTTCCTCACACATGACCGAATTCCATTCGTTCGGTTCTAAAAAGTAAAAATATTATTCAATCAAAGTCCAAAAATTTTCCTTTGTTGCACAGTTGATCGGTCCATCGCTAAACATATCATATCAATCCAACAAATAAACAAATACAGATTACTGCCTGTAATTGATACTAATGCCATAGTTCGATGATACTTCTATCAATTGGTCATGACCATCACCTATCCGAGGATTCGTTGAAATTCTTGGATGCCACAATTCTCCCCTCCTTCCTCGAAATTGAACATCACTTAAATCTCATTAAATAGATGAGGGTATTTTTCCTCCATTTCTTTCTCACTTTCCTACGTGGCTTCTTCCATATCATGATGTTGCCACAATACCTTAACTAAAAGAATTTTCTTCGTCCGAAGGATTTGTTCTTTTTGATCTAATACCCGTACTGGTTCTTCTATGTACCTCACTTTCTCATCCACTTTGATGGCTTCATGATCGAGTATGTGACCAAGATCCGGCTGGTACTTCCTCAGCATCGACACATGGAACACATCATGTAAATTTTCTAGTTTAGGAGGCAGCGCTAAACGATAAGCTACATCTCCTATTCTTTTGAGAAGCTCAAAGGGTCCAACGAATCTGGGACTTAACTTACCCTTTATTCCAAATCGCGATATCCCTTTCATCAGAGATACTTTAAGAAATACATGGTCTCCCACATTAAACTCCAAAGGCCTTCTACACTTATTTGCGTAGTCTTTTTGTCGGCTTTGGGCTGTCTTAAGTCTTTTCCTTATGATCTCAACAGCCTCTGTTGAAACTTGTACCAACTCAGGCCTTGTCAGTTTCCTTTCACCTACTTCATTCGAACAGATAGGTGTCCTACATCTCCTTCCGTATAATGCTTCATAGGGAGCCATGCCTATACTTTTCTGAAAACTATTATTATAGGCAAATTCCGCCAAATGTAACTTTTCATCCTAACTTCCATTAAAATCAATTACACAAGCTCTTAACATATCCTTTAATGTCTGGATCACTCTTTTTGTTTGTCCATCCGTTTGTGGATGAAAAGCAGTACTAAATTGGAGCTTAGTCCCTAAGGCAATTTGAAGACTTTGCCAGAAGTTAGAAGTAAATCTTGAGTCTCAATCTGACGTGATAGTTACAAGAACACCATGTAACTGTACTACCTGGCTTACATACATCTCAACATATTTAACCATCGGATAATCTATGCGGATTGCTAGGAAATGAGCAGACTTAGTCAAACGATCCACTATTACCCAGATAGAGTCATAACCACTTGATGTCCTTGGTAATCCTTGCACGAAATCCATCGTTACATGCTCCCATTTCCACTCTGGGATATCCAATGGTCTCAACAACCTTACGGGTTTGCGATGTTCCGCTTTCACTTGCTAACATGTTAAGCACTGGGAAATGTGCTTGGCTATATCCGCCTTCATGTCATTCCACCAGTATTGTTGGCATAAATTTCTGTACATCTTTATACTACCCGGATCAATACTATAGTTACTCCATGTGCTTCTGACAGGATTTCTCTCTCCACTTCTTCATTGTTGAGAACACAGAGTCGTCCCGGACATCTTACCACTACATCTTCAAAGACTTGAAATTCTGGTCTTTTTCCTAAAGACACAGCATTTCGTACTTTCATCATTTCTAGGTCAGATTCTTGCAAAATCTTAATTTTCTGGATAATTTCCGGTTCAATCCTCAATGCAGTAAGCATGCCGGTAAGGTGATCTACTTTCAATTTAAAATCTAAGTCTACCACCGACTTTAACAGATTCCATTATGTTATTCTCATACTAGCCATATCCATAGCCGACTTACGACTAATAGCGTCTGCCACCTTATTCGCCTTTCCAGGATGGTACCATATCTCACAATCATAATCATTTAACAACTCCATCCACCTCCTT
This sequence comes from Eucalyptus leucophloia subsp. euroa, assembly GCA_017140325.1. Classification (NCBI taxonomy): domain Eukaryota; kingdom Viridiplantae; phylum Streptophyta; class Magnoliopsida; order Myrtales; family Myrtaceae; genus Eucalyptus; species Eucalyptus leucophloia. The sequence continues at coordinate 201,825 of JADGSA010000015.1, forward strand.
TGCCTCATGTTCAGCTCTTTTTGTGAAAACAAATATTTTAAACTCTTATGATCTGTATAGATTTCAAAATTTTCTCCATACATATAATGTCTCCATATTTTCAAAGCAAAAATTATAGCTGCCAATTCTAAGTCATGGGTTGGATAGTTCAATTCATGAGGTTTCAACTATCTGGATGCATAGGCTATGACCTTGCCATGCTGCATCAAAACGCATCTTAGTCCTTTGTGAGACGCATCACTATATACCGTGAACCCATCAGATCTAGATGGTATAGTTAGGATTGGGGCCATAGTCAATTCCCTTTTAAGTTCCTGGAAACTTCTCTTACACTCTCCATTCCACTCGAATTTTATGTTCTTTTGAGTCAATTTTGTCAATGGTCCAGCAAGTCGTGAGAATCCTTCAATAAACCTTCTATGATAGCCAACCAATCCTAAGAAACATCGTATTTTAGTGGGCGTTGTCGGTCTCGGGCAATTTATTACCATCTCAACTTTTGCCGGGTCTACTGCAATTCCTCCTCCTGACACCACGTGTCCCAAAAATATTATCCGGTCTAGCCAAAATTCACACTTACTGAATTTGGCATACAGCTTATGGTCTCTAAGGATTTGCAATACTATCCTCAAGTGTCGCTCATGCTCTTCAGGTCCTTTAGAATATATTAGGATGTCATCAATGAAGACAATCACAAATTGATCCAAATAAGGCTTAAATATCCTATTCATCAAATCCATGAATGCAGCCGGAGCATTCGTTAGTCCAAAAGGCATAACTAGGAACTCATAATGTCCATAGCGAGTCCTAACTGCAGTCTTAGGAATGTCTTCTTTCTTAATCCTTAATTGATGGTATCCTGACCTCAAATCAATCTTAGAAAAGATCGAACTTCCTTGCAGTTGGTCAAATAGGTCATCAATTCTAGGCAAGGGATACTTGTTCTTAATGGTCACTTTATTCAATTGCCTATAGTCAATACATAAACGCATTGACCCATCCTCCTTTTTCAAAAACAAAACTGGTGCACCCCAAGGAGAAGCACTTGGCCTAATAAATCCTTTATCGAGCAACTCTTGCGGTTGCACTTTCAACTCTTTCAATTCTGTTTAGGCCACCCTATACAGGGCTTTCGATATCGGTCCTGTTCTAGGCATTAGTTCGATCTCGTACTCAATTTCTCGTTCCGATGGTAACCCAGGCAATTCCTCAAGAAATACATCTTGAAATTCCCTGACCACTTGAATTTCATCTAACTTAGACTCTTCCTTAGTAAAGTCCTTTACCACTGCCAGGTATCCTTGACATCCTTCGTCAAGTAGTGCACAGGCTTCTACTACTGAAATAAGAGCTATAGAGGGGTTTGTATATACTCTGAAAAATTCACAACTAGATCAGTCAGGCAAAACAAACTGGATTGCTTTCCTATAACAATCCATCTTAGCCTAATACTTATGGAGCCAGTCCATTCCGATGATGACATCAAAGTCATACATAGCCATTACGACTAAGTCTATTTCCATATCACATCCCCATACAATTATCTTACATTTTTCACATACCAATGTAGAAAATACCACATTCTTTAACGGCGTGGAAACACAAAGAGGTGTCTCAAGAGAGGTAGTTTTTATCTTACTCAACTGTCTGTATCTTTCAAACACAAAAGAATGGGTAGAACCCATATCAAACAATGCATATGCCTTCTTGCCATTTTTAGAAATCATACTGGAGATGACATTTTTGGAAGCTTCCGCTTTCTCCTGGGTGACCGCATACACCCTTCCTTGTGCTGGTGGCCTCTATGGATTCCTTGGTAGATTTGGTCCAGCAGTAAGTTGTTGTACCTGTCGCACCGAGTTGACATTCAGTTGCAACCTCTCATGTGAGCAAATTCTCTTAAAGTGCCCCATCTGTCCACAACCAAAACATTTTGATGGACTATTACAAAATCTTGGCCCATGCTGTCCACCACACTTCTAGCAAATATTACCCCGGTAGGGTACTCTCTCTAGAACCAGGCCACTCTTGGCTTTTCCAAAATTCCCAAAATTACTCCTCTTCTTAGATTCCCAGGGCTGACCTTGTCTAGGATATGGTCTCTTACCCCTTCGAACATCATTAAAGGTCATTTGCCTCTTAGATTCTGATTGCTCTCTCACTAATTCTTGCTCCACCAACTGTGCGCTCTCATAAATCTCATTATAATCCCTTATATTCAGAGGCACTAGTTGTTTTCTAATATCAGTCCTTAATCCTTTTAGGAATCTCTTAGCCTTTTCCTCTTGATCCTCAACCAATCTGGGAGCATACCTAGACAATTCAGAAAATTTTGCTTTGTACTAGTCCACTGTCGGCTCCCTTTGTTCTAACTGAACAAATTCTATGATTTTCCTATCTTTGGCACAATCAGAGAAATGCTTTCTATTGAAAGCTCTAACGAACTCATCCCAGTTTATGTCAGTACCTGGTGGAAATATCGTGCCTCTTGAAGCTCTCCACCAAAACTTTGCATTTCCCTCTAGTTGGTACTTTGCCAAGGTTATCTTTTCAACATCGCTACAGTTCAACAACCAGAAAATATGTTCCATTCCATCAATCCAATGTTCCGCCTCTTCAAGACTTCCCATTCTAGTAAACTTAAATGGTTTCAACTTCAAGAATTGTTCCACTAGTCCTTGAGGGCGACGTTCTACTCCAGGTTGTTGCTGTGCTTGCCTTTCCATCAGATTTCCTATATTGGCCAATGCTTGCAAGATATCTTCCATCCGGGGTTTAGCCCTTGAAGCAGAGGCTTCAGCCCTCGATGGATGAGAACTCCCAGTTTGCACCATGATTTTCCTGCAGTTTACCAAGCATTTGCCTCAGGAATAATTTGCGACTCGGTGTCACTAGTCAGATCGTAAAATAAGGTTATTACTAAAGTCATATAAGTAACATAGAATATTACTGACACACAAAGATAACATCACACTAGTTACCAAGGATCTACAAGTGAATACCCATCACCCGTTGTTCAAAGTTAGTCAACTAGTCTTGGTTTGTATCCTATGGTGTGCATCATTCTATCCTCATTTTCATTTGAGGCTCCTTATCACTCCATATAAACCATTACTCTGATACCAAAATGTGGCACCCCATTGATGGCCCCCGATCCGTTAGGTCGCCATAGTTCGCTTACCTCTCTTTTGGTTGACCTGAAGTTTTATCCATCCTTGGGGGTTTATAATTTTAAAACGGTCCCTGCGCAACGTATGAAAGTATAGCGGAAGCGATATCACATCTCCCTATCCCAAAAATTTTGAAATGATGCACACCCACTAGATAGTTTTATAAGTTAAGCCGAACACTTTTATTTACATAGGTCTGATATATAACATCGGTCAGTACATCAAAATTTGTGGCATCCTAGAATTCCTTGCCAATCTTTAGGGGTGCTCTAATTCATGTCTTGCATTAAAACTTTGGCCAAGCATTTAGTGGGTAATTATTTGATAGAAAAATTCTATTTTTGGCCATGTGGATTATGAATTGGAACTTATTAAATTAGGTCGCACAATTTTGTGAACTATAAATTGCAAATAGGTGTTTATAAAATTTAGGTTTAAGGAGGATTGTTAGGATGAGGTGTGGGCTAAAATTCTAGCTCAAGACCAGCCCACAAGAAGCCCCACCCTTCGGCCATTTGGGCCTAGTCGTGAAGCCCAAGGAGGAGGAGGAGTTGTCGGCCAAGTTGGCCTCAAGCCCGGCCGGATGGAGCCCCATTGGGCCGTCTACCAAGGAGGAACCGGCCCACGAGAGGCCCACTCTTTTTGCATGAAGATTTTTCCAAGTGTTTCCCCCCTTAGTCCAAGTGTCCTTCATGCAAAATCAATGATTGTTCATCATTGAGGAGAGGAAAACTTGAGAGAACCGATTGATGATTGGGGGGGGGGCAGCGTCGTCGACCGAGAAGAGAGAGAGAGAGAGAGAGTTACCGAGAGAAAGAGAGAAATCGAGAGAGAAAGGGAGAGTGAGCATGCGGAAGAAGAAGGAAGCCAATCGTCCGTCGTCCGTCGCCGCCGTGTCCAGTCGCCGTGTACTTGCTGTTTGCTCGGTTTAGAGGCAAGTTGTGATCCTTAATCTACTCTTGCATGTTGTGCCTAGAGTGTGTGAATGAGTGATGATAAATTTCGAATTGTTTAGAGTGTGAAAAACGGATGTTTTAAGAGTGGTATTCAAAAAACTAGTAAACTGTTCTTGAGTAAACAGCTCGACCTTGAATGTTGTAGTGGCTCGCATTTGATGTTTGAGTTGGATTTTGGCTTTTACTTCTAAATCAAAGTTGTTAAGGACTTCTTGAAATATAACATACTCAAATTTAGGACAAAACGAACAAGTATAAGTGGGTGAAATATTTATTTTTCGGAGAGACTGAATCTGGAGATTTCGGTAACTACCTTTGATGAATGGATGGACTGTAAGGCTATCTTTCTGTTGAAATTTCACTTTTATTTATTAACAAAAGATGTAAAGGACATCCTGAGGTTTAACATATCAAAATTTTTGAGAAAACCAAGAGGGATAGGTAGGTGAAATCATGGTTTTTCGGAGGGTGTTGAATCTGGAGATTTCAGTACTAGGAACAGAAGTTTTAACCGCCTAGATTTAATTATCTAGGACGAATCTAACTTTGATTCCTTCATGAAAAATCTACCTTAGGGTCTTGAATACCACATAGTCGAATTTCATAATTTTTTAAGGTCATTAGAGTATTTAATCGGAAATATTTCAAAAACCGTGTAATCTGACGCGTTCGGACTTAGTCAGTCTCAATGCGTGGGCCATATCATTTTGTATGAAGTTCTTTCGGCAAGGTGTTTTTCATGAAGTATCTTTATTTATGTCTTCCATGTAACATATTCAAATTTCATAATTTTTTAAGTTCATTTGCCTATTTAACTGAAAATGTTTCGAAAACTGTGCAAGTTAAGTGGTTATGATAATGGTGCTGTGATGTTCGGTCTATACCGCATGATATGAGGGTCTTTTGGTGCAGTGTTCTTCACGAAATGTCTGCCTTTATGTCTTAACTATCACATGTTTGAATTTCATAATTTTTAAAGGTCATTTGGGTATTGAATGGAATTATTTTCTAAAACTGTGCAAGCTGGATTGTGCGGATTTCAAAGGATGTAATACATTGACTATTCTGTTTTGTATGAGCCCCATAAACTGTATTGTTGTAAGTGATTAAATCTTGCTGCACATGTGATGATATTTGGCATTGCATATAGAATCAAAAGCTGAATTTGACTTTGTTGCCATTACATCATGTGCCATGTTGATTGTGAGACATAAATTGTTGAATATGAATTATGATAAATGAGGAGATTGTTGGAGGTGAGCTAATAATGCCTTGGGAGTGTCAGGATGCCCGGGATGGGGGTACCGGATGCCCGGTTGTATTACGATACATTCCTGGATGTCCTTGGGAGTTTCAAGATGCCCAGAATGGTTGGGTGCTGGAAGCCTCGGAGGTTTGTGCCCGAGGGATGCCTCATGATGCCAGTTGGGATACGAGATGCCCGGAATGTGGGGGTGCCGGATGCCTGGTGGTGTGTACCGGAGGTTTCTTGTGATGCCTAGATTGGGTGCGAGTGATAAAATGTGGGATGCAATTACTGATCCCGGGAAAGAAAGATGTGGTGATCAAATTGAAAGATAAAAAGTGGAAATTGAATCATGCATGGTATGGTGACATATGCATGGCCGTATGATATGATGATGATGATGAGTGCATGGTTGTATGTGCACCTATGGCATGATGGTATGTGTACATGAGGCATGGTATATGTATGATATGATGATGATGAGTGCATGGATGTATGTGCACCTATGGCATGATGGTATGTGTACATGAGGCATGGTATATCTATGATATGATGGTGAAGAGTGCATGAGGATGTATGCACATATGGTATTATGATATATGCGAGGCTACAAGATAAGTTATACTTGGATGCATGAATGATATGTACTATGCTACGATGTTATGATTGTATTGTGTGATGCATTGAGTGGTTTATTGGATCTTGTACTTGCTGAGTGGCTGTACTCATCCCTTCGGGGACCAACATTTCAGATTAGGAAGATGCCTCTCTCTCCGATCACGCGGGGTACCTTTTACAGCCTTCCATCTAACGTGGAGGTCGAGTGTTCGGAGATTGATTGTATTACCATCCCTGGTCTGACGTTTATACGGGTTTGCGTGCTGGTCATGTATGATGTGGGCCTGGCTGGGGGCCCGGTCATCTAGGAGTTCTTGTCTGTCCATGTCTGGAGTGATTGGGGAGATGTGACCGCCGCCACCGCCCGATACACCAGGATGGGTGTGATGGCCCGTGTGAGGAGTGGGAGTTGACATTTTGGAATGGCCGACACTTGTAGATGGAGGATGAAATGTGATTGATATAGGGGTCGAGATCTCACTTTTTGAGCTATGGCCAAGTTTAGCTAAAAGTCTTGGCTTTTCTTTTTGATTGTACCGACCCGAGAAATCCATCATGAAAATATGTAAATAAAAGTGGCTCGGCTTCACCTTTTCATATGGTGTGTAGTTGGTGTGCATTGTATTATGGTTATTGGAGGGAGGAATGGTGAGACTTGTTTATGCTTCCGCTAATAAATTGCGCTGGGACCGTTTTCATTAAAAAAAAATGCCTATGAACTACGGTACTTCTGCTAAGAAATGTAACTAGTATTCATTAGGTGGAGTGATAGGTACTTGTGGCGACCTTAGGTGTTTCAGGGTGCCACAAAATTTGACGTGGTTTTCTATACCCGGCTTCATAACAAAAGATATAATTTCGAAAGAATCAAGATGCATCAAATCCGGTTACCCATGTCCTGATCATAGGGCCAAACTGTAATGACATGTCCAATTCCATGCCATACAACTTAATCCTATAACCAGACCATGCACACACATAGTAGAATCATCCATTTTATAATTCAAAAGGTTTCATCCCCTGGGGGACCAATGTTTGTGTCCTTCCAGGCATTCGCATCCACCCTGGCATTACGAAAGCCTCCGGCATTCAGCCACTAGGGCCATCGGGCATCTGGAGCATATCATGCCTCCAGGCATCTCGTACCCCACCTGGCATCACAAGGAAACCCTCCGAGGCTCACCATGAGAATGGTTACCCCGGCCCTCCGAATTTACATACTGACTAGCATACAACCAAGCATCCCGAAGCTCTCGAGGAAATACCTCCGGCATTCAGCCACTTAGGGCTACCGGGCATCCACAAGGCATCAACTCATTCGATCCTTCGGGCATCCCGACTCTCAGGGCATTGTTGACCTGAGGGTCCAATGGCAACAATTAACATCTTAATTTCCAAAAATACTTTCAAATGCAATGACAAGATGTCCCAAGAACCTTCATCAAATCTCAATATTGCATAAAATGCCAATGCCAATATCATCATGTCACATAACAATTCAAGATATATTCACCTTTGGGACAATTTGTGCAAATTCGAAACAAAACAGCTTGATCATTATAATGCACAATTCTGGTAAAAATTTCGGCATAATTCCCAAATGAACTCAGAAAATTTTGTAATTTTGACATGTTATCAATGATACCTAAAGGAAAACGTTTCATGGAGAACACCAAGTGAAATTCCTTACGTATCGAGAGTACTAATTTCTGTATTCCTTGCTAACATTTTGTAATAACTTCCAGCTTTAGCATTTTCATAGAAAAATCGTTTTGTCGGTCATACCTTGTTCATTAATTATAAATTTTTTATATGTTGTTCCTGAAGATGTACCCTACAACTTTCATTCAGGATTCTAAGTCAAATTTTTGGCTATAGAATCACATAAAAATCATGAAATCACTGAAGGTCATATTGTCTTCCGCAAAAACAGTCTACTGTCCTAAAGAGAACTACTCCTACTCTTTGAATCTCAGCATCCAACGTCCACAGCCAAGTGTTTACAAGTGTATTACACCACATTACAGCCTCTTCACCTCCAAAAATCCACCATAGCTAGATCCTTGAGTTCTTATTTCAATTCAAAACCGAAATCCACCAAAACATGCTCTGTTTCTACTTAGTTTCTTGATCTAGTTCCATCGTATTTGTCCAAAATCAACATGCAGCTTTCAATTCCTCATTTTCTCACATCTACCAACCTCTCACTAGATAATAACAGCAAGCAAAACATAGATCAATGAACTTCTACTTGCCTCAAGTCTTCCTACTCAGTTGCTAGCCAAAAACAGGGGTTCGGGGATCTCGGCTTGGCTCAATCGGCGACGGGGATCGGCGGCAGCACAGACATGGCACGGGTGGAGGGTGGCCTTCCTTCTCTGCCCTCACACGTTCGGACCGCTCACTACACACCCTCTCTCTTGAACTCTCACTCTCGCTCTCTCTCTCTCTCTCACTTGCTTGCCCGCTCACTCTCTCGGCCTCACTCTCCGTTGCTCAAACCGAAAGCTTTTGCTTTCTTTGATTAATTAATTTGCTAATTTTTGCATGCAGATGACATATGGCTTCAAGGAAAGGACAAGTGGAAGAAGGTTGAGGCAACAATGGACAAGTGGTGAGTGGCCTTCCCCCCCCCTTGTCTGGTTCTCTCCTTCCCCCCTTTTTCGGTCGACAACCTTGGAGGCTCCTTGGGCCTGCTTGGGCCCGAAAAATTTGAGGCCAAAAGTCCAAGCTCAAAGGCCCATGGTCTTTAAAATATAAGCCCATAATTATGAAGCACTTTGTTTTCTAAATGAATAAATTTATATTCCCATAATCCAATTGCTTCATGAATAAATGTATAACCGAAATTTTTGCGTGCAGTCCAACTCCTCAAAATTTTATTCTTAAATTTCAGCATGCATGTTCTTCACGCATGACCGAATTATATCCTTTGGGTTCTAAAAAATAAAAATATTATTCAATCAAAGTCCAAAGATTTTCTTTTGTTGCACGGTTGATCGGTCCATCGCTAAACATATCATATTAATCCAACAAATAAACAAATACAGATTACTACCCGTAATTGATACCAGAGCCATGGTTCAATGATACTTCTATCGATTGGTCATGACTGTCACCTATACGAGGATTCGTTGAAATTCTTGGATGCCACATAGTGAGACTATGTGAGAAGTTCAGTGGAGACTCATCACTGTGATAGTTGAAGATCACAAGTTGTAACATCTCTTTTGATTCATAGTAGAATCTAGCCAACAGGCTATCAGCGTGGAGAGTGGACGTAGGCTTGATCAAAGTCGAACCGCTATAAACTCTGTGTTCTTATTCTCTTTTCTCTGAACTCCTTACTTTCATTCATTGATTCTTTATTTGCTCGAAGTTGAAATACGCTTAAAGTTTATCATCTTCTAAAAGCAAATTACTTTTACCAAGTCTTGTAAAAAATTTGATTTACACCTATTCACCCCTCTCTAGGTGTTTGCACTAGCCCTTTCAGCGGCAACCGGCGGGCGAATGGCAGCAACCAGACAAGTGGGCATGCGAAAGGGAAGGAAGGGAAGAGAGAGAGAGAGAGAGAGAGAGAGAGAGAGAGAGGGGGGGAGAGGGCCAGCTGAATGAGGGGAAAGGGGGAGGGAGAGGGGGAGAGAGAGAGAGAGAGAGAGAGAGAGAGGAAGAAGAAGAAGACTTAAGGGAGAAGGTGAGAATGAAGAGAAAGGGTTCATTCACCATTAATGCCCATCGCATTATTGTCATTTCCTTAATGATGGCTATAAACTTGGTTTGCAATAGGAGATCCTACTCCTGCATTTGCCAAGTTCATAATCCAAGATTGCTTCTTCACTTTCAATTATTGGCTAAGCTTAAGAAGGGTAGTTTGGTCTAATCCGTCTTGTTTACCTCGAAGTGGCATCTACTCCCTTTCCATGGCCTTACAAAATTTGTCTCATCTCAATTTAAATCTTAATAGGCTAAATTTGTTACGACCCTTACTCTATCCCTAGGGTCACGAGCAGCAAGGGATATTTTCACAACATCCCAAGCACATCGTTGTCTCATTTCTTTTTATCTTTTCATCAAGCACATGCATAAGCATTACAAACAACACCCAGACAATAACATGCAGCTAGGAAAATAACCATTTAAAAACATACAATTACTTTAGTTACATTTACAATCCCCTTTGTCACGAGCTATTATATTTACAACCATTACATTTTCTACACTCTAAAGTCTAGGTAAACCTTAGCTCCTCTAGCAATACTGCAACTCCAGCTTTAGTGGGAGACCTCAATGCCTACAATTTTGAAAGACAATGGGGTGAGTCATAAACTCAGCAAGTAAAACCCATTAATTTCCTGGTAGGAGGATGCCTCGCCTATCAATAAGCATATAACTCATCCAAGAGATTAGTCGATGGCAGATCAATAGCAAAATGAAAGTTTTGCCTCGGATGAAACATAAGAAATCCCCGGTCAACAATATGCAAGCATAACTTGATATTCACCATGAGGAATTCATGACTCACTCAATATTATACCAGCATAAACAAACTTTATTTCATAATATGAGGAACTCACACCTCACTGATATGCAAGGAGAACCAAAATCCATTTCATAATGTGAGGAGCTCATGCACACAAGATTAATTTATTAACAGTTGAAATCCATCGACTCTTTCAAAATCCACCGGGCATCCGAACTTAATCGGGCAACGTCCCCTAATCGAAGGGTGACGGTTAGAATCATCACAACATCCCATCCTTCTGACGAGGCATCTCGTTGGCATGGGGGCATCTCGTTCTTATTAACAAGGTATCTCATTGGTGTGGGGGCATCTCGTTCTCATTAACAAGGCATCCCATTGGCGTGGGGGCATCCCGTTGCGAGGGGACATCGTCACCGATTTCATCAGTTGACGGCATAAATTAGTCCATTGTGTGTCCATGCATCAAGCATCGCAATCCAGTTTTGTCTTCGCTTTTAGTTCAAGGGCCCAAAAGCATGCCATGCATAAGTGTGTGGAATGACTTACCGGAACCGAGAAGTTAAGTATGCCGAGCACGAATCAAGGATCGCGACTTGATCCAACATATTTGAGCACCAATCTAGTACCCAACTTCGCACGGAAATGATATACTTTAATATCGCACTGAGACCATGATAGGACCGGCCCATCATGACATGTTCACCGACCTAGTATCAGACTTGGCTTGGGAGCGATACGCCTTAATACCGCACTGAGACCATGAAAGGACTCGCCTGTTGTCACATATTCACCGACCTAGTACCAAAGTTGGCTCGGGAACAATATGCCTTGATATCGCACCAAGACTAAGAGAGGACTGATCCTTCGTGATCCCATGTACGTTCAAGGCTAACGAAAGCCCCTTTTTTGGAGCTCAGGGCGTGAACTAAAACATGCACTTGTGAAATTGGTTAGAAATAGGTTTTTGAGGAAATGGCGAGCTTGCACAAAATGCTTTTAAAATAGGTTTGTATCAAAGAAAAAACCAAAACATATCAAATAAACACACAGACTGGGCTTCTTCTAAAGCAACTCAAGCCAAAGCACAAGCCTAAGCTCATCAAACAAGAATTGAACTCAATCAAGGAGCAAGGTCTAAACTGATCCAAGCAAATACAACCAAACTTCAAGCAACAACAAGTCAATCAACTTCATTCAAGGACTCGTCACACACTGAGAATAGTGTAACACAACGTTCTAACTAAATATTAGTAAGTTTTGCTTACTACACATCAAGAGATGGCCTAGGTGATTGAGCAACGTACAGGCGAGCAAATGGGCAAGAGTGGCGCGGCCACAAGAAAGAGAGAGAGGGCAATGGTGAGGGTGAGGTCGAGAGAGTGAAGGAGGAAGATGAGGTGGTGTGTTGTGGGAATGAGGGAGGGATGCTCCTCCCCTATTTATAGGCAATCTTAACTTATTCTCCAAGCCTTAAAAGTCAAGACTTCCTCTCTAAGACAAGAAGCATTAAATGCAAGGTAACTTGGTCTCCAAGTCTCAAGGTAGGATAGGGTTTTAGCTTTGTAGCTTGGGGCACCTCAACATGGCATTTAAGGACTTGAGTCTAAGCTTGGGCGTGACTCACACCTCTTGAGTGAGAAAAACAGTTTTGAACAATTTCCGAAATTAGTGTCTTTACCTTATCAAACGGAACCAAAAAATTATGAAATTTTAATATGTTGTAGAGAAGTCCTTAGATAACATTTTTCATGTGGGAAGTCAAGTCAAATTTGTGCTGTACAAAGAGAATAAAATCATTGAACACAAACCAAATATTCGTCCGTCGAGCAGATTCAACAATAGGAGAGAGAGACTCATTTTGAAATCCAAATCTTTACAAAACTCTTTGAAAATTTTATTTGTTGTGGAAATTGATGTCCTTTAAAATTTTATGAAGGAAACATGGTTAAATTTGAAAGGAAAATTTTTATTAAAATTCGAGAAGGCAACCTGGTCATCGTTTCACTACACGGGACAGGTTCCAGATGGTGAATGATTGGGCCTTCGTCCCTATCATTTAACCTTAGAAAATTATTAAATTTAAATATATTTTAGATCAAGATGTTTGAAGGAAATTTTTTAAATTTCGCACCACAAAAATCTGTGTAAAATTGGAAAATAGCGAAGGTCCAAAGTAATTTCGAAAATCAAAGGTGGCAATCTTATTTGGGAAAAGGAAGCGTCCCACTAGGTCAAGAAGCATTAATTTTCGGGCATCCTTATCTCTCAAGTTTCCAACTAGGTCCTAGGTTAGCTTGGACACTTTATCTCGGCATTAAATAACTAGAAGCCAAATGTATTTAATTCACTCTTATCTTGTCCAAGAATGTTTGACTTGCTTGCTCTTTCTTCCAATGGATGTGTAGTCCATTTCTTGGCCTCCAAGATCTCCTACTTAGTTTAGGGTTATGACTAGGCTAGGCTATAGGAACACATAAGCCTCTACATTCATTATCTTCATTTATTGCGTTCGCACTTGCCCACACTCATTTTTTCTTTTGGTCAAAAATAGTAAATTTATAAAGCTTTGAGCCAACATTTACACAAAATCCGGCACCACAAAACTTGCACTCAACAAGACAACAAGTCTAAGTGAGTGGAAAGGAGCCGAATGCAAAAGAACTCCACAAGAGCGGCCAAAGCAAACAACAGCCTAAACAATAGGCAGGAGAAAACGAGGAAGAAGGAGACCATGTAGGGCCAGACAACTCCAAATCTCCCTAGAACAACCCATTAGAGACAAAGAGAGACTAAAAGAAAGCACCAAGAAGGAGACGCCACCAAAGAGGGCTTGCAACCTTCTAGTCAAAACATATTGTAGTCGAAGCTAAAGAGGAAAGCGGAGGGGTACCATGTAGCACACGTCCGAGGAGTGAAATCATATGTCGTGATCCAACCACAAGCTATCTCTGAAACAATCGAAGGAAGCTATGGATTCGTAGGAGGAAGAGAGAAAATGGAAGGATCTATCCCCCAGTTGTGCTGGAGTCTTCTGTTCCTTGGATTATCTTCAACGTTTTTTAGCATTAAGGCCTTATCCTTGACCACTTTTATGAGGTGATTTTTAATAGCTGCAACTACCACCGAATGATCTCTGAAGAATATGTCATTCCTATATTTCCATATAAGGTGGCAAAGAGCACCAAATGAAAACCGGCCAATGAAGTGGTAGAAATCCTTACTTGAAAGGAATCTCATCGCCGACTGAAGTTTCTCAGCCCATGTCTTGTTCCGCCAAGGGAAATTGCATTTAACCACCCAAGAGAAAGCCATGCTAGCAGTGATACAACAGCCGAGGTAGAGATGATATATGGAATCCGGTGTTAGCTTGCAAAAAGCACATACCTCATAGCTAATTCTGCCATGCGCCATAAGCAGGGCTTGAGTGGGAAGATGGTTCTTTATAATTAGCCAGAGATTGAATTGATATCTTGGGGTGACAGCTTTATTCCATATAAAGGATGCCCAACTGACCCTATCCTTCCTTCTTCTGATGATATGCCAAGTGGATGCAACCGAGAAAAGACCATTAGGGCCGTCGGTCCAAATAAGACAATCCGATGCACTAGAGCGGAGAGGGAGTGGATGCTCCCAAGATTTAATCACCGTCTTGAATGCTTGTCCCACTGGCAAGAAAAGGTCAGCCACCGTTGCAAGTCTGGATAAACCAGAATTCAAAATCATCGGGTTTGAGCAAATAAGATGTAAGGGACCTCTCCGGTGCCGATGATCAAACCAAAGGGAGACTGACTGGCCATCACCAATCCTCCATCAGAAATGGAGTCGAAACTCGGATCTTAGGTGTGGGATTCTCTTCCAAGCCTAGGAGAAGAATTTCGGCACCCCTACCACCTAGAAACTCTTTCTTTTCAAGAAGGCTGAGTGTATCGACTTGCACCATAAGGACTCATTGTTTGTAAATAGGATCCAAATGTGCTTAAGCATCGATGCCTTGTTGCAATCTCGCAACCTGCGAATTCCAAGTCCTCCTTCCTCCTTTGGAAGGCATACGTCCTCCCAGGATACTTCCGCGCCTCCCTTCCAAAGGTTAGGCCTCTTCCAAAGGAATTGTCTGAGAATCTGCTCAATACAATCCAAAACTGCAAGAGGAATTATGAAAACACTCGCCTAATAAGCTTGGATCACATGAAGGACCGACCTTATTAGACGAACCTTGTCGGCAAAGGATAAAAATCTTTGAGTCCAGGATTGGACCTTGGCCGTTATACGATCAACCAAGGATACACAGTCCGCCTTGCCGAGCCTCGAGGATATGATAGGGACTCCTAAATAGCGCACCAGGAATTTTCCTTCAACAAAGCCAAGGGCCTTCTTGATCTAATTCCTCAACTCCTCCGAGCGACTTGCAAGAAATATCTCACTTTTGTTGTTGTTAGGTTTCAATCCACTCAATGTCGAGAATGTATCGAGACCATCCTTTAGAAGAGAGATCGAATCCATATCTGCTCAACAAAAGAGAAAGATATCATCCGCAAAGAAAAGATGAGATAATCTTGTAGCCTTGCATCTCCAAAAGTATTTGAACCCAAGTTGCGCTACACGCGTACTTAGGATCCCAAAAAAAACTTCCATAACCAAAGTGAAGAGATAAGATGACATGGGATCCCCTTAGCGAAGGCCACATCCGCTAGGGAAAAGCCATAAAGTTCACCATTCAAGGATATTGAAAACTTGGGAGTGCGCACACATACCATGATAAGCCGAATGAGCTGGTATGGGAAGTGAAATGCACACATGACCAATTCAAGAAAGTCCTAGTCTACCGTATCATAGGCTTTCTGAAAATCCACATTGACAGCAGATTTAGGGGTATAGGGCTAAAGATGGAAGCTAGCAAATAACTCCTGGGCAAGAAGAATATTGTCCCAAATGTGACGGCCCTTGACAAAGGTTCTGGTGAGGGTTGATAGTACTATGAAGAACTACAGCTATGTGATTGGCTAAGATCTTGGCAATGCATTTATAAATTATGTTGTAGTAGGCAATAGGTCTATAATCATTCACTGAAGTCACATTGGGCACCTTAGGGATCAGCACTAGGATAGTGTTACTGATCTCCCTTAGAAGTCTCCCCATGACGAAGAAGTTCTTAACCGCTTCAATAACCGAAGGTCCTACTAGTTCCCAATTGCTCTTGAAAAATTCAACACCAAACCTGTCTAGCCCAGGAGCCTTCTCACGAGCTAGGGAGAACAAAGTATCATGGATTTCTCCATCAGAGTGTGGTTGAGAAAGAGAACTAATCTGGTCCTCACTAAGGGGGCATCGAATAAGTTGCCGTAGGTTTAGCAGTGAAGGGCTAGAAGGAAGGGAACACAATGCAAACAACTCCTGAAAGTGAACAACGAAGGTGTTCTGCACTAGCCCGGGTTCGGAGACCAAGTTTCCATTCCTATCAAGAACCGAAAGAATCTTGTTCTTTAGCTGTCTTGTACTGACAAAGGGGTGAAAGTACTTAGTATTCCTGTCACCATTCTCAAGCCATCTAATCCTGGATTTTTGTCTAAAGAAGGATTCCTCCTGACTTCTCAACTCAACATAGGTCTTCCGATGATTCCTCTCTAACTCTACCAAGAGTTCATTGGTTGGATCCTGCTGCAGGTCGAGCTAAGCTAACCTAAAAGCATTCTTGGACACGGCAACCCTCTCGGAGATGTTGGAGAAAGAATCTCTATTAAGCTGCTTAAGCTTGATTTTCAGTGCCTTCAATCTGCAAACCAGCTTGTACATAGGAACTCTTTCTATCGGTGCATCCCAAACTTCCTCTACAATGTCATGAAAGGATGGGTGCTCTATCTAGAGTTCAAAGAATTTGAAGGGCTTCCTTTGAATAATTGGTTGTGTCACTTTAACCACCATAGGATAATGGTCAAAAATTCCAGGGGTCAAAAATGTCACTAGCGAATAAGAGAACTGTAAGCTTCATTTGGCATTGACTAACACCCGATCAATCTTCCTCGCCTTGCGATTAGCTCCGGAGGACGTAGACCAAGTGAACCTAAGTCCAACATATCTCAAATCCTCTAACTCTGCCTGAATCAAACACTTATTAAATTCATCAAAGAAGGGGAGCCAAGTATTAGAGCTCTCAATCCTATCTGACGGGTCTCTGATGGCATTGAAATCCCCAGCCACCATCCAAGCCAAGTCCTGGATGCAAGAACTCATCATAATCAGGTCCACCCACAAAGGCCTCCATGAAACAAATGGGTACTGAGCATAAATCATCGAAGTGCAGCAGCTCAATCCTGACGTAAGGAGTGTCATTTTACCATGGATTGCCTTATCGTTAGAGGAGATTACTTCAGAATTAACCAGAGAAGGGTCCCAGCCAACCCATATTCTACCCCTCGGAGAAGAATCATAATTGGCTAACCACTTCCATCCCAACAAAATCCCAGCAGACAAGGATCGGAATAGATACTACGGCACTTTGGTCTTCAATAAGCCAACCATGCAAAGACCATTAGAACGAGCAAGGTTTCTAACCTCGGCTCTCCTCAACGGGTCCATGAGACCTTTAATATTCCAACACCCGACATTCATATATATATATATATATAAATAATATATACAACTACAACTAAGCCAAAAGGAAAGAAAGGGAGGCCAAAGAGCCTACCTTTTTTTAGGAGGCTTTCAGCGAGGATTTGCCAGTGCTCCGGTCTTCACCACCGGTCTTGGATCCAGGGCTAAAGCAAGAAGTCTCTCCTTGATGGTTTCCACCATCGACGAGGCATTTCTCGGTGCTTTCGGGGATGGGCTTGACGAACCGGGAGAAACAATGTCATCCTCATCCGAGCAAACAAATGTGGCTGCAACTTTTGATTCCACTCCATGGTCGGGGTTGTGAACTGGGCAGGAGTCAGCAACTAGTGATAGATCCACCTTCGGGGGAGCACTTGACCCCCTAGGCGTTCTCTTAACAGAGGTGGATGGTGTGGCACCCCCGATTCGCCTTCGGGTCGCCATAGGTGATCTCTCTTAATTACTCGATCTCATATAACTTCACAAACCGATACCCTTTGACTAGAGATTTTTTTTTTTTTTTTTTTTTTAAAGCGGTCCCAGCGCAACTTATTAGCGGAAGCATAAACAAGTCTCACCATACCTTACTCCAATGACCATAATGCAATGCACACCAACTACGCACCATAAGAAAAGATAAAGCCTATTCACTCTTATTTATATTTTCATGATGGACATCAAGGTCAATACAACAAAAAGGCCAAGATTTTTAACTATACTTGGCTACCACTCAAAAGAGGACTCGACCCTACATTAAACATGTACAAACTTCCATCAACAAACGTCGGCAATCTCCAAAAAGTGTCAGCTCCCAACAGCTATATGCGCCATCACACCCAATCCGATGCATCGGGCGGCAGCGGCGGTAACATCCCTAACATCACTCCATCATGCCGGACATGGACAGATAAAAACTCCTAGATAACCGGGCCATCAGCTCAACCCACATCGTACATCACTAGGACACAGACTCGAACAAACACTAAAATAGGGGTACCGACACAGACATGCTCTGTACACTCCACATCAACATCAGTAGGTATGCCATAGTAAGTACCGCATGCAATTGGTAGCAAAGACATCTTTCTAATCTGAAATGTTAATCCCCAAAAGGGGTGAGTACAACCACTCAACAGTAAAAATCCACCAAACTACTCAATGCATCAAACAGAACAATCAAGGTATCATGAACAAAGCACATATCATTCGTGCATTCAAGCATACCTTACCTTGCAGCCATGCATATATCAATCACTATGCCATATGTGCATATACTACCATGCACTTATCATCAAGCATTCATGCATATATCACTACGCCATATGTGCATATACCAACATGCACTTATCATCAAGCATTCATACATATATCACCATTCCATATGTGCATATACCACCATGCCATATGTGCATATACCACCATGCACTTATCATCAAGCATTCATGCATATCCATGCGTATGATACAGTCTCAATTTTTATCTTTCCAGGGACCATTGTTTGTTTGCATTGCATCCAACCTGGCATCACGAGGAACCTCCGGCACACACCTCCGGGCATCCGGCACACACACTGCAGGCATCTCGTACCCCAACTAGCATCACGAGGCATCCCCCAGTACACACCTCTGAGGCTTCCGGCACACACCTCCGGGCATCCCAACACTCCCAGGGCATCCGGCACATACACTCCGGGCATCTCGTACCCCAACTAGCATCACGAGGTATCCCCCCAGCACACACCTCCGAGGCTTTCGACATGCACACTCTAGGCATCCCAACACTCCCAGGGCATCCCAACACACACTTCGGGCATCCCAACACTCCCAAGGCATCGTCGGCTCACACCTCCGACAGTCTCGTTATTTTGTCAATTTATATTCACACATGTATCTCAATTTTGACATGGCATTCGATGCAATAATATCAAAGATCTCAACCAACTTTTCATGCCATATAACATGCCATATGTCATCACATATGCAGCAAAATCAACCACTCAAAGTATTACATCACATGGACGAATTCATTTATTTTTTTAAAACATGTCAATTTTTCGGATAAATCAGAATGCATTCCTCTAGTTAAGACTCTAGAAAAATTAGTAAATGGTATTAATAAATTCTGAAAACTTGACACATTATAGAAGATACCTAAAGGCATATATCTCATGAATAACTCCATGCCAAAAGAATCTCACACAAAACAGTATGGTCCATGCATGACAGTTCTCAAAACTTCAATATTTCAACTTGCACAGTTTCGGAAGAAATTTAAATTAAATACCCAAATGAACTCCAAAAATTCTGAAATTTTTACATGCTATAGAAAAGTCTTAAAGGTAAATATCTCATGAAGAAATTGAGACCCAAATCGTTCTATATTAATAGATATAAACGATTATTTCCCCCTGTTCTCGGTGTCATCTTTTCTAGATTATCATCTTTCAAAAGAAACTCATTTCACCGACCTAAACATGTTCATTTCTTATAAAGTTTTAGTATGTTATTTCTCACAATATTATCTACAACTTTCATTAAGGACACATGATCAAATTTTAACTGTATAATTTTATAAAAATCACGAAATCATACTAGGTCGAGGTAGCGTTTTTCCCAGATCCAGTTTCTTCAAAGAACAATGGTTTCACCGACCTATTTTTGTTCATTTCCTCTAAATTTTTGATATGTTTTACCTCAAGAAGTACAATACAACTTTCATTAAGAGATCAAAGTGATATTTTCACAAGAAAGTTACTTTATAGACCACGAAATCTCTAAAGGTCGGCATAACGAATTCCAGATCTAATTTCTCCAAGGAAAAATCGTTTCACTAACCATTGCCTGTTCATTTTGCCTCAAATTTTAGTATGCTGTTTCTAGAAAGACTAGTCCGACCATCCATGAAGAGATCGAAACAAGATTCCAACTAAAAAGTTGCATGTAGCACACAATCTCATGGATGGTTGGACTGGTCTTTCCAGAAACAGCATGCTAGGCCAACAAATCTCTCTCCAAAGCTCCGAAATTTCATCCCATCTACCACACCCAATATTTACCATCTTTTACTCACACAACACAGCAATGCAAAGGGTAGGTTTTAGGACTCCACTTGCCTTAAATCGAAGAAAAACACAGCAAAAACGACGGGACTAGGCGATGCAACGATGGTCTTCTTCTTCTTCTTCCTCTTGCACGCCCGCTTCCTCTCTTTCTCTCTTCCTCTCTCTCGGTTTCCCTTTCTCTCTCCCTTGGTCGATCCCCCTCATCAATCTGCCTCCCTCTCTTTAATTTTCTTCCCCTACAATCATTTGATTGCATGCAGCCACCCAAAGGAGCCAATAGGGGCAACCACACTTGGCTCATTCTCCTTGCCACTTGGCAACTCACATGCAAGGGTTGATGGGCTTCAATGCTGGGCCGGCCTTGGGCCTTCATGGGCCGGTCGAATAGGGGGTGGCATGGGCTGGTTGGACAGTCTTTGGGCCTAAAAATCAGCCCACCCTCTCCTATTCTTATTCCATTTAATCCTCATTTAAATAAACACCTAATTTCAACTTATAAGCCCACAAAACTTTGTAATTTAAATCAATAAAATTCTACTTATAGAGTGCACCACCAAGAATAAGATTTCTATATCAACTTGCACCTTAATAAAATCCTTGGGTCACTTGTAGACACATCTCCAACCAAACAATCGTCCATTTCAATGTTTGGCCTTAAATTAATTGAAATTCATTGATTCAATGGCTAATACAAAATCCAATGGCACTTCCATTACCTAATCATGGTTCATGGTACTCCAAAGGTTGTCATGAGATTTTAGGATGCCACAAATGGCAAGGCTTTTTCCGCAACTGGCGGTTTCAGCCGACTAGTCTCTACTTCGCCAGCAATGTTAGGGCGAGAGGATTCTCCATTGTTGGAGGCCAGGTTCTTCTTCTTCTTGCTATTCACCTATTTCCAAGGCTGATCAGGAACAACCTATGATTTTGCAACCACCAGATTAGGGATGAGGGCCATCGCACGGGTTGAGGGAGTTGGGGAAGCTGGGACGATCACAGCTTGCTGTGGAACCGTGACTTTGACCACTGGTACGGGGTTGGGGGCCACCGCAGGAGTTGGGTTGGCTGGAGGACATTGTGGCTCTCTTTTCCGTCTGTTGGAGTTATGCGCATGAGGAGGAGGGGCTCGGCAATTATGGCCGAATGTTCCACAGTCTGGGCATTCAGCCGATAGCCATTCATACTCAATGTTTATCGAGCGCGTGACCCTTTTCAAGGCAACTTCAGCAATCCTGCATCTCGGCTAATTTGTTTTGATTTCCACACATATTCTAACAAACGAAACCATCTTCATTTGGTCCGTTCGTTGATCCATATACAATGGTTTGCCAACCGCGCTTGCGATTGCACTCACTAACGGAACCGTCTAACAATCAAACGGTAAATTATTCAATCGAATCCAAATCAGAACCGAGGATTGGTTCTCCCTCTTGAGGTCCATGAGTGGCTCCCATTGACGGAGAATGAGTGGCACCCTTTCCACCGTGGTTGGTCCCTCTTCAAGGACTTCTCACCGAAACACAGGGTCCGGAATATGAAGGAAGAGGAATCCTTGATCATTTGCTAGGATTTCCACAAGCTTTGAACCCTAAGCATGTTTCAGAGATTGCTCCATGAGGCCGAACGAAAGCTTCCTTCTCCCTACAAAATATCTCACTAAACATTGATGCCACTTCAGGTCCACCATATCAAGAACTTCATCAGCCAAGTTGATCACAGTTTTGCCATCTCCAAACGTGGGAGGAATGTAGGACAATTTCGGCCCTCTTACTACTAAACGGGCAACATTCGCCCAAGTACGAGCAAGGGTGTCCTACTGTCCAGCTGGACGATTCACAGGGCCTTGTGGATGCTTGGATGAAGACCGGTTGCGGCTCCGGCCTTTAGACCGGCCTATCGACTAGTGGGATCGAATAGGGGGCTCTTGCGGGACTTTTTGTTTGTTCTTCACTCCAACAAGGCCGGACATGGATTCCATGGCCATCCCTGGATGTTTCGAGTGTGAGGTAGCACCATGGGAGGGTGTTGGAAGTCCTTTGGAGGCACCAATCGGTAGTCTGGCTTTAGTAGTGCTGTTTCCAGCCTCAACAGCAGTTAAGGACATTTTCACAAACACATGGCCTGCACTCTTATCACAGCCAAAGAAAAACCATAAAAAATGAGCTTACTCGGACTAAACTTTTGACAGCACAACTTGGGAGGGCAGGAGATGTAGCTAGCACACCACGCACAGCAAAGAAACCCAGAAGAATTGAATCAGAGAAGAAATCGCAGCAATAGACACTTCGCAACGGTAGATCTGGGAGAAAGGAGCTAAGGATGCAGGTCACCTGGGAGGACGCCATTAGGAGGGTTGACCTACCAAACCTAAACAACCTCAACTACCAGAGATGAGGTCGTTTCATTGGATGGAGGCAGCTCAACCCACAACAGCCGCTCCAGACGTCAAACCACACGCCCACTTGGTTCCGTGTGGATCTCGAGATCTAGAGAAGCCCAATGGTAGATCTTCAGAGGAGAAGTAGATGGAGGTAGCAGGAGACTACCTACCAAAAATCAGCTCAATCCAACCGTTGAAGCTCCCGGGGGACGAAGAAAACCATAAGAAAGCGCTTGAGAAAACGAAGCACAAACAGCAGATCTAGAGCAAAACATATCTTTGAATGTAGAAGAGCACTTGCAAATTCCTTTGAAGGCGATGTAGAGGAGGTAGAGAAGGACCTTCCCTCCTAATGTCAGCCCATTTCGATGGGTAGAACTCTAGGAATCAGCATCACACCAGACTGATGAACAGTGACTCGGGAACCCAGTAGAGAGAAACCCATGAACAATAGGAGAACTTATCTTTTATCTTTTCCTTTTTGCCCTTGCCCACACTCATTCATACTCATTTCTAGGAAGATTTGGTTAATCCAAGGCCTAGGTGTCTCCTCATTAATGAGCCAAAGTCCAAGTTTCAAACTTGACTTCTAAGGCAAGAGCCTTTCATGCCCAGTGTCCACCCTCAATCAATGTGCATTAATTAACTACAAGCCAAAGGAATTGAATGTACCTTAGGAAAATATCTAAGTTTTGAAGGCTTTATCATTAGGTAAGGATTAATCGAGTTTGATCGAGATTGACGACCTTATTTGGCCCGAGGTTCATGCCTAAGCCATGCCCAAACAAAGTCAGACGCAACCCAGCTTGATTGGTCAAACCAAGTTCGAAATCCCCTTTCTTGAGAAAAGGGGTCACAACTGAGTTTACTAGCTAGGTCCTAGCCCAATTGATCGATGCTCTCATCAATTCATGGGCTAGCTTGTGGGTCAATTCTACTTTGCCAATCCTATGGTCAATACTCGGGCCAGTCGACTAGTCTTGTAGCCGGTCCCATGACTAGTCCAAGGTTTTGCACCATAACTCTTGGTCAATCCGAAATTGAACCACTTGAATTTATTCAATCCATGGTCGATTATCAGTTGTCACGTAATTATGAATTGATTGATTCGTATCAACTCACGGTCGCATGAGATCGGTTCATGGTCGTCTATGACCAGCATAACGAACTGGCAAAATCACCCACGACCGGTGCGATGACCATATGGAATTGAGCCATGAACATCCGTTGATCCATGATGGTACGTGATCATCCCATGACCAATCTTTATGGTCAAATAACCTATCCAGGGTTGAACACTCTAGGACCAATCCCTTGGTTGCTTATTCTCAAACGGGCTAATTGACTCATGATTAACCCTCGGGTTAGTTCATGGCCTAGTCTCGCCCTTGACGTATCGGGCTTTGGCCTATTAGTCAAGGCCAAAATAGGGGTTGAAATCAAGGATGTTACAAAATTGGTTTCACCTCTAGGTCCATTAAAGTTTATATCCTCAAATTAGTGCATTTCTCTAACTACTGCACTAAAGGATTCACTAAAATCATTTTGACTGGAAGGGAATGCCTGGACAACATCTACAATTGATACTTGTAACCTATACTTCTCTAATGCCCTTTCGGTACCACTTCTTTTTATTTTCAAAAATGTTTTTGCAAACAGTTTGGTTTAATTTAATTTAAACATAAATTACTATCATGCAAAAGAGTGATCACACAGGTGCTCAATCATTATTAAACACTCAATGAATCAAACAAATTGCATCAAAAGAATTAAACACACAAAACAAGCAATTTTTTTTTTTTTTTGGTTTTCTTGAAATTAAAATATGCACTTTAACTACATGACCTAATTTTACTAACAAACAAATTCTAATTAAATGAACCTATTATGCGAACTAGTTGACATGCACCTAATATTTTTGTATTTTTTATTGAAATTCGGAATTAATAAAAACCCTAATTAAACTATCTAAAATAAATAATTTTTTAATTTATTTTAGGGATTAATTTGACTTAAACCCCATCCTATCTTAGAAAACAATTTTTTTTTTGTTTAGAAAAGAGATTATTAAAATGTGCAAACATTATCTAAGACCCTATCTATAAAATGTCATTTAAATCCGAACCTAATCTATTCCAAAAATTATCTAAACGTGCAATCTAAAAATGCAATCCTAATTTACGAAACCAACATGTTCCAATGCAAGATTTGATTTTTTATATTTTTTATTTGATTATTTTAGTTATTTTCAAGACAAGCAGTTATTAGATAAACATAATATCTAAACCAATCAAGATATTCACCAAATGAAGGATTAAAATAATCGAAAAAATAATCCATTGCCTCATGGATTAAATTAACGATTATTTTAACCATAAACATCACATCATATAAGGAAGTTCGAAAACAATTAAAAATTTGATCTGAAGTCTTACGGGTGAAATTAATAATTATAATGATTTAATAATCACAACACTACAAAATGCCCAAAAAATTAATTTAGTTACAAAATGATACGACGTCTTACGGATCAAATTAATAATTACAACAATTTTGGGTGAAACTCGCGGATAATGCCTAAAATATTCATGAAATGAACGTTGACATCCAATGTTTCAAATTGAGCAATAATAACAAAACTTGATAAAAAAATAAAAATAAATAAACTACCTTGACTTTTATTTTTTTTTTAAAAAGGGGCCCGTGCACAAGATTTGCACAGCGGGAGCAACGATGGCAGTGACTCTCGGAGCTCCGGCAAAGGCTAGGCGACGACGACCGCAACGGCCGGTGCTCCAGCGGGAGCGGTGAGGGGCGTGTGATGGTTGGCGCAATGAAGAAGAAGAAGCAGTGACGGTGCTCGGACGGTGCAGGTTCTCGGGCTGCGTGGTGTTGTGGGGGACGAGCGACGGTGGCCCGGCGAAGGAAACTTGGCTGCGGGAGGTTTGGTGCCGACTCAAACGGGCTGGTGGAGCCCGGGCGAGTGAAGCTCGGCAACCGGTTCCGGCATCGCGGGTCGGTAGCAATGATGGCGGATGCGGGGTGGAACTTCGGGCTGCGAGGCATCTTGGTGGTACGACGAGGGAGACGGCCGAGTTGGGTTGCGGACCACGGGCGAGCGGCGGCTTCACGGGGTACGCGCAGATCGCGGGAGGAGCAATGAGACAGCGACGCTTCGCGGGTTGCGGCGGCGGCGGACGGTGGAGTAGAGAGGGCTCGTGGGTTGCCGGTGGAGCAACGGTGGTTGGCGGCTCGATTGTCGATGCAGGTGGTGCTGACACAACGCTCGCAGATAGAGCCTAGCAAAAGGGGGCGAAGGACACCCACACGAGGAAGACGACTTGCTCGCTTTTTTTTTTTTTTTTTTTTTTTTTGCCTACGCATGTCTTCTCATGGTCTCCTCTCTGTAGACTTTTCAAAAAATTAAAGAAAAAAACACTTTTTTTTTTTTACTTTTTACTTTTTTCCCTAACAAAATGAAAAAAAAATCTTTTTTTTTCTTCTTTTGTGTTCTTTTCTTCGAATCAAAAGAAACCAACAAAATTGTGACTCTCTTTTATAGTCATTTCAGATGGCTGCTTTCCATGGCAATTTTCGAGCTTACATCTTCTGTTGCATTGATTTATGGCTGCATATCGGAGCGTAATTTCATAATTAGCTCGATTTTGCTTCAATTCCTTCCATTTTATCAAAATTCTTGTATTTTATTCACCCAATTTCCTAAATCTTAATCCTTGACTAGGAATTACTTCCGCATTTACTAAGATTTGAATATTCTTCAGAATTTCCCTTTTCCATGCATGATCAATCAGATTGATTTTCCCTTGTTTTTCCTTTTATTTGTGATTTTTATTTTATTTCCTTAGGGCTACCAAAATTAGGTGTCAACAGCTGCCCCTCTTTGAAGGTGAGCGTGTAGAGGTTGCTTCAAAGATAAGTTGAGACCTAAATTTTGGTCATGCATATGCATTGAATGATTTTTGTTGGAAAATGATTTTTTTTTTTTTTTTGAAATGCAATTCATATGATGCATGGAAATGCTAATGCAAAATGGTAAGGGAACCTACATGGAATAACTTACCTTCCTAGAGGGTAGAGTAATTCAAGATAGTTGGTGTTACATGTCTAGGACCCGTAACTTTTTACAGTCGCCCAAAATAGTAATGAGGCTTTGTAAGGAGATTGCTTTTCTAGGACCCATACCTTTCTACGGTCGTCCAGTATAGCAATATTTGGTTGTCTAGGAGTCAAACCTTTCTTCAATTGCCTTGACGAAAAAATTGCTTCTCTAAGACTCATACCTTTCTATGGTCGCTTGTTAGAGCAACAAATATTATCTAAGACCCGTACCATTCTAAGGTTGCCTAAACAAGAAATCACCTGACTAGGATCCGAGCCTTTCTTCGGTTGCCTAGTATTGTGGCATGAATCATCTGACCAGGACCCGAACCTTCTTCGGTCGCCTTAATCAGACTGAATCTGGAGAAAAATCTTTGGGCTATAGCTCGACCAAGTCGAGTGTCGGTACACTTGAGAGAGAATATCTCCTAAGCACACCGATTTGATAGGGGGACTTTAGGCTACAGAAGCACGTCATGTCAATGAAAATGACTCTGGGCTATGGAAGCACACCAAGTTAAAAACTCTGGACTACGGGAGCACGCCGTGTCAATTAAGAGAGACATCAGGCTATGAAAACATGCCGAGTCAATGAAAAGACTTTGGGCTACGGAAGCACGTCGGGTCAATTAAAAGGGATATTGGGCTACGGGAACACGCCAAGTCAATGAAAATGACTCTAGGCTACGGAAGCATGCCAAGTCATATGAAGGAACTTCGAGCTATAAAAGCATGCCGAGTCAATGAAATGGACTCTAGGCCACAAAAGCTTGCCAGGCCATTATAAAGGGACACCGGGCTACGAAAGCATGTCGGGTGAATAAAGGGACTCCGAGCTATGGAAGCACATCGGGTCAATAAGGGAGATTATGGGCTAGAAAAGCACGCTAGGTTGATAACAATAACTCCGGGCTATGGAAGCATGCCGGGTCGAAAGGGGGACATCGGGCTATAAAAGCACATCGAATCAATAAAAGGGACTCTGGGCTACGAAAGCACAACAGGTCAATATAAAGGGACATCGGGCTATAGAAGCACGCCTAATCGATAAAGGGGGAGATCGGGCTATAAAAGCACATCGAGCCAATAGAAAGGACTCCGGGCTACAAAAGCATGCTGGGTCAATATAAAGGAACACCGGGCTATGGAAGCATGCCGAGTCGATAAAGAATAACATCGAGCTATAGAAGCACGCCGAGTCTTGAGGCTTCAAGGAGCGACTTGAACATCAAGTATTACTCGGTCTTCAAGAAAATATTATCTATCAAACACGATTAGAGCAAAAACTGGTATGCATTCATCAAAGAGGTAGACAATCTAAGCTACTTTAAAATGCACATTTCAAAGTTCAGTGAGGTTATCATCAATTCAATGAAGGTTTATGCATAATGACTTTACCCTATTTGCATCACCCAAATTTCCATAAGAGAATTGTCATTCAAGACAATGATATGGATTTCTAAAGAATACTAAATGAGAGACTTTCAGTTAGAAATGACTTTCACTCACTCTCATTCAAAAGGGCCATTTTAGGAGAATCACTACATCTCACTATCATCATACCAACAAGGGTCCGAGTATTCTCGCAAGCGGTACGACTTTACCAAACTGAGAGGTCTTTAATAGAGACCGTAACGTGGGCTTGGTCAACGGCTTAACAAAAGGACTCTTTAAGTCAAGGCAATTGAAATAACAATTATGTAATCATCTTTGGGTTTACAAGTCAAGAACCCTGCAAAATAAGAAAGAAATAATCTTACTCGCACCTCTTCAAGCGATGCTTAAGACATGTGAACTCTTATGTTAATTCAAGTGCCATAATCTGAAAAGACTTTGCAAAGGATGTAACGTAGGCTGGGTTTATGGGTTGAGAAATGAAAGGATCATTAGGCTCAAAGTATGTGTAAAAGATCAAAGTTGATGATCATCTAGGCATTGTTGCCAATCTTCTCCTTCGCTAGGGATTGCACTATTGGTCTTGACCCTTTAAGTACTGCTCCATTGGGATACAATTTTTGCAATTGATAGTCACCTATTTGACTCTCTTCTTTCATCTATGAACATTGGCCTTTCTTTTACCAGGCACACTACTTTTTCATGCCCTTAGTTTTCATTCATTTTTTCTTACCTTCTTTTCCATGGGCATTGGCCTCACTTTTACTAGGCACACTGCTTTTTCATGCCTTGTATCGAATGACCATATTTAACATTTGGACTTTTGGGAGGTCTTCATCTTCATGCTCCTTGAATGATTGTCTTTTGCCTTGCCCCAGTGTGGGGATTATCACAAACTGGGTTTGAAGAAATGAAATTGTAGGCTCAAGTGGGCTATGTAATGGATATAAGTATGTAGGATAGAGAAATAAATATTTTTCGTCATCCTAAGGCACTTGAATTACTACATGAATTCAATGTAATAGCACGACTTGAAAATGGATGCAAGTGAGAACAGGAAAATTTCTTTCCATTTTCCTCATCTCATGATGCCATCTTACCTCCCAATTGCCCCGATGTGGGGTGGTTCATGACAGAGGTAATTTGAAAAAATCTCCATAAGTGTATGGGGCTCAAAGAGGTTAAGCAATGGATCACCTATAGTGTTCGGGATAGAGAAATAAATTGTCCCTCATCATTTCAGTCATCGTACATTTTTGAGAGAGAACTCTTTACCTTGCGTTTATGAAACTTTTTACACTCATCTCACAAGTGTATGAGTAGGGGACTGTGTATAAGATAGGGTTC
Organism: Eucalyptus leucophloia subsp. euroa; assembly: GCA_017140325.1. Classification (NCBI taxonomy): domain Eukaryota; kingdom Viridiplantae; phylum Streptophyta; class Magnoliopsida; order Myrtales; family Myrtaceae; genus Eucalyptus; species Eucalyptus leucophloia. The sequence goes on from JADGSA010000015.1 coordinate 231,191, forward strand.
GCCTTTCATTATCTCGACTCGTCTCATTTAGTATTCTTAAGCATTTGATATCACTCCAATGAATTGTCCATCTTGACGAATCTCTTCATGAAATTGGTGAGTTAAATAAGTAAAATCACTATGGAAATTCTCTTTAAGCATGAAAAGCTCTATGACCATACTCAAAACATGATTTCAAGCATTCTTTCAGGGGATTGCCCCACAAAGGGACTATCTTAGTAATGGTGTTCCTGGATTGCTCCTATTGAAAGGGAACAAACACACTAATTGATCAATCGAGACTAAAAATACGATCTTCAATTTGATAGATGCTCCGTTCTTGCTTTTGCCCCTGATGTGCCTTTTTCATATTCTTTCTCATCAAGCCAAGAAAATAATTCTCTGAAACAGAAAGTAAGTGAGTCAAAAAATTTAACAGGGCTGACCTAATGCATGTTTTTGGAAAATGATTTTGTTATTCTTTTTTTTTTTGGAAGAATTTTGCATGAAGAAGCATGAAGAAGCCTAGTCCTCATAATTTCTCCATGGATGATATTTTATTTTCATTGTTGGATATCGTCACTGGGCTGGTTTAGCATATCCCATCATGTCCTCAAAACAAAACTTGTAATTTTATTGATATTCATCAGTTGAATTACATTTATTAAATGGAAAATGCAATGCTCAATCCCTAAGAGGAAAGCGAAAAAGAAGAAATTGAAAACATTTCCTAAAAAGTAATAAATTCCCATGTAGGGGAATGTGCGAAAGCAATAAATGAGTTACCCCCATTGGTTAGGGCCCATTCCTTCTGGAGGTCCTTTGACAATGGTGCCTATGAGGAGGTCATCAAACAGATTGGTGAATCCTTCTAGTGCATCATCAGAGTTGTCTATCTTTGGAGGTGCCGGATCGTCCATGCCACCCCATCCATCAATAACAATGTCACGAGGGTCAATGTAAAAGCTAGGGGGAGCCGAGTACTTCACATAATAGTCGAATTTGCCGCTTGGCTACCCCAGGGTGTCCATCACTTCCACTCCACTTGCATCATTCTCAGAGGGCCAGGGAACGTCTCGCAAATGTTGGGAGGTAACGAGTTTTACCTCCCTCGCCCTTGCTCAGGTGGCAAGTTTTGTCTTTCTTTTCTCTGTCCTCCAGAATTTTCTCCACCTCTTCCATGGTGTCCTAATCCAGCAGAACGAGACCTCCAAGGGACTTCAATAGGGTTTCGAATGCCTTGACTCCTTCTTCCAAAACCATATGGTAGCATTTGAAACCTCAAGAATGGAAATGAACTATACGACGGTTTTCCCCATCGCATATAAAAGGAGACTTGACTGCAAAACCTTTTGTCATTGACCGACAAAATTGCAATAAAGTATGTAAATTGCAAAGTGAGAGTTCAGACAACTTACCTTCACCGGGAAGGGATCACAATCACATAAACACACGCATGAAGTGTGAGGCTCAATTTCTATCTAGACAGCTTAACAAAGTGGAGCTAATAATAACCTATTTTGCAGAAAATAATCTCCTGTTCATTTGGCTTTTCATAATCTCGTGTTCAAAAAGGATTCTCGTTTCTAATTCAGTTTTTGATGCAGAAAATAACCACATGTCAACAGACATAGAAATGTTGAAACAGGAAGTCGTTAGTTTGACGACGAAGGCCATAAAATCAAATGTGATTGGTCGATGAGAAATGTAGATCTCTCTCCCTCTCTCCCCGTCTGTGTCTGTCCGAGCCTGGAGTGCGCCTAAAGAAGAGACTGACCTGATGTTCTCAACGTAGAATATGGCCGTGTCAACACTTACTTTTAAACAGATTATTTAAAGGGAATAAAAATAGTGCGTAAAAAATCGACTAGTGGTGTCAACATGTTAATTTACATGTCTACGATGGAAAATGGTGAGGAATAAATCTGACTTTTTCATACTTCTAGTACTTTGCTAACTATGAACGAATTAAAGGGAATTATAAAGATAAATATGAATGAAAATTGAGGAATTGGTTTGGAAAAACAACATGGTTAGCCAATTATTACAGAAATTCGAATTTTCAGGTCATATAATTTTATTTTTTTTGGGTGTTCAAAATCTCGCCGTTTCAGTTATGTTTGATAAGATATAATGTGTTAGTAAGTCATTTACCATGTGCCATGCATGGACGCCATGTTATCTCTCTGCGCAAGAAAAATGCTTCACCAGATAATCATTGAAAGGAAAACTTGGCAAGCGCAAGAAAGAGTTAAGAGGAGGTGAAAAGGAAGAAGAGGAGGAGCAAGTCAATTTGCGCAAATGAAGGTCAAGATCATGTTAAAGTGGTAAAAGCCTAATGACGTAGAGGAGGGTGCATTACTTGATCGAATGCATGAATCTGACCAAAATGCAATGTCTATTAGAGAAGGTCAGGAGGAAAAAATTAGCGGTACTTTCACTAGCTCAAAATCATCAAATAAATTATGTGAATTCGAGGAAGAAATGAGTCTAAGTCACCGTTTTCAATTTTGCTTCGTTATGAATAATGTAGCGAGGACTAAGGACATAATTATCGGATAAAATCACTACTCACAAAACGGTCATCGTGAGGATTTAGATTCTCTTAAATCAAATGATAAATTAAACTTATCTTGCAAGAAAAATGATGGAGTCGCGAGCTTCTCCTAGTTGCTGAGAAAAATAAACAACATTTTATTTACTAAATTTCCCAATTAGCATGAGCTTAGCAAACTTATTCATACGATGACATGAAAGCAACCAAAAAAGAAAAAAAAAAAAGGAAGTTAGAACGAATTTTTCTCCCTAGAATTATATGTCTACATCCAAGTCCAACCCGGAATGTGGTGTCAAAGGTTTCGTTAGACTGCTCAATCGGGGAAATGGAGGTTTTAGCATTGCTAAAGATGCTGTTTCTAAAATCTAGTGGTGTGATTGTATGCATGAATGTCTTCCATCTTGTTTCTAGAATAAAGGGAAAAGTGTTAAAAAAGTCATAAACCTTTTGCATTTGTACGAATTTAGTCATAAATCTTTTTTTTGTGCCAATTAAGTCCTAAATTGTGCCAATTAAGTCCTAAACCTTTTTACGTTATGCCAATTCAGTCATTTCCGGCCAATTTTGGTTGGATTTTGCTAAATGGACGCCGGCTGACTAACGTGGCATGATCGTCGCTAACGTGGATAACTTTTAATAATATTTTTAATTCTTTTGAATATTTTTCTTTTGAATTTTTTAAAATTTTTTAAAATTTTTTAATTTTTAATTTTTCTTTTTTCCTTCTTCTCCTTCTTCCTCCAGCTGGTCACCGAACCTCGGTGACTGGCCAAAGGCGACGGCCAGCAAGGTCGAGGTTGACCTTGTTGGCCACCTCACTAGTGGCCACGAGGGTGGCCTTGTGCTGGGTGATGAGGCTTGCCCTCACCGGATATGGTGAGGCCGAGCCTCGCTAGCCCTCGCCCGCCGTTGTCGAGGTCGATGATTGGCTGGAGGAAGAAGGAGGAGAAGGAAAAAAAAATTATAAATATAAATATAATTATAAATATATAAAAATATTATTAAAAGTTGTCTACGTCGGCGTCGATCATGCCATGTTAGTCGGCTGGCGTCTAGTCAGTAAAATCTGGCCAAAATTGGCCGGAAAGAACTAAATTAGCACAATGTAAAAATGTTTAGGACTTAATTGGCACCAAAAAGAGGTTTGGGACTAAATTGGCACAAAGACAAAAGGTTTATGATGTTTTTAACACTTTTCCGCTTAGAATAAAGTATATTGCTAAAGATAAATTTTGTCAGATTTTTTCAATGAATTTATACAACAACGCAAATTTAAATCCTTGAATAATGATTAGTTAAGTGATCAAATGTTTGGTTTTTATGTTGCTTTGGGTGCGGAAAAAAAGTTTTAAAATTACAGTATTCCCACTCGAATTGTATATAATGTGATCCCTAAATTTTTAACTTATTTAATATAATCCTTAAATTTTAATTAAATATTTAATGTGATCCATGAACTATTAATTTATTTGATTTGATTCTTGAACTTTAGGTATATATTCAAACTAATCTTGGGATTGTATGAAAATGTTTAATATGGTTCATAAACTTAAATTGATGGAAAGATAATATTGAATATTTTTATGAAGTCTAGATGTCATGCTCCGATCCTCGAGTGTGCGCTCATCCCTCCCTAGTCGATTAACTAGCGATGTCCCAGGATGTATCGCTGACCCATTCATTTTAATACGCATGTGGAAACAGATATAAAATCCCAAGATAATAAAACAATGGGATAGGAAAGTAGGGCCACAAATTTCAAACTTGAAAATAACCACCACACTTATATACATTCCAAACCAGAATGTATATATTACAATACAAACTATAGAAGTTAGGTTCTACACAAGCCAGTCAGAAAACAAGGTCTACAAACAGGGGTGGGGGTTTCCAATCCACTAGGAGTCATTATCATCAACGATTTCTCCTTCTTCCACACTCCAGCTGGAGCCTACTGCTGAGCACACCAGAGAATCTGGACCATCAAGCTTAGGGTCCTCCGCATCCACCACAGAACCATCCTTAGGCTCTGTCATACCCTTCCCGAACGCAACCTCCAACACATACAGAGGTAATTCCGATTCTGGTATGGGGCCCTCTTTCTTTCCATTACGATACAGGCGATACCATGCCCTGTATTGATGGGGTACCTTTTTGGGTAGAGCCCCATCAACCCAGATTATGGACTTCACCAGTTCATACTCCAGCTCCTCAGGGTGCCCATGAATCGGAATGTAGTACTTCTGTTCGGTATTCTTCTTGGGTTGCCCAAAATATTTAGGAGGAGCTACCATCTATGGACGATAAATGTTATCCCACAACGGGGTGAGACGATATCTCAACAAGTTCAATCCTCCCTAAGATCCAACTACAAAGAAAATACGCCTAGAGAGTTGCTTATGCACAAACACGAGTCATAGGACTTACCTTGGCCTCAGTTCCTTCTTGTCAGTTAATATAATTCACAGATGCATCAATTTACATCAACCAATCAATTCATAACCTCTGATCAAATCATTGATCAATCGACTCGGTTGATTACATGTTATCACGACCTTCCCTTGGTCGGTATACTCAATACTATCTATAAAGTCCCATCAAATCAGGACTACTTACGCTAAGCTGAAGATATATAGAATAGCTCACCCAAAGTTGATAATATAGTATACTACTCGCCCAAAACTGATATATTGGGGCCCTCAAGCCAATACAGTATACTAATAATACTCACTCAAAACTGATAAATTATTACTTGCCCAGAGCCGATAATAAAATACATTGCTCACCCAAAGTTGATCAAAACATCATTTTTATCATACTCGATAAAAAATATCGTGTGTGGGTACACAGTCGGCTTTAACCAAAATACAATAATTTCACTTTCCATAAATCCCACCATTTTATATGGTCGATCAAAATAATTTTAGCGTTGTAAACCGACGCTCTGTTATTTTCTAATTAATTACATAAATTAATTAATTTTGGGATAAACACCCCCAATCACCAATCGTACTCAAATTGCACCAAATAACAGTCAATTAAATAAACGGATCACACCACTGCAATCAGCATAAAATTCCAGTTGTCGACTATCTCGGTCTAATTTTTGGAAAACAATTAATTAATTAAATTATTACGGAAATTAATTAAATAATGCCAATAAATAGCAAAAATGCCAACTTAGGCCTATAAGGCCTAATTAAAAGCCGAGACAGGCTTGGAAAATTACTAAACCACTCTAGATAAATACTAGAGCTTGTCTAGGCCTTAATTGCACTAAACTAATCACTTGACATGCATTGATAATTAACTAAATTGCTAATCAAATCTAACTATCCACCTATTCATGCTTAACTTAAACTAATAAACCATTAAGCGTCATTAACTAACTAAGTGAGGATTAGTGAGTTAAACTCACTTGTTTAATGAACCGCTTGGTTCAAAACGATGGGGACGCGGCGAAGGGCAAGAAACTCCAAAGCAAGCCTGCCAACCTGGGTCGAGAACGACCTCAAAACGAGTTGAACAGATCTACTGAAACCCACTTGGCTTGGTTCTGTTTGGGGCTAAGGGAGGGCTGATCCGGTGGCTGAACGGTGAGGCAAGAGCAGAGGAGGCAGCACGTGTTGGTTGTGGGTCCAGGCGAGGCTCAGCGGGGCTCGGACAATCACGGTGGCGACAAACAGCATCCTGACCTGGGTGGAGAGCCTCCTAGTTGCACGGACAAGCTGAGACGACGTGGTTGGACGGTGTAGAGGCGGAGGATGCGTGCAGACAAGCGGCGACATCACGGATGACTCCGGCAAGCAACAAATGGTGTCGGCGGTTCCTGGTGGTTTGCTAGCTTGCTACATGGTCTTCTCTGTGTTTTCTAGACTTCAAACAGTAAAATGGAGAAGAAGAGAGGAGAGGGGTCGACGGTTAGGTAGAGGCAAGGGGACCACTTGGCTCATCTCTATCTCTTTTGTCCCCATTGAGGGCTCCACCAAACCCAGCTGGTGTCCACAGCAAGTTTTCAACCCAATATGCCCCTTCTAGAAGCCTTGAAGGGGTCCAAAAGTCAGCCATAGGGGTGCTACGAATTTAAAGACTTTGGGCTCAATTTTCATTAAATCTCTCTTTGAATCAACTCAAATTGGCCTCTATAAATTCAACCATTACAACAACATTTAAATTGGCATTTTTCCTCTTCAATTGATCCCACTTGCATCCCAATTGCGCAATCAAAAACGGTCCTTGACATTTTCTGGACAAAAACGACCCTACTTCGACTTTTTTCCAAAAAGTCTCGGTTTGCAAAAAAATCTTTGGAGACTGAGTCGACGTTCTTAAAATGACCTATGACATGACAGAACTTTCAATTTCTGAAATCGGATTCAAATTCACGGTTAATTACAATCGGCGCGATTTTAGCATAGTCTAGGCTACCAAGTAGCTTTCAGAAATTTTTAGTGCAAATGACTCGTAGTCGATTTTCTTCAAGCTACAATGAACCTATTTGACATATTGGTAACTCTCAATTGTCGTGAAAATTTCAAGGATTCAAATACGGATATAGGATACCAAAACGATAGAAAAATTAGTCTAGTACCGGCTAACGAGAATTTTGTAATTTAGTAGAATCACCCACGTTTAGTCATATATCTCCATTGAACCAACCTACTTCTAATTTCTAATCGATTTTTAACTATGTCATAACGACCTCTAAAGATGAGCACGGTCAAGTAGTCGATTCTTGGTTGAATTCTTAAGTCTATTGTATTAAAATTCATTAATGGCTTCCCTAAATAATCTAGTTATCTCGAGAGTGATCAGCTCTGAAAATAGCACTATAAGCGCGTCGATGGAAGGGCCAATTTATTCAATCGAAAACAGAACTGAAAATCCAGGATGTCACACTAGAAACTAGTTTGAATATATATTAAAAGTTTAGTTGTCACATTAAACAATTCATAGATCATATTGAACATTAAACAAAAGTTTAAGGGCTACGTTAAACAAATTAAAAGTTCAAAGATCATATTATATATTTGATTAAAATTTACAAATCAAATATGTTATTTTTTTATGTGAAAAGAAGAAAAATGGCTTTCTTTCTTTTCTAAAAGGCAAAGTTATTGTAATACTCGAAGACTGAAAAGGAAAGTGCTGGAAGTCGATGAGAATGACCAAATTGCTCTATGGCCGACAAAGAAAACTAAAGTCTGTTGACAAAAAGCCCCAATCTATAAAGCCACGTCTTCATCATGTGGTGGAGACTAGCCCGATACATGTGAATAAAGCTTTCACACACGTCCGTATGGATTGAATAGTCCAAGTGAAAATTGGATTATCTCGTGTTTTCCAGAAAAATGTATGAATTTATCTCCTGACGCTGGGATGAAACTAAAAACCCAATGAAGTTGCTAATGTAACTATTGCAGGGTTGTGATTGTGCGCCTCTCTGTCGCTCATTAACGGAGTAGTAATAGGCAACCAATCAAATGCCATCATGGGTCCATGAGAAAATAGTTAAAGCAGAAAGTCGTAATATAGCAACGACGAAGACCATAACGTCAAATGCTATTGGTCGATAAGAATGCAGTCCTCTAAAGCTGAGAAATACCTGCTACTCTATCTTCCTGGTAACTTCCTGCGTCTGAGCTAGCCATAGCTTCTTTTCGGGGTCTATCGATAGCTGTCTCTCTCTCCCGACACGACGTGTGAAAAGAAAAAAATGGCTCTCTTTCTTTTCTAAAAGTTGAAATTATTGTACCACGCCTTAGAAGACCTAAAAGCAAAGTGCTGGAAGTCGATGAGAACGACCAATTTGCTATATGGCCGACAAAGAAAAGTAAAGTCGGTTGACAAAAAGCCCCAAATTACGCTGATTGCCCCGCTCGGGCAACGGCTTTTTCCACGACAGTACTCAATTAATTAATCTTTGGAGTTTTATATTTTATATTTTTAAGGAAACTTTTATGCTTTGGTCCACTTTGATTTTTCTTTGTGTTTGAATCCTGACATCTACTTTTACTCTAATCTTTGAGAAGCAAAAAATAAAAATTAAAAAACAATTTATATTGAGACAATTTGAGCTAATGTTCTCTCTGCTTCGACTTATGAACATCAAGTTACAAATTGCATATGCTCATGTTGGCATCTGAGTCTCTGACATTGCAAGTATGAAAGTTCGGGTCGCTTTTTCATGAGTACTGATAAGCAAGTATAAGGACCCTGCTTCGCCGTTGCTTGATAGTAGCTTCATCTCAAACTCGTCGGTGCAAAAGTTGTTGATACTCTTGGCTTCACAATGATCTCCTGCTTGATCTTGATGGGCCGCCAATTATCTCAACCATTCACTGCTGAGTGGTACCAAAACAAGTATTAAAACCAAACCGAATAAGTTACCCAACAAAAAGTAAAACTAACTTTTTATTTAAATTACCCTTGAGATGAGTATTGCTCATTTTTTAACAAATAATCCATACCCTTTAACTTGTTTTGGTCATTGGTGACAGAGAACCGCAAATTCTGATAAAGATTGACACGTTCATACATAATTACATGGCAAACCTGAAGGTGACATTAATTGAAGCGAATTTAATAATGATCTTTTTGGCAATTCATCTTTCTTTTTTCTTTTCATTTTGGGTTTTTTTTTTTGGGGGGGGGGGTGTTCATAGACGAGCTTTCCATTGATAAAGAACGGACCCAATTACATGAAAAAAGGGCATTAAAGCAGATGAGCTCCCACAGTGCAAGTGGGGGGTTGGAAATCCAGTTAGGTGGGAGATTATTACATCTACGGGCCTTTGTGGCCCAATCCGCAGGCCTGTTTATTCCTCTAGGACAATGGACTATTTTCGTGTTCAAAAGAGACTTGCCTTATGCGACAGGTGCTGAGACTTCCCACGGGCATATCACTTCTTCCACGAGAGAGGTTATCAAACTTAAGTTGTCTGACTCAAGCTCGTAGATCAGATCGGTTCGCTTGGAGAAGTACTTGAGGGTTTGAACACAAGTTAGGGTTTCAGCTTGTAGCGTTGAAGATACCTGTGCTCAATGCGCAGACCAATCAATTAGTTTCACGTCAAAATCATGGTAGAAGCACGCTATGGAACATTATCGATTGTTGACAACTTTTCTTAAACATTATCAAGGAGGCAGTGACATTCCCAAATTGGGTAGAAAGTTGATGAAGACGACTTTGGGCAAGAGCTGTTTCATCAATACTCTTGTGCCATGAATTTGAATGAAATGCTCACTGCCAGAGTCAAAGTCTAATGATTCTCTTACTGTTACAACTTGATCACTAATCCCAATTGATTGTTTAGTCAATAAACTTATGTTTCTCTTCAACTTATCCGCAACCACCTCAATGACCCAACTTGATTACTTCACCTTGACTATCATGATGGAAAATCATTTTAATGAGATAAATTAAAAGAAAACAATCTAGTAAAAACTTTCATTCACGATATAATTCCATTGTGTTACGACGCAATCTCATCTTTTTTGTTTGTTTCCTAGGAGTGATGTTATTCAATTGCACTTGCTTAACTACACAATCATCAGATAACTAATGGAACATCAACAATCAAGAAGTGTCTTCTTAGAGGCTCATATTCAATTTAAGGTTTTCTTAGTTATTGCTTTTGATAACTTAATATTGTTGAGAAAACTCTGATTAGGTTTTGAAGTTAACAAAAATTCCTTCTCTTATTCTTACTTTGAGGAATATTAGACTTTTGTGTTATATCGTGTAATACTATCAAATTCTATTTTACATCAAAAGTCTGAACTCAAGTCAAGAATGGAGATATAATCAGATTTAGGATTATTGATTGTTCAATAAGGATTCATCACATGCAAGATATATTTGGCTTTCTGGCAGAGAATCTCACTTACCTTTTCTAAATATATTGATGAAATGAATCACGGATTGATAAAATCAATTTTAAAGGTAAGTTCCTTTTTAGGAAGCATCTACTTATAAAAACTTAGATTCTGATTGTATGGGTGACCAGGATCATCAGATTTTCACCTCTTAATTGATTCTGTCCAATGGATTGATTGGAAGAAATTTCTCTAGAAAGTGCCAACGGTTAGAAAGGCATGGAGAAGTATTTAAGGAGGTCATTCGGTCCATTTGAGAGAGTTCATGAAAATTAAAATTTCAAAGTTTGAAGCCTTCTTCATCGATAGTGCTTACAATTGTACTCAAGAGAGAAAAACACAAATGAGTGACTTAGTGAGAAAGAGAAACTCTTCACTAAGTGATCTTACTCAAATCGTTGTAATTCTCTTTTGATTCCATAGTGAAATCCAGCTAGAAGGCTGTCAACGTGGGAAAGTGGACGTAGGCTTGGTCTAAGCCAAACTACTATAAATTTTGTGTCCAAATTTTCTCTTCCCTTAACTCTTTTGATTTGTTTGTTGCAATATTTTTCTAAGTTCTGCTAATTTCTAAAAATATCTTATTTGAGTATGAATCAAAAGTCTAATGTCAATTAGACTTTGTTTAAAGAAAATAACTTTTACTATTTTTATTAGCTTACTTTGTTTTTACACCTATTCATCCCCTCTAGGTGGTTTTTACACCTATTCATCCCCTCTAGGTGGTAATACTAGCACTTTCAATTGGTATCAAAGTTGTAGTGCTTATCTTACTGAAGTGTTTTGACTTTCAAGTTAAAGATCTTCTATGGCTAGTATCTTGGCTCTAGGATTGGTTGAAGAACAGAGCAACACCAGACTACCCTATTAGATGGAAAAAAGTACAATGTGTGGAAGAACAAACTGAAGGCATTCCTAAGATCTAGAGATCCTCTGAAATGAGATGTTGTCGAAAGAGGAATCAATCCAAAGGCAACATCAGCTTTAGACAAAGGAAAAAAAAGTGATAGAAAAATATGCTAAAGAATCCATTCGATCTAAAATTACCAAGAGACGGGCTCTTGATGCTAAAGCTATTTATTCTTTATACTGTACTTTGTCTCCCACTGAATATAACCGAATCTCTTTATGTGAAACGATTAAAGAAGTTTGGGATAGGCTTCACGTCACTTATGAGGGGACTGATCGTGTAAAGGAGACAAAGATAAACATTATACTTGGACAATATGAGTCCTTTAGAATGAAGCCTGAAAAGTCTATTGGTGATATGTTCAGTCACTTCACTGAAATTGTAAATGGTTTGGCTTATTAAGGTCAACCAATTTCTGGTCTAATGAAGGTCAACAAATTACTGTGAGGACTTTCAAAGGATTGCAATCATGTGAAGACTTCAATCAGAGAGACTCAAAGGATCATGCCTCTTTCAGTTGACGAGCTGATAGGCACTCTTTAATCGTATGAAGTAAAAGAGATCAATGATAAGGAGGATCCAAAAGGTAAGAAGTCAATAGCACTTAAGTCTAATATTGATTTTGATGACATAGATACCGGCGATGATACGGATGATGAGGAGTTGACCATTATGATAAAAAAATTCATAAAACTAAATAAGAAAGGAAGAAGGCTGTATTGGAAGAAGCAAAACAAGCAAAATTTCCAGAAGAGACCAATGGAAAATGTTGAAACAAGCAAAAATGTAGTATGCTTAGAATGCAAGAAAAATGGACACATCAAGCCTAACTATCCCTTGCTGAAAAAGAAGAAAGTGAAGTATGAGAAGTACAAGAAAGCTTTTAAAGTAGAAACCTGGAGTGATACCGAATGTGAGGAAAGCAAAGAGGAATTTGAAAAAATGTGTTTGATGGCTCACTCAGAATTAGACTCGATTCAGAATTAGATACAAATTCAGATTCTGACAAGGAAATTGAGGTAAGTCACTCAGAAATTCCTGTTAAAGTTTCTAAGTATATAGATGAACTTTGCCTCAACCTTAAATCTTCTCTTAAAAGGATTTCCAAACTGAAAAAGGAAAATTCAAAACTCAAGCAACAGGATGACTCTTGGAGAGAAAAGTTTGAGAAATTGAAAAATGATTTTGATGCTTTGAAAGAAAATGTTGATTCTCTCTAAAAAGAAAATGATTGTTTGAAAAATGAAATTTCGAATATTTCTAAAAAGTTTTCCAAAGGATTAGAAAAGTTAAAAAAAAAAAATATTTCAACTCAAATACCTTATTTTAACAAATCTGGTTTGGGTATGAACAATGAAGCAACTCATTTAATTGATTTTCCCAAAGTAAAGGAAAGATTCAGACAAAGACCTACAAAGACTTTTTACAAAAATCATTTTAAAAAAGTTTTTGTAAAACCTATCGGCCATAATGCTCTTAAATATTCTAAGTGTAACAGCTTATAATATTTTGAGAATGAATGTCCTAAAGTTTGGAGACTTGTTAAGACGAATTGGGCAAAGGCTGTTTTTAACACTAACTCTCATGGACCCAAGAAAGTTTGGGTATCAAAGAAAGTTTGAGATCTCCATCTGACTACAGGTTATTATTGAAAGAAAAGGCAAATGGTACTTGGACAATGGCTATTCTAGGCATATAACTAGAGATTCAAGCAGTTTCGTGAAGTTAGAAAGACAAAAAAGAGTAAATGTCTCTTTTGATGGGAATAGTAAAGAAAAAATTATCGGACATGGAACAGTGAAGATTAGAAGTCTAATCATCAACAATGTCTCACTGGTAAAATGTTTGAATTATAATCTTCTGAGCATAAGTCAGCTATGTGATATAGGATCCATAATCATTTTTCAAGAAGATATCTACTTTGAAGTCAGTCGAGATTTATCTCAATCCATTACTAGATGTAGACATGGCAATATTTATCTTCTAGACATAAGTCCAAAGAGCTCTTAGTGCCTCATTTCAATTCAAGATAAAGCTTATCTCTAGCATCGCAAGCTTGAACATGTGAACATGAAACATATTGCTAAACTTTCTTCTAAGAAGCTGGTTCAAGGTTTTAGCGAAATGGCTTACTAGAAGTATGAATTGTGTACTCTATGTATGTTAGGAAAACAGGTCAGAAGTTCTTTTAAACAAGTAAACCAAGTTTCCACTAATCGTGTCTTGCAACTCATTCATATGGATCTTTTTGGACCAACAAGAACACAGAGCATTTCTGGAAAAAAATATTGTTTAGTAATTGTGGATGATTATTGACAATTCACTTGGGTATTCTTTTTGGCAAATAAGTCCGAAACCTTTTCTTGCAGCTCCTTCATATGCCCAGAACGAGAAATGTTATGTTATCTTAAGCATGAGGACTAATCATGGAGGAGAATTTGAAAATCAAGACTTTACAAACTTTTGTGACGAATCTGGTCTTCAACATGTTTTGTCCTCTCCATATACTCCAAAACAAAACGGAGTTGTGGAAAGGAAAAATAGATTGTTACAGGAGATGGCTAGAACTCTATTGATAGAAAGTAACATCTCCTCTTTTCTGGGCAGAAGTAGATTCTACTGCCTGTTATATAATTAACTGGGTATTTTTAAGGCCCATCTTAGAGAAGACTCCTTACGAAGTGTATAAAGAGAATAAGCCAAACATCTCTTACTTTCATGTATTTTACTGCAAGTGTTTTATTTTGAAGAATGCAAATGATTGATCTAGAAAATTTGAAGAAAGATCAGATGGAGGAATATTTCTTGATTATTCTACATCAAAAAAAGCTTACAATGTTTTCAACAAGAAGACTCAAACTGTCGAAGAATCTATGAATGTCAGATTTCAAGAAAGTATTCATAACCAATTAGATGAAACTCAACTTCAAAAGTCTGAACCAGTTTTAGACTTAATAAAGTCCAATTCCCCTAAAGGACTTCAGTCTTCAGAAGATCGGGGTCAAGCAGAATAGAAGTCAAAAGAATCAAAGGAAACGACAGGCCAAACAGCAACTGGAAGCACAAATCAAGTCACCCCAAAAAACTCATCATTGGCAAATTAGAAGAAGGAATCTGCACTAGATCCAAGGCAAAAGAAGATTCTAGTGCATTAGCACTTATCTCAGAAATAGAACCAAAAGGAGTAGAAGAAGCATTGTTTGACAAAAGCTAGATAGAAGCAATGTAGGAAGAATTTAGACAATTTAGCATCAACAATGTCTGGGAACTGGTTCCTAAACCAAAAGGCAAATATGTGATTGAAACGAAGTGGGTTTTCAAAAACAAGATGGATGAAAAAGAAAAAGTAATCAGAAACAAAGCAAGGCTTGTGGCAAAAGGTTATACACAGAAGGAAGGAATAGACTATGATGAGACTTATGTACTTGTAGCCATGTTAGAAGGAATCAAACTACTATTTACATATGCGTGTTTTCATAATTTCAGGTTATTCTAGATAGACATCAAGAGTGTTTTCCTAAATAGATTTATACAAGAAGAATTCTATGTGGAACAACCACCAGGATTTGAAAATCCTAGAAAATCAAACTCTGTTTATAGACTAAAGAAGGCATTACACGGTTTGAAACAGACACCTCGGGCTTAGTATGAGAGGCTGAGTAAGTTTTGGTAAGTAATGGTTTTGAGAAAGGAAAGGTTGACACAACATTGTTTATCAAAAAAGAAAAATATATATTTTCTACTTGTTCAAATATATGTAGATGATATAATATTTGGATCTTCTAATGAGAATCTGTGCAATAAGTTCTCAAAGTCTATGCAGGAAGAATTTGAAATGAACATGATGGGTGAATTAACCTTCTTTCTAGGACTACAAGTCAGACAATTGAAGAAAGGAACATTCATTTGTCAAGAGAAATATGCTAGAGATGTTATCAAGAAGTTTGAAATGGAAAATTGCAAGAAAAGAGAAACTCCCATATCAAGTTCTTCAAAGCTTGACAAATTTGAAGATGGAAAGAAGATTGACCAAAAGCTATACAAAAGCATTATTGATTCTCTTCTTTATCTCACTACTCTTTGGGATCATATTGAAATCTAGCACATATACACACTGAATAGAATTAGGTCTATGGTACCCAAAAGGAGGAATTTTACTTTATTTGGTTATTTTGATGCTGATCTAGCTGGTTGTAAAGTTGACAAGAAAAATACTTCGGGGACATGTCAACTGTTGTGACAAATGTTAATGTCTTGGTTCTTAAGAAAGCAGAATACTATGGCTCTTTCAATAGTAGAAGCAGAGTATGTTGCTCTTGAAAGTTGCTGTTCACAAATTCTGTGGATTAGGCAAGAACTAAGAGATTTTGGAATAGAATAATCATGCACTGAAATAATATGTGACAACACAAGTCTAATCAATCTTACTAGAAATCCCATCCTTCACTCAATGTTCAATTTTCCCTTCTCCAATGGCTTGGAATAGAATAATCTTGCACATCGAAATTTGTCATCACTTCATAAGAGACCATGTGCAAAATAACGAAATCAATGTTCAATTCATTGATTCAAAGAATCAACTCACATATATTTTTACCAAGCCATTGGAGAAGGGCTTATTTGAGTTCTTCGTGAAAAGCTTAATATCGTTTTTTCATATGAATAAAGTCTATGGATGAGCAGACTCAATAGATCAACATGTGGGTAATGCATCTGAAAGTCTTCTAGACTCGGTAGTTTTATTTTAAATTTTTGGCGCGTAAGTTTCCTTCCGTATTGAACAGTACATTTGTTCTCAATTTATCACTTGCCTTTTATATTTTTGGAAATTGTATTTTCTCTACTGATTTTTTGGAATTAATTTCGAAAATTATTGACAATTACTTTTTTTTGAATTTTGTGAAAAGGCATTTTCCTTTTATGACGGTTCAGTTGCCGTACTTCATTTTCTTTAAATCTCTTAGAATTTTCTTTTACGTTTACAAACCCTAACTCTTAAACCCTCATCTTTCTTGAATTCTCTTTCAAATCCTTTGCAAATTTCTTACTTATTCCTATACAAAAATGTCGTCGAAATTATCCAAATCTACTTCATTGTCATACCAAAGGAATTCTACTCGTATTGCTAGTCGTAGGCCTCGGAATGTTCCTGAAGGTCTAATACACTTTGATTTGACTGAAGAAGATTCGCCTCGAAGTTCTCCTCATCGCTTTACAGATGAGGAAGTCACTCAGGAAGCAACCCCCATTTCCGTAAGAAAGCCTAAGGTATTTCTTAAACATTATAAATTTTTGAAGTTGGGAGGAAGCCCTATGGACTTCATTAGTAATTTTCTAGAAGAAAATGGCTATGGGAATGAAACCCTATTTTTTAGAGACATGGAAAGGTTAGGATTGGTAGCGCCTGGAACTACGAAGAAGGAATTTTCATACTTTCCTTCTGATCCTCGCTTTGGGATAGAAGGTCAACCCGAAAATAAGGATGATGATGAGATGATGTTTAAGAATTTTCAAATAAAGATTGGTGTTGCAGCTGAAATCGTTGGAGAAAAGACGAAACTATTTCGTTCAAAAGATCCCAACAAGGTTTCGCTCAAATGCTGAATAGAGAGGTCATCAATCCTCGCACTATGGATTTTGATTTTCTAGATTCCATCAAGGTTAACTTGAGGGAAAAGTGTGCCAAACTTCAGTTGGAGACGTTTTGTGTGGATACATCAAAAGCTTACCCTGAATTAACGACATACTTTTTTTCTAATCTGTCTGTTTTGGATCTCACTCATATTCAATTTACTGTGTGTGATAGAGTTTTTGATGTAGACGTAAATATGTTGCTGGACATTGTGGGAGTAGAAAGGAGTAGATTCCTGCCCATTAATGTGTCTAATGCGCAGGCCATAAAGTTTCTAGTAAGAGACAAAATTCCTAGGGGAGTATTACTTACTCTCGAATGCTTGCCTCCAATATCTTGTTGCATAAGATAGTCGTTAACAGCATCATACCCAAGGCTGCTTCAAAGACCAATGTTTCCATATTTGAAGCAAAGATGATGTGGGCCATCTATAATAGTGTTACCTTTTCACTCCCTCACACTATCATTCTGCACATGTACAGGACTGTTATAAAAGGAAAAGGACAACTGCCATATTCTGCATTGATTACCAGACTCTTCAGACACTTTCTGATTCAACCATCATCTTAGCTTCACTCCAAAACTCTTGCACCAATGCAAATTGGATTGAAAATGATTTCAAAGATGCGATTGAAAGATCTCTTTGGAGCCCTGGTGTCACGCCTCAATCCTTGAGTGTGTGCCCATCTCTCAGTGGTCAATAAAAATTGTGACGTCTCAGGATGCGTCGCCGACCCATTCATTTTAATGCGCATGCAGAAGCGAATTACTAATCTCCTGACCATAACAAACGTGGGATAGAAAAGCAGGACAACAAATTTCAAATAAAAAATCCCACTATTTATATATTGCATAAACACAATTTTGCCGTTGAAAATTGATGCCCGGCATTGTCTAATTAAAAAACCAAAATTCCACAATTTTGGAATAAATATCCAAAATTACATTTTTCACTCAATTTGCACAAATTAGCACTCAATTAAATAAACGAAGCATGCCATTGCAATCAGCATGAAATTTCGATCATCGACTATCCCAATATAATTTTCGAAAAATAATAAATAATTAAATAAATACAAAAAAATAATTAAATAAATGCAATTAATTACCAAAAATAGAAACTTAGGCTGAAAATGCCTAATTAAACACTGAAACGGGCCTGTAAAATTTCCGAACATATCTAGATAAATAGTACAACTTATCTAGTTTACAATTAAGCCATTCTAGCCACCTAACATGCAAAATCGAATAATTAAGTCACTAATACGTTCTAACTAACCACCTAAACCTTAATTAGCATAAAATAAACAACCGTTAAGTATCATTACTCCCTAAGAAAAGTTTAGCAAGTAAACTCCCTGGATTAGTGAGCCGGTGAGTCCACAGCGACAACAGCGGTTGGCGCGGGGGAGCTCGAACGGGCTTGCAGCTCGGCTGGCCGATCTTGGTTGGTCTTCCCCTGGTTTTCTAGTTCTCTCAAGCTTTCCCAAAGCCTCAACAATGGAGAAAGTGAACTGTTGAAGGAAGAAGAAGGTTGCTAAAGATAGGGGGTCCCTAAGGGCTTCTAAGGCCCTAACACTTGGCCAAAATACTTGAGAGCTACCCTCACCACTTGCTCAGCCATCCACAGCCACTTTCTCTCTCCCAAATCTTCCTTAGAAAGCTTCCAAGGTGGCTGAAATGTTGCACCCCTCATGGCCTACAAATTGTGTGACTTTGGCCATCAACTTCATTCAATTCCTCCTCAAATCCATCCAATTGAAGCCCAATAATTAATCCAATGTGTCCACACTTGAATCGACATTTTTCCTTGCCAAATAATCCATCTTGGATGCCAAAAGTGGGCTCAAGAACGGTCCTCTAACTTTCCCGATCCAATTCTGTCAATTCTTGATTTTTCGCCGAAAATCTCGGTTTCCAGACAAATCTTCTGAGAATGAGTCGATATTCCTAAAATGACTTGTGACATGACAAAACTTCTAATTTCTGAAATTGGGTTCAATTTCTCGGTTAATTTTAATCTCGCGCAATTTTAGCGCGTCCTAATCTACTAAGTAGCTTTTAGGAATTTTAGTGCAATTGACCCGTGGTTGATTATTTTCAAGCTACAAAGTACATCTTTGACATTGACGAGTCTTAGTTGTCGTGAAAATCTCTAGATTTCAAATACGGACACAGGGTACCCAAAACGACAGAAAATCGGTCTAGTGCCGATCGATGAGAATATTGCAATCAAGTGGAATCACCCACGCTCTAATCACATATCTCGGTTGAATCGACCTATCTCTGATTTCTAATCGGTTCTGACAGTGTTGTAATGATCTTTGCAGATTACCACTGTCGAAAGTTAATTCCTAGTCAAATTCTCAAGTCTATTATGTTTAGATTCCTTAATGGCTTTACCTGATAGGTTAGTTATCTCATGAGTGGCCTACTTAGAGAAAAGAACTATTGGCGTGTTGATGAAAAACCCATTTCATCTCATCGAAAACAGACTTGGAAATCAAGATGTCACATGTATTTTCTAATTAAAATATTGAAATTTTACAATTTTGGAATAAATACAAAAAATTAAAATTTTCACTCAATTTGCACAAATTAGCACTTAATTAAATAAACCAAGCATACCATTGCAATCAACATGAAATTCCAGTCATTAGCTATCTCAAAGTATAATTTTTGGAAAATAATAAATAATTAAATAAATACTAAAAATAATTAAATAAATGCAATTAATTACCAATAATAGAAAGTTAGGCCAGAAATGCCTAATTAAACACCGAAACGGGCCTGGAAAATTTCCGAACCTATCTAGATAAATAGTACAACTTATCTAGTCTATAACTAAGTTGTTCTAACCACCTAACATGCAAAATCGAATAATTAAATCACTAATCTGTTCTAACTAACCACCTAACCCTTAATTAGCATAAACTAAACAACCATTAAGTATCATTAACTTCTTAAGTAGAGTTTAGCAAGTAAACTCATTGGATTAACAAGTCGTTGAGTCCACGACGATGGCAACCCGATGGCGGCCGAAACATGGGCTTGTGGCAGTGCCAACGCGAGTCCGGATTGGGCTAAAAATGGCCCACAAAGCTCACGGTTGCTGTTGGTCTTGAAAGGGGCTGCTGGATGTGGCTTAGCTTGGTTAATCAAAGCTGCAGCATGCGGTGGTGGTGGCTTCGCAGGTTGTGGTTGCTGGCCGAGTTGAGGTGCCGTGCGTGCGGCAAAAAAAGAAATGAAGATGGAGCTGGTTGCGATGGACATTGTTGCAGGATGGGGGCCACTGGCATTGGTTGTTGGCCAAACAAATAACCAGGAAGGAGCTGTTGGTGTTGACGTCGGGCTTTGCTGGAGGCAAAGCTGATTCGGTGGAATGGTGGGCTAGCAAGTGGTAGCGTGAGAGGAGGGCGCTTGTGGGGTTGCTTCGATCCACGCCGGGGGAGATGGAGGTGGGTAGGAGGTCTTTGTGGCAGACGGCAGCATGAAAGTGGAGCAGTAGATTTGGTGGACAAATGGGCGTGCAGTTGATTCGGTGGAAGATGGTTGACTCGAGTGAAGTTTATGGTGGGATGGTAGCATGTGGTTCATCCAAGAAGGGAAGGGAATTACTTGAGTAGAAGAAACAAGTGAGAAGAATGCAGAGACAGCTAGATTTGGTGAAGTAGAACTCGCATGAAGGAGAAGGGGAGCAGCTTGGCGATTGAGGGAAGCCACATATGGAGGGAGGGAAAGTCAACAAAATAAATATCCACACATAAACACTTGGTCTCCTAGTCTTCATGTTTATCCCCTTTGTCTCCCATAATACTTTCTTGCATAATAATCCCACAAATAATCAACTTTGGGCAGCAAAATTGGCTACTCTCTCTCCCATCCGAATTTCCTTTCTTTATCGAATCGTCCGAATTGATTTTCAGTAAAAATCCCGAGCTTGCCGAAAATTCTTTGAATGATGAGTCGACATTCCTAAAATGAATTGTGACGTGACATAACTTTTAATTTATGAAATCGGGTTCAAATTCGCGGTTATTTTCAATCTAACGTAATTTTAGCGGGACTTAACCTACCAGGTAGCTTTTAGGAATTTTTAGCGCAATTGACCCGTGGTCGATTATTTTCTAACCACATTGTGCATTTTCGACACATTGACGACTTTTAGTTGTCGTGAAAATATCGAGGTTTCAAATACGGACACAGGGCACCAAAACGACAGAAAAATCGGTCTAGTGCCGATCGACGAGAGTTTTGCAATTAAATGGAATCACCCACACTTAATCACATGGCTCTGTCGAATTAACCTATATCCGGTCTCTAATCGATTTTTAACTGTGCCGTAGTGACCCTTGCAGGCTAGCACGGTCGAGTAGTCGATTCCTAGTTGAATTCTCAAGTCTATTGCGTTTATATTCCTTAATGGCTTCACCTGATAGGCCGGTTACCTC
Organism: Eucalyptus leucophloia subsp. euroa; assembly: GCA_017140325.1. Classification (NCBI taxonomy): domain Eukaryota; kingdom Viridiplantae; phylum Streptophyta; class Magnoliopsida; order Myrtales; family Myrtaceae; genus Eucalyptus; species Eucalyptus leucophloia. The sequence goes on from JADGSA010000015.1 coordinate 252,598, forward strand.
GTGAGTGGCCAACTCAGAGAAAAGAACTATAGGTGCATCGATGAAAAGCCCAACTTATTCAATCGAAAACAAAACCTAAAAATCAGAATATCACAACTCTTCCCCTTTTATAAAAATTTCATCATCGAAATTTAAACCATAATAGATCTTAAACAAAAAGGTGGGGGTATCATCGTCCCATCGAGTCTTCACTTTCCTAATGTGCTTCTTTTGTGCCGTTGTGTTGCCAGACCACTTTAACCAACATGATCGTCTCGGTGCACAGAATCTGATCCTTCTGATTCACAATCTGAATTGGGCTTTCCACGTACGACACTCTCTCGTCCACGTCTAACTATTAAAGATTTAGCACATGGGTCGAGTCAAGCTCATACATCCTTAACATCAACACGTAAAAGACGTCATGCACTTGCGCCAACCTCGGAGGCAATGCAAGACGATATGCTAGGATCCTGATTCTTTCCATAATCTCAAAGGGACCTACGTACCTCGGACTTAGCTTTTCCTTCATGCCGAAGCACGAAGTACCCCTCATTAATGACACCTTCAGAAAGACGTGATCACCAACTTGGAATTCCAATGACCTTCGATGCTTATCAGCGTAACTTTTCTGGCAGTTTTGAGCGATCTTTAATTTGTCTCTGATAACTGTAACTATGTCCACTAACTGTTGAACTAACTCTAGGCTTGTAATCTTCCGTTCTACGACTTCATCCCAACAAACTGAAGTTCTGCACGCTCTGCCATACAACACTTCAAAAAGAGCCATTTGAATGCTCTGCTGGTAACTGTTGTTGCAAGCAAACTCAACAAGGTGAAGCTGTTCCTCCCAGCTTCCCTTGAAATCCAACACACTCGCTCTTAACATGTCCTCGAGAGTCTGAATCGTCCTTCAAACTTGACCATCCGTTTGAGAATGATAAGCTGTACCGTACTACAGCTTCGTTCCTAAGGTGATCTACAAAAGGCAGCTGTGAACCTCGTGTCTCGGTCTGATGTAATTGTCACCAACACTTCATGCAGACGAACAACCTGATGCACGTACAACTTTGTATGCCTATCCAAATCAAGGTTCTTTCGTGCAACGATTAAGTGAGCCAACTTCGTCGTCTGTTGACCACTACCCAAATGGAATCATTATCCCTCTGACTCTTTGGTAAGCTTGTCACAAAGTCCATTGTGATGTGTTCCCACTGTTACTCGGGAATCTTGAGAGGTTGCAGAAGTCCTCCCGGCTTAAAATGCTGCCTTCACTTGCTGACACATCAGACACTAGGCGACATGCTTGGTGATGTCCGCCTTCATACCGAACCACCAATAGTGTTGACGCAGATTTTGATACATTTTTGTACTATTAGGATGAATGTTGTAGCTGCTACAGTGAGCTTCTGACAAAATCTCTTCTTGAAGCTCTGCATCGTCAGGTACACACAATCGTCCTCGGAACCTTAGTGTTCCATCTTCAGAAATCTGAAAATCAGTCTTTCTCTTATCGGTATCCTCTTGCTAGATCTTCTAAACATTTGGGTCTGTCAACTAAAGTGTCTTGATTCTGATTTGCACTTCCGGCTCAATTCTGAGGGTGGCCATAAGATTCAAAAGGTGGCCTACCTCAAATTTGAAAACCGAATCTCGAGCTCTCTCGAGTAAAATCCATTCCTTAACCATCAACTGTGCAACTAAAGACCTCCGACTTAGCTCGTCTAAGACCCTAATCGCATTTCCAGGGTGATACAAAATATCACAATCATAGTCCTTCAGAAGTTCCATTCAGCAACGTTGTCTCATATTTAACTCTTTCTAAGAGAATAGATATTTGAGATTTTGATGGTCAATAAAAATTTCGAATCTTTCTCCACACAAGTAATGTCTCCAAATCTTCAAAGCAAAAATGATTACTACGAGTTCTAAGTCATGTATCGGGTATTCAGCTCGTGAGGTCTCAACTGACGAGATGCGTATGCAACAACCCTACCATGTTACGTTAACACGCAACCTAGTCCTTTATACGACGCATCACTATAGATTTCGTATCCTCCGGGATCATATGGTATGGTTAGCATAGGTGTGGTAGTCAACTTCTGCTTAAACTCTTGGAAAGTATGCTCGCATTTGTCTATCCACACGAACTTCTCTTCCTTCTTCAATAGTTGAGTCAACGGCGATGCTAACGCTGAAAATCCTTCAACGAACCTTCTGTAGTAACTTGCCAGACCCAAAAAGCTTCTAATCTCTATCACTAATGTCGGTCTCAACCAGCTAATCACTGCTTCGATCTTGGTTGGGTCCACGGAGATTCCTTCGCCTAAAATCACGTGACCTAGGAACACTACACGAGTCAACCAAAACTCGAACTTATTGAACTTGGCGTACAACTCATGATTTCTCAGGGTCTGAAGTACCATTCTCAAATGCCTCTCGTGCTCCTTAGAATTTCTCGAATACACTAGGATACCGTCGATGAACACGATCACAAACTGATCCAGATATTCTTTGAACACTCAGTTCATTAGATCCATAAAAGTAGCTGGGGCATTTGTCAAACCAAACGGCATTACAATGAACTCATAATAGCTATATCGAGTACGAAATGCTAACTTTGGTATTTCCTCCTTTCTGATCCTCAGTTGATGATACCCTGTCCTTAAGTCGAATTTAGAAAATATCGACGCTCCTTGCAACTGATTAAACAAGTCATCGATCATTGGTAGTAGATGCTTGTTCTTAATCGTCACCTGAGTAGGTTGACGATAGTCAATGCATAGATGTAACAAACCATCTTTCTTTTTCACAAACAAAACTGATGCTCCCCAAGGTGATGCATTGGGACGTATGAATCCCTTATCCAACAATTCCTGTATCTGCACCTTCAGTTCTTTCAATTTAGGCAACGCCATTCGGTAAGGAGCCTTAGAGATTGGCTCTGTCTCGGGTGCTAACTCATTCACGAACTTTATCTCTCTCTCTCTCTCTAGCGGCAAGCCTGGCAATTCTTTTGGAAACACATCTCGAAACTCTTGTACCACTGAGATGTCCTCGATCTTCAGTTCCTCAACTATCGTAGTCACTAAGTAACATTGGTAACCCCTGTCTAACAAACAGGTTGCCTCAAGCGTCGAGATAAAAAGGGATCGAGGGTCCTCCTTGACTCCCAATAAACTCGAAATTTCCACATGCTAATGGATTAAACTGGATTACTTCACGACAACAATTCATTACCACAAGATGCTCCTTGAGCCAACTCTTTTCATATATGACGTCAAAGTTATATAAAAGCAAAGTAGTCAAGTACAACTCTATCCAGTGATTTTTCTTTCTACAACTTTATTTTAACAAACTGAAATTTTACAAACTTAACCCAAAACTCTGCTGCGCTACTTTGATAAAATCACCCCAAAAATATCCTTCCCTTGATCAGTGCATGGTCAGTTAATTCTTGTCCCTTTCACCATCCTAATGGCGCTCTATTTGCGGTAGCAATGCTCGTGCTCTCCTAAACTTGTGCGGATAGTTCCTAACCTGATGGTCGTGCTAGCCACATCTATAGCATGCTCCCGTTATACCAGGACACTGGATTGATCCATGCTTCCTTCTATAAACTCGGTACACGTCTGGTGAGTCCTCTGCCTTCTATCGGGTGGTAGCATGCACCATTCCTTACACCGGAGGCCTATTCCAAATACCTCATTGTGTATTCTACGGCATATTCGCTCTGTTCTATTCTATCGGCAGCGGTGGCACCTGCGATCCCATAAGCCTTCTCGGATAGTCTTTGATCAAGTGGCCATACAGGTGACACCTGTAACAATCCCTTGGCTTCTTACGACACAGGGCAGATCCATGTCTTTTCCTATAGACACGACACGCGCCCTTCTGGTTGGGAGGGGTGGAATACCTCTCTCCTAACATCGGCCTTTTCCCCGATTGATTGCCATCTCTACTAGATCCGAATCTTGGCCTAGATGCGGTAGCTTGCTCCCATATCACATCTCCATTCTAGACCTCAGCAAGTGCGGCAACAATGGTAGCTACCACATTTGTGGCGGTAGTGACAGCGACAACGTCGGCGGCTTGGTCCTGTGCTTGCTGGCTCAACAAGTTCCCAAGGGTCACTAGCGCTTGTATGATCTCATCGATTTTAAGATCGCCAGGTGTTGCTACACCAGCACCGACCTGCAGCAGTGTTAATCCGCTTGCGCTGGCCTGAGGCGACACTTTATCAAGGCCCCCTCGGGTACCGACCCTTGTCGGCGTTCTACCTAGAGTAGCAGGTCCAAGGGTTCTTTTCCTAGGAGTCCTCTACTCTTGATCACTCATAACGCATATTTTATACATTAACCTGTTTTCCAATTCCACACAAAATTAGAAGTTGAGCGATCCCCACAAACAATCTACTAAACAGCTATTACTAACATGCACCAGCATGAAATAAAGGCCATTCCTACTAACTATCCCATAAACCATCGCACCTTATCACTCCAACTATCGACCAGCTCTGATACCACTCCGAGCAGGGATGTCATGCCCTGAGCCACGAGCGCATGCCCATCCCTCAGTGGTCGATAAAAATTGTGACGTTCCAGGACGTGTTGCCGATTCATTCATTTTAATGCACATGCGGAAGCAAATTACTAATCCCTTGACCACAACAAACGTGGGATAGAAAAACAAGACAACAAATTTCAAATCAATCAACACAACTTTTATAAACCATCTAGTTTACAAACAAAGGCCAACTCTGGGGTCTAAGTACATGAGGTCTATCCCCAAAAAGAACTTCTGAGCCACACATGCTCCTGACCTTTTCGCCTCAAGCTCCGGATTCTTTACACTAGGGACTTGAAAAGTTAAGCCCACGACGGGGTAAGACAATGCCTTAGTAAGTTCACCCCCTAAATCCCAACTAGAAAGAAAATACACCTAAAGGCAGTCTATGCACACGCAAGACAGAGGACTTACCTTGCCTCAGTTCCTTCCTGCACATTAGTATAATCATATACTCAACCAATCGACTCAATTCAAGTCAAACCATTGATGAACTAATCCACTCAATTGAATACGATCAATACCATCTACCAATCGATACCATCTATAAATTCAACACCACCTATCAATTCAATTGATACAATCACTGCTCACACAAGCTGAAATAGATGGTCATAGCTTTCACAAGCTGATATGGATAGATAGTAGCTCGCACAAGCTGATATATAGACCGTTGTTCTCAGAAGCTGATAAATGACCATTGCTCACACAAGCTAATAAAGTTTACTGCTCTCACAAGCTGACATATCAAGCTCATATAGGCTAATATAGTATACTGCTCTCACAAGCTAACGATAAATGCTCTCACAATGACTATTCACCGTGTTAAAAATGCCCGATAAAAATAATCATGTGTGGGTACATGGTCGATCTGAGCCAAAAATGCAATATCTTTCTTTTCAAAAAACCCACTATTTATATATTGCATAAAACATTTTTGGTGTTGAAAACTGACGCTCGGTATTATCATGCCCTGATCTTCGAGCACGTGCACATCCTTCTGCGATCGATACAAATGCGATGTTCCTAGGACGCGTCACCGACCCCTTTGTTTTTTTAATGCATATGCAGAAGCGAAACAAATAACCCTTGACAACAAATAGCATGGGATAGGAAAGCAAGGCAACATTTCACAAAAGCCAACTTTTATAAACAACTAGGTTTAGGTACAAAACGAGTCTAGTCAAAGTCTACAAAAAGGTCGGCTCTCAAAAAGAAGTCGTCCTACGACATACTAGTGAGACACATATGCCGATCCTTTGGACTCCACCTCCACAGACTCTGGGGCTTCTGGTCCTCCACAACCACCATCTAAGGACCTGAAAAATTAGCCCACGACGGGGTGAGACAATTGATGTGTATCATTGCGGAAGGATCGTTCTACGAAGGCCCAGATGGTGCGAATTGCAAACCTCGACCTCCAATCAAACCTGTGATTGGCAACCTCGATATGAACGTGACCTGTTGACGAACGCGTGTCAACCAACCAACATTATAGATGCCACAAGTGAAAGAATTCGCTATCTCGCTTGATAAGTCAAATTAACCATCATAAGGGAACCTTGATTAGGTCAAGTCCTTAAAAGAACAGTAGAAGATAATCTCTCAACTTTTTCCTCAAAAATAAAATATATCTGTCTCCAAAGAAATTTGGCAAATCCTTTATATAGGCTTTCTAGCCGCCACACAAACCCTAAAACCCACCCTAAAAGTCTAATGTGTCATATTCTAAAATATTCCTAAACAAGAAGAGATGCATCATCACTTTTATGACAAGGTATAAAATGAGCCATCTTTGAAAACCGATCAACAACCATATAAATAGAATCTCTACCATTCTTAGACCTAGGCAATCCTAACACAAAATCCATATAAATATCAATCCAAGGATGCGTTGGAATAGGTAATGGTTTATACAAGCCATGCGATTTAGTTGTAGACTTCGATTGCTTACAAGCAATGCATCTCTCACAGACACGTGTGATATCTCTCTTCATATATGGCCAATAAAAATGTTCATGCATCACTTCATAAGTCTTATTAATACCAAAATACCCCATTAAACCACCACTATGCGCTTCTCACACCAACAATTCACGCAAAGAACACTTAGGCAAACATAGTTTGTTTTCATGGAAAAGATAACCTTCATGCCTATAGAATTTATCAAATGTAGTATGTTCACATACTTCAAATACTCTCCCAAAGTCATCATCATTAGTATATAAGTCCTTGATATACTCAAAACCTAAACACCTTGCTTCTAAAGTAATTAGAATCGCATACCTTTGAGAAAGTGCATTGACTACCACATTCTCCTTACCTTTCTTGTAATTGATCACAATGGAAAAGTCTCGATGAACGCCATCCATTTGGCATGTCTTTTATTCAACTTTTGCTGCCCTTTCAAGTACTTCAAGGTCTTGTGGTCAGTGTGGATCACAAACTCCTTCGGCCATAAATAATGTTGCTAAGTCTCCAAAGCTCACACTAAAGCATACATCTCCTTATCATAGTTAGGATAATTCAATGTTGCTCCACTCAATTTCTCGTTGAAATAAGCTATGGGACGCCCTCCTTGCATTAACACAGCTCCAATTCCTATACCAGAAGTATCGCACTCTATCTCAAAAGTAGCACTGAAATTCAGTAAAGATACCAAAGGAGCATTAGTCAACTTATCTTTTAAAAGATTAAATGCTTTCTCTTGCTCTTCTCCCCATGTGAAACCCATGTGCTTCTTGATAACCTCAGTTAAAGGTGCGGCGATGGTGCTGAAATTTCTCACAAATCACCGATAAAAACTCGCCAATCCATGAAAGCTACGCACTTCTCCTATGGTCTTAGGCATTGGCCATTCACGAATTGCTTTGATCTTTTCTTCATCAACTTGTATACCATCAGCACTAACAACAAATCCTAGAAATACTAATTTGTTGGTAACAAAAGAGCACTTCTTTAGATTAGCGTATAATTGCTCGGCCCTTAAAACCTGCAAGACAGCTCGCATATGCTCAATATGGTCATTAGGACTTCGGCTATAAATCAAGATGTCATCGACCAATAAAAAGCACACAAAACATGATTCATAAGTCACATAAATGTGCTCGGTGCATTAGTTAATCCAAATGGCATGACTAACCATTCATATAATCCATACTTGGTCTTAAATGCAGTTTTCCATTCATCACCTTCTTTCATCCTAATTTGATGATAGCCACTTTTCAAATCAATCTTAGTGAAAATGCAAGAACTATGCAACTCATCCAACTTGTCATCTAACCTAGGAATAGGATGTCGATACTTTACCGTAATATTATTGATTGCTCGGCAATCGACACACATTCGCCAAGTTCCATCCTTCTTTGGCACCAACAAAACAGGGATGGCGCACGGGCTAAGACTCTCTCACATACCCACGTTCCAATAGTTCGCTAACTTGCCGCTGAAGTTCCTTTGTCTCCTTGAGATTACTTCGATAGGCGGGTCGATTAGGTAATGGCGCACCAGGAATCAAATCAATTTGATGTTCTATGCCTCGAATTGGTGGTATCCCTCCAGGAAGTTTATTAGGAAAGACATCTTCAAATTCCTGCAATAAAGACACAAGAGGACTAGGCAAACTTGGGTCAAGATCGTTAGTAGAAAACAAAACCTCCTTGTACAAAAGCAAAAGAATCGGTCGGTCTAGAACTAAAGCTCTCCTGACCTCACTTGACTTTGCATAAAAATTCTTTTGTCTATTTTCTTTTCTCTCTTCTTTTCCCTTGGTTTTTACCATAATTATTCTCTCGGCCTCTCCTTTTCCTTGCGTCTCAGACACACCACACAAGCCCTCAGCTTTCTCACGTTTTCTCTCTCTCTCGGCTTCTCGTTGTAACTTTAATTGATCTTGATACACCTCACTAGGTATCATTGGTACCAAGGTATAAGTCTTGATTCATCACCAATGAATAACGATTAGTATACCCATCATGATGTACCTTTCGATCATATTGCCATGGTCTTCCAAGCAAGATATGACCCGCTTGCTTAGGTACAACATCACACTCTACCTCGTCCTTATATCTCCCTATCTCAAATGGGATTCAAACTTGCTTCGACACTTTCACGTTTCCATTATCGTTTAACCATTGAAGTCTATAAGGCCTAAGGTGCTTTGCCGTCTTCAAACCCAACTTATCCACCATAATACAACTTGCCACATTTGCACAACTACCTCCATCAATTATTATACTACATATCTTACCATTCACCACACATCTTGTATGAAATAAGTTATCTCTTTGTTGATGATGCTCCTCCTCATTTACTTGCACACTAAGAGAATGCCTAACCACCAATAAGTTTCATTTTATAGCTATTTCTCCATCACTACAATCCTCCAACAGTGGCATCTCATCATCCTCTTCTTCCCTTTCACTTTCGGACTCAATAACACCATGTCCAGTCATTATCATCACCCTCCTATTAGGGCATTGATTCGCCATATGACCCCTGCCCAAACACTTAAAATATTTAATCTCACGAGTTCTAGTGTTAGCGTTTTCGGGTTTACCTGAAGCCAGATTCGTTCCAACTTTACCGTCCCTCTCCTTCTCCTCTGAGGTTTCGGTTTTGGTATTGTTTCCTCTCTAATTTGGCTTCTCATCTCTTTTCCAATTGGATCTCCAATTCTGATTTGAACCTCATCCACTCTTGTGATTTCAGTCCAACTTCAATTGCCGCTCAACTTTGATAGCTTTGTCCACCAATTCCTTCAATTCAACATAATATTGCAGCTCCACCACCCTTGCTATGTCTCGGCTTAAACCACTCAAAAATCTTGACATTATGGCCTCACGATCCTCCACCACATTAGCACGGATCATGGCAATCTCTATCTCCTTGTGATACTCTTCCACGCTCTTATTGCCTTGTGTGAGATTTTGTAACTTTTGAAACAAATTTCGATGGTAATGACTTGGTACAAAACGCCTCCTCATCACCGCTTTCATCTCATCCCATGTCTCTATCAGTCTGTCACCATTGCGTCTCCTACTAGTCACAAGTTGATCCCACCCAATTATAGCATAATCAGTAAATTCAACAGCTGCAATTTTTACCTTTTTGAGCTCGGAGTACCATTGGCAATCAAATACCATCTCCATGCGTTTCTCCCATTCTAAATACGCATTAAGATCATTCTTCCCTTGGAAAGAAGGAATTGTCATCTTGATATTGCCAATTTCATTATCTTCTCGGTGTCTAAACCCTCGGGCTCCATTCCACCTTCCAAATCGAGCATCTCAATCATCCTTCATGTTGGCCTCATCATCATCATAATGCCGCTGTCTTCTATGTTGTGTTCTAGGGGCGTCTCGCTGATATTGTGGCCTTCCTCGGGGTAGCTCTCGGTCACCATCAACCCTCATGCCATTTCCCATCATTCGGCCACTAAGCTCCTCCACTACGGCCCTCAATTGCTGGATGCTTTCCACGAGCACTTCATCCCTTCGTATGGAGTCAACCTCCCTTTGATTCATGTTTTCTTCGTGCGACATATTTTAGACCTCCAAGTAAACGTTAGTCACAAAAATCCTCACCAATCGCTCCCTCACGTGTTTCTCTCAAGGTGTTTGTCACTCCCCTCGTGTTTAACTCAAGTCTAGGCTTTTTCCACCCTCAATTAAGCTTACACACTCTTGCTTTTTCCCTCTTGTATTCTCTTTTCACAAGCTCTTTATCGGACTCAAAACCTGTCTCTTAACCCCCTCACGATAATCAATCAAACTAATCAAACAAGATTAGATCACTACTGATTTTGTTTCAGCAAATAACAATTTCAAACCAACAACTACAACTTTTGAAACTCCAATTGAAATGCAAATCACTACTGATTTTGTTTCAATTAGGTCCACTAACAAACGAGTCGCTTTCTTGATTTTTTTTTTGGCTATTTTTTCTACTGAATTTGTTTTTTTTCTCTTGTGCACTTTTTTTTTGTGTGCATTTTCTTTCTCTTCTTTTTTTTTTTTTATGACGAACTTTCTCTTTTTTGTTTCTTTTTTTTTTACGAACTCATATACAATTTGAGATGCTAGAAAACAATTAAAACTAACACGAGATAACTTCATATGGAACCACCGGTCACGGTGGCTCCGCCGGCAAGTCTTCCCCATCGTGGGGAGACCCACCGACCCCTTCTCGAAGGGCGAGGGTTCGACTTGCCACGGAGACGCTTGGCGTCGACCCGTTCCACGGGGTGGTGGGTCCTCCGTGGGGCCCCAGGGTTTACTCTAGCCACCCGCGGTGTACAAGGCTTCCCTAGGTCATCAAAAAAAGAAAAACAACTTCGTATGGAAGCACAAAAGCAATCGGATCCCTAAATTAGGTAGAACCGAAACCCTAGCCTAATAAATCTCAAATTGCTGAATATCAACGAAAAATTAAAGATAAATAGACCTTGTAGAACCAAGCTTTGATACCAACTGATGTGAATCGTTGCAGAAGGATCGTTCTACGAAGGCCCAGATGGTGCGAATTGCAAACCTCTCCAATCAAACTTGTGATTGGCAACCTCGGTATGAACGTGACCTGTTGACGAACGCGTGTCAACCAACCAATGTTATAGATGCCACGAGTGAAAGAATTCGCTATCTCGCTCGATAAGTCGAATTGACCGTCACAAGGGAACCTTGATTAGGTCATGTCCTCAAAAGAACAGTAGAATCTCAACTTTTTCCTCAAAAATAAAATATTCCCCAAAGAAATTTGGCAAATTATTTATATAGGCTTTCTAGCCGCCACACAAACCCTAAAACCAACCCTTAAAGTCTAATGGGTCATGGGTCATATTCTAGAATATTCCTAAACAAGAAGAGATATATATATATATATATATATTGACTTGGTCAAATATTTGGTGACTAGAGAATCAAATTGCGCCAAGATTTCCAAGATTCTTCAAGATTTGATCCAAGGTCAACTCCACGCCGAAGATCACGAACCATGATGCTAGTAGCTTGCCTAAATTGCTTGGCCCGCACTCGAGTGATCGAACCAGTAGGAATAGACAATGGATCCTTAGCACCTTCTCCCCGATATGACTCGATGTCCACATTAACAATGTCTCAGCAAGTTCACCCCCTAAACCCCTATTAGGAAGAGAATACAATTTAGGGTGCTCTAGCCACACAACAACACAATTAGAACACAGGACTTACCTCGCCTCCAATTCCTTCCTGCACGTCGGCACAGTTCATGTCACAATGCATATAATTAATGCATATAACAATTGAAATGCCTCATCAGCTCAATAAATCACAGTGGTCCCAATTATAAGGTTAAACCGTTATGACACGTCCCATACCATGCCACATAGTTTTGTCTCATAATCAGGCGCATCAAACTCAAACAATCATACATTCCAATTATTAATTTAGCCCCTCAAGGGCACAGCCTACTCTTAGTCCGGTGTCTTTTGGCATAGCCAGGCTTCGTATCACCACCCTTAGGCACGGCGACGTTTTTCAATAGATGGCTTCCCTGAAGGGGCGTAGGTCGAGAATCTACTATGACCCGAGTCCCAATGAATGGGTAACGTCCAGTTCACAGCTCAGGATGGGTTCTCTTAACCAAAACATGATCAATCAATCTTGGCCCAGGACACCGTGCGTTGCATTCAAATGCCTTAATTAAAATGGTGGTCCTGGCCTATTTTCTTCATACTAAAAAAAAAAAATCTCGAAAATAGTCATTTGTGGGTAAACGGTCAATTCGAACCAGAAAAAACTGATACATTTCCTTTTCAAACCCCACTATTTGATATAATAGTTAAAATCCATTTTCGATGTCAAACCCGACACTCAGGATTTTCAGAACAAATACCATAATTTTCTCAATCATCACTCAATTTCACAATCCAAAATTCAATTTCATAATCAAATCACATCACCAAATATGCAATTTCTAGCAAGCAAAGCATCAAGAACAATAACAAACTACTACCGGCCCTAACCAGTGGAAACGGTCTACTCGCACGTCTCTGAGTTTAAATTCAGAAATCTAACTAAACGAGTTCGGAAAATTCTCAAATTTAAATATGCTGTAAAGAACACATAAACGAACATTTTTCACGTAGACACCTTAACCCAGGTCTTTCTACAACGCCAAAAATGAGTTTATGGACTGTTGAAATTAGTGGGATTTTCAAAAGTGAAATATTGTATTTTTGGCTAAAGCCGACCGTATACCCATGCACGATTATCTTTATCGGGAAGGAAAACAATGGTGATTTGATTAAATGATTATTTTTTGCATACTATGAGAGTATGTTTGACAGCTTCTAGTGAGCATATATATTTTTCAGCATACTATGAAAGCATGGCTGGCAGCTTTTGGCGAGCATATATAATTTTCAGCATACTATGAAAATATGTCTAGTAGCTTCTAGCGAGCATATATAATATACTATATTAGTATTTGAGGCAACTTCTGGTGAGCTATACTATCTATTATCAGCTTAAAGTAAGCAGTCCTGGATTATGATCGGACTTTATAGATTGTATGGATTGAGATGACCGGAGAATGGTCTTGATGACATGTAATTGACTGAGTCGATTGATCGATGATTCGATCTGGCTAGATAAATTGATTGTGAAGTGATTGGTTGTGATATGAACCGTACTGACTTGCAGGAAGGAACTAAGGCTAAGGTAAGCCCTCTGACTCGTGATTGTGCATAGGCAGTCTTTTAGGCGTATTTTCTTCCTAATCGGGTCTTAGGGAGTTGAACTTGCTGAGATGTCGTCTCACCCCATTGTGGGATAACATTTTCAGTTCCTTAGTTAACAGCGGTGGAGGACCCGAGGCCTGAAGTTTAGTAGGTGAAGCCCGAAGAATCGCTGATCTTGTTTGACTAATTAGTCGTAGGACAATTCTCTTTTGTGGAAAGTCGATCCCTTTTTGTAGGCTTCTGTGTATAAACCTATGTGTTTATAAAAAGGTATTTTGTAAAAAATTAGCCCTACTTTTCTATCCCATTTTGTTGTTGTTTTGGGATTTATTAATTGCTTCCACGTGCAAATTAAAATGAATGTGTCGGCGATGCATTATGGGACGTCGCTATTAATCGACTAAGAAGGGATGGGCACAGGCTTGAAGATTTGGGACATGACAATTTTCTCACCTACTCCCCATGTTTTGGTGCCTTCAATCTGAGAAGTAACTTCTTTCTCTTCAATCTTTTCTTTTCCAGCACGCATTTGGTTATCAATTCCTATCTCTTTAACAATTGGGGCATCAATTTCCCTAGTATCTTCTCCTTCCTTGTCAGTCTAATCATGTTCCTAGTTCACACCAGCATCTTCATCTGAGTCATCATCCTTAGTCTCATCCACTTTAGTTTCTTCACTCTCTTCTTCCGGTTCTTTCTCACTTTCATCTTCTTCTTCCTCCTTTGACTCAACGAAACCTTGAAGATTATGCAAGGCAATAACAATGATTGTTTCATCATCATCTTCCTCTGATCTCTTCCTTTTTGGTGTTTTTGAGACAACACTCTTTCCTTTGCGTTTCTTCTCAGCAGCAGATCCTTGCTTGACATTGCTAACAGATTATTTCTTTAAAAGATCTAGGTGTGACATCTTGATTTTTAGGTTTTGTTTTCGATTGAATAAATTGGGCTTTTCATCGACGCACCTATAGTTCTTTTCTCTAAATTTGCCACTTACGAGATAACTAGCCTATCTGGTGCAGCAATTAATGAATATAATGCAATAGACTTGAGAATTCGACTAGGAATCGACTGCTCAACCGTGCTAGTTTGCAAGGGTCACTAGGCACATTTAAAAATTGATTAGAGACCAGAGCCATGTGATTAAGTGTGGGTGATTCCACCTAATTACAAAACTCTTGTCGATCAGCACTACATCGATTTTTCTGTTGTTTTGGTACCCTGTATCCGTATTTGAACCCTTGAGATTTTCACGACAACCAAGAGTTGTCAATGTGTCGAAAATGTACAATGTGGTTCGAAAATAATCGACAACGGGTCAATTGCGCTAAAAATTCCCAAAAGCTACCCGGTAGGTTAGGTCACGCTAAAATCGCGTCACATTGAAATTAACCACAAATTTAAACCCGATTTCATAAATTAAAAGTTCTGTCATGTCACAATTCATTTTAGAAACGTTGACTCATCCTTCGAAGAATTTTCGACGAGCTCGGGATATTTACGAAAAATCAATTCGGATGATTCTAAAAAGAAAAGAAATTCGGATGGGAGAGAGAGTAGCCAATTTTGCTGCCCAAAGTTGATTATTTGTGGGATTATTATGTAAGAAAGTATTATAGGGGACCAAGGGGATGAACATGAAGACTAGGGGGACCAAGCATTTTTGTGTGGATATTTATTTTGTTGACTTTCCCTCCCTTCATCTGCGGCTTCCCTCACATGCCAAGCTACTCCCCTTCTCCTTCGCATGAGTTTTGCTTCACTAAATCCAACTGTCTCTGCATTCTTTTCACTTGTTTCTTCTGCTCACAATTCCCTTCCCTTCTTGGACAAACCGCTTGCTGCCATCCCACCGTAAACTTCACTCGAGTCGGCCATCTTCCACCGAATCAACCGCACACCCATCTCTCCACCAAATATGCTGCTCCACTTTCATGCTACCGTCTACCACGAAGACCTCCTGCCCACCTCCATCTCCCCCAGCGGTGACCGAAGCAACCCCACGAGCACCCTCCTCTCACGTTGCCACTTGCTAGCCCACCATTCCACTGAGTCAGCTTTCCCTCTAGCAAAGCCCGACGTCAACGCTAGCATCTCCTTCCTGGTTCTTTGTTCGGCCAGCAACCAACGCCAATGTCCCCCCATCCTGCAACAACGTCCAGTGCAGCCAGCTCCATCTTCATTTCCCGTTTTGCCGCAAGCACGACACCTCAACCTAGCCAACAACCATAGCCTGCGAAGCCATCTCCACCACACGCTGCAACTCCGATTAGCCGAGCCAAGCCACGTCTAGCAGCCCCTTCAAGACCAGCAGCAACCATGAGCCTTGCAGGCCGTTTTTAGCCCGGTCCAGACTCTTGTTTGCGCTGCCGTAAACCCAAGTTTCGGATGCCGTTGCGTCGCCATCGCTATGGACTCACCGGCTTGCTAATCCAGTGAGTTTACTTGCTAAACTCTTCTTAAGAAGTTAATGATGCTTAAGTGTTGTATAGTTTAGCTAATTAAGGTTTAGGTGGTTAGTTAGAATGGATTAGCAATTTAATTATTCGATTTTGCATGTTATGTGGTTAAAACAGCTTAATTCTAGACTAGATAAGTTGTACTATTTATCTAGATAAGTTCAGAAATTTTCCGAGCCCATTTCGGTGTTTAATTAGGCATTTCCGGCCTAAGTTTCTATTTTTGGTAATTAATTGCATTTATTTAATTATTTTTGGTATTTATTTAATTATTTATTATTTTTCAAAAATTATGCGAGATAGCCGGTGATTTGGAATTTCATGCTTATTGCAATGGTATACTTACTTTATTTAATTGAGTGCTAATTTGTGCATATTGAATGAAAATTTTAATTTTGAGTATTTATTCCAAAATTGTGGAATTTTAGTATTTTAATTAGAAAATACCTGTGACATCCTAATTTCCAAGTTTGCTTTTGATGAGATGAAATGGGCTTTTCATAGACGTGCCTATAGTTCTTTTCTCTGAGTAGGCCACTTACGAGATAATTAACCTATCAGGTGAAGCCGTTAAAGAAACTAAACGTAATAGACTTGAGAATTCAACCAGGAATCGACTGCTCGACAATGTTAATTTACAAGGATCATTACAACATTGTTATAATCGATCAGAGATTAGAGATAGGTCGATTCGACTGAGATATGTGATTAGAGTGTGAGTGATTCCACCTGATTGCAATATTCTCGTTGATCGGCACTAGACCGGTTTTCTGTCGTTTTAGGTACCCTGTGTCCGTATTTGAAACCTCAAGATTTCCATGACAACTGAGAGTCGCCAATGTGTCGAAGATGTACTTTGTGGCTCGAAAATAATCAATCATGGGTCAATTGCACTAAAATTCCTAAAAGCTACCGGGTAGATTAGGACGCGCTAAAATCGTGCCAGATTGAAAATAATTGACAAATTAAACCCGATTTCAGAAATTGGAAGTTATGTCATGTCACAAGTTATTTTAGGAACGTCGACTTATCCTCAAAAGATTTTTCTACAAACTAGGAAAGTTAGAGGACTGTTCTTGAGTGCACTTTTGGCATCCAATATGAATTATTTGGCAAGGAAAAATGTGGATTCAAGTGTGGACACATTGGATGAATTGTTGGGCTTCAGTTGGATGGATTTGAAAAGGAATTGAATGAAGTTGATGGCCAAAGTCACAAAATTCGTAGGCCATGAGGGGTGCAACATTTTAGCCACCTTGGAAGCTTGCTAAGGAAGATTTAGGAGAGAGAAAGTGGCTGTGGATGGCTGAGCAAGTGGTGGGGGTAGCTCTCAAGTGTTTTAGCCAAGTGTTAGAGCCTTGGAAGCCCTTGGGGAGCCCCTCTCTTCAGCAGCCTTATTCTTCCTTCAACAGCCCACTTTCTCCATTGTTGAGGCTTTCGAAAAGCTTGAGAGAACCAGGAAACCAAAGGAAGACCAGCCAAGATCAGCTAGCTGAGCTGCAAGCCTGTTCAAGCTCCCCCACGCTAGCTATTGCCGTCGCACGTCCCAGCCGTCCAGCTGCTATTCCGTTTGTGTCGGCCGTCCTCCTATGTCGTTGTGGCATCCGAAAATCTCGACAACCCGAAATATTTACTTTTGATGAAAAGGAAATTCGTCTTTGAATGACCATATGGACAATTGCACCAACGGCCACATTATTTTATCTCTTGGACTGAACCTCCTATATACATTGTCGCGACCCCGTGCATCCTTGTCGATTTCTTTCTCCACACAAGAGTTTCAATCATGTACTTGTACATGAAGCAAATTGATTATGGGAATATTAATTGATTTCTATGGAAACCAAAATGCCTTATAATTGTGCAAAAATTATGGGCTTAGTTTTTTAAAGACTATGTGCCATTTAATTTGGACATTTTGGTCTCAAATTTTTGGGCCCAAGCAAGCCCAAGAAGCCTCCAAGGCTGTCGACCAAAAAAAGGGTGGGGGGAGGAACCTAATGGAGGAGGCCACGCCACTCTCCACTTGTCCTTTCCTTGATGCCACTTGTCACATGCATACAAAAAAAATTCTCAAATCAATTAATCAAGAAAGCAAAAGCATTCGGATGGAGCAAGTGAGAGGGGGAGATCGAGAGAGAGAGAGAGAGAGAGAGAGAGTTCAAGCGAGAGAGCGGGCACGCGGGTGTGAGCCGCGAGGGAGGAAGAGGAGGATCGCCTTTTGCCATGTCCGAGCTACCGCTGTCGTCGCCACCGATCTTCGTCGCCGTCGAGCCAAGCCGAGACCCCTCGAGCCCCTGTTTTTTCTTGCATTCAAGTAGAAGAGTTAGAGGCTGCAATTTTCATTGATCTATGTGTTGCATGCTCCAATTTTCTGGTGAAATGCTGGTAGATGTGTGAAAATGCAGAATAGGAAGCTGCATGTTGAGTTTTTGGATGATTGAGATGAAGATTGAGTGCTGTTCTCTAGAGAACTAAATGTTTTGTTGCTGTGCGGTGTTAGATTGTGCTCGACGGGAACTAGATTGAAGTTAGAAATCATTGCTTGTTGTTTGTGAGTCTTGCTTGTCTCGAAAATTGAGTGTGAGATGGCTGTGTGGATCAAGCAAGGAGAGAAAAGGGTTGCCGAGGGATATATGTTGAGATGAGTGAGTTTAGGGATGAATGTAGGCTTTGAGCCAAGCTGTGGAAGGTTTCTCTGTTAATAAGAACTTGCTGAAAGTGTTCTTAGATGCTGCGGAATAGACTTGAAGTGTTGTAGGATAGATTAGTAGAGAAACAAATGCTTGGACTGAGCTAGAAATAAAGAAAACCATACATGAAGATTATGTTTTAGAGGAGTATGAATAGAAAGTCTTGTTATTGGCATCACTTTGATTTATAATAATGAAAATAAGGAAAGAAACCATTTTATTTCAAGATTACACCTATCAGATTGAGTTAGATGTCTATATATAACCATATGAATGTGAAAACATGAAGGTAGGAGTGAATCTATTGAAACCAGTACTCTGTTTTGTAGAGAACAGCTTGACCTTTGATGATTCCGTCAATTTTCTGTAATTTTATAGATGGAATTGGACTTTGAACCCTTAATGAAAGTTGTAGGAAACATCCTTAGGAATAACATATCAAAATTTGAGGACAAACAGACAAGATTTAATTGGTGAAACGAATTTTCTTCTGTAGGTATTGAATCTAAAAGTTACTGCAGAATTTTGAAGGAAACAGCAAACTATTAATTTTTATAAAAAACGAATTTGACTTAGTGTCCTTCACGATATTTCTTACTTTTGGTCTCATTTATAACATATCAAAATTTCATAATTTTCTGAGTTCATTTGGGAACTATTCCGATATTTTTACCAGAACTGTGCATTTTAATGATTAAGCTGTTTTGTTTCGAATCTGCACAAATTGTCCCAAAGATGAATATATCTTGAATTGTTATGTGACATGATGATACTAGCATTGACATATTATGCAATATTGAGATTTGATGAAGGATTCTTGGGACATCTTGTTATTGCATTGAAAGGTGTTTTTGGAAATTAAGATGTTAATTGTTGCCGTTTGACCCTCGGGTCAACGATGCCCTGGGAGTCGGGATGCCCAAAGGATCAAATGAGTCGATGCCTTGTGGATGCCCGATGGCCCTAAGTGGTTGAATGCCGAAGGTCTTTCCTCGGGAGCTTCGGGATGCCCGGTTCTATGCTAGTCGGTACATAAATTCGGAGGGCCAGGATAACCATTTTCATGGTGAGTCTCGAAGGGTTTTTTCGTGATACCCGGTGGGGTACGAGATACCTAGAGGTATGGTATGCTCTAGATGCCCGGTGGCCCTAGTGGCTGAACGCTAGAGGCTTTCGTGATGCCAGGGTGGATGCGAATGCCCGGAGGGACGCAAGCATTGGTCCTCCGGGGGATGAAACCTTTTGAATGATAAAATGGATGATTCTACTATATGTGTGTGTGGTTTGGTTATAGGACTAAGTTGTATGGCAAGGAATGGGACATGTCATTACAGTTTGGCCCTATGATCGGGACTTATGTAACTGGACATGAGGTGTTTTGATCCTTTGAAACTGCATTTGCCATTGCATTGAAGAATTTCATGACTTTGATGCATACTTATCCTTTGATTACTTGTTTTTGTCTATCTTGCATGAATCTGGATATTGATGGTAATGCTTGATATAGCTTAATGAATCTTTTACTGCTGAGTGGTTGTACTCACTCCGTTTGGGGACTAACATTTGTGAAGAAACTTAATTCTGATTCTCACTGTATTAAGAGTAACAATTGCCATAATCTTTACTAGTACCCTGTACCGACGTCCAGATTTCATATTTACAAAGAAAATTGTTTCACTAACCAAATATTATCGATTTAATCTCAAATTTTGACACGTCATTCCTTAAGATGTGTTATACAATTTTCGTTAAGGACTCGAAGTCCAAATCTAACTAGGTAAATACAGAAAATTCGTATAATCAGTAAAGGTCATACCATTTCTCACAAAACAGTTTACTGGTTTTACTAAGTTCACTTCCATCTCTACGTTTTTATAGTCATATGGTTATAGCTACGTGTATAACTTGATCTTATATATGTTCTATCATGTAGAATAGTTTCTTTCTTATTTCTATTAACATACATAAAGAAAACTAAACACAAACAGAAGACTCCATAACTGTTTTCACTTAGAACATAATAGATACACAAATTTTCTCACTTCTAACTCAACGAAACAACTTGTCTATCCACAAATCTCTTCTAAAATACTCCAATGCTTATTCACAGCAACTCAAAGCAACTTCAGCATATCTTTCTCTAACAAATGATCAATTTCACAACTCGGCTCGAAGTGTCATTGCATCTGTAAGCCACTTATCACGATTTCTACTAAAACAACACACTCAGCATCCATTTCATCACTTCGCTCAACAAAACAGCATACTCACACAAGGATTTCGAAACATGCAAGACTCAAGAGTGACATGCAATAGCTCCTACCTTCAATCTAACACTCACTAAGCTTAGATCAATCACAAAACAGCAACTACAAACTATATCCATCACTGTTTGGTTAGATCCTCAAGCTCCCTTGATGAAACAATGGATAACTTTCAATTTAGAGTTAGATCTTTCCTTACCTTGCTTCAGCTACTAAACAACACAGAGATGCTTCAAGATCAACACTCAAAATCAGCATGCAAGAAGAAGAAATCACAGGTTTGCTTCTGATTTGCTTCTGGTTTTTCGCTGCTCAGCCGAGAGAAAAAGAAAGAAGAAGATGAAGATGGGGGTTGCTCGGTTTTATATGGAGACAGAGAGAGTGTACGAAGCTTAAGGAGGAAATGGCTATGAGCTAGTCCTAGGCTAGTGTAATGATTAGATTTAGCCAACGTTTATGCTTCCTTGGAGTTGCCATCTCCAGTTCTATGGATGGAGAAAAACCGTGGGTGTTGATGAGAGATCGAGAGAGAGAAAAGTGTTGTGGCTTTCATGCATGAAGATTTTCGCCATCTGTCGATCGTCGCTAATTAACAGTTAATCGATATCATTCGTTAGTTCATTAGCTTCTAATATTTTCATCTAATTGCCTTTTGTTTCTACTTAATCCCAATTATACAAAGTCTTAACATATATATAACCTATCGACTGGTCAACGTTAGTTTATAAGGAATTCATCAAAAAAAATGCTAAAGTTAGAAATTGATATGAGCATTATAATCATTAATCAAGTTATCATAACTATAATCTATAAAATAAAATCATTCGAGCCTAAATATTCATTCCCGGCCCAATAGGCTTAATCTATAACAATCCAGGCCCACTAAACTAAATCTACCAATCTAATAATTCCGAACCTTGGCCCGCTTCAAGCCAAGTCCAAGCCCATAATCTCTCATTAGATTTCTTAAGTCCAATTCGTGTGGCCCACTCATTTCTCAAGCCCACACATTCCTCACGATCCATCGGGTTCACTTTCCGGCCCAATCTAATTAATCTAAGTTCCTAATGATCTAATTACACTAATGAAGGTCGTTGAAATTTGGGATGTCACAACTCTCCCCTACTTAGAAAATTTCGTCCTCGAAATTGAAGTCTTACCTTATTCACTTGAAAAGCTGAGGATAGTTCTGTCTGATCTCTTCCTCACTTTCCCAAGTTGCTTCCTCTAAATCATGGTATCGCCACAAAATTTTGACTAAAGGTATAGTCTTATTCCTCAATACTTGTTCTCTTCGATCCAAAATTTGCACAAGCTCTTCTACATTTCTAATTCTTTCATCTATTTCTAGTACTTCAAAATCTAACACATGAGTTGGATCTGGCTCATATTTCCTAAGCATAGATACATGAAAAACATCATGAATACTGGATAGCTTTGGTGGTAATGATATTCTATATGCTAACTCTCCAATATTTTCTAATACTTCAAAAGGTCCTATAAATCTTGGCTCAACTTTCCTTTCTTCCCAAACCATGACACATTCTTCATAGGTGATACTTTTAAAAATACATGATCTCCTACATTGAATTCTAAAGATCTATGATGCTTGTCGGCATAACTCTTTTGTCTACTCTAAGCTATCCTGAGTCGTTCTCGAATAGTCTTTACTGCTTCCAAAGTAATTTGAACTATTTCTGGTCCTGTCAACTTGTGCTCTCCAACTTCATTCCAGCAAATAGGGGTTCTACAATTTCTACCATATAGAGCTTCAAATGGAGCCATACCAATACTTTGCTAAAAACTATTGTTATAAGAAAATTCCACTAAATGTAATTTCTCATCCCAATTTCCTTTGAAATCAATAACACAAGCTCTTAGCATATCTTCCAATGTTTGTATAGTCCTCTCTAATTGTCCATCTGTCTGTGGATGAAAGGCAATACTATATTAGAGTTTAGTTCCTAAGGCAAGTTGAAGACTTTCCCAAAAATTTGACGTGAATCGTGGATCTTTATCTGATGTTATGATCACAGGAACACCATGTAGTCATACTATCTGTCTAACATACAATGCGGCATACTTCTCTAGGGAATAGTCTATTCTTACAGCTAAAAAGTGTGCTGACTTTGTTAATCGGTCTACTATTACCCAGATTGAGTCATGTCCACTTGAAGTCCTTGGCAGTCCTTGTACAAAGTCCATGGTTATATGTTCCCACTTCCATTCTGGAATTTCCAATGGTTTTAGCAATCCTGCAGGCTTTCTATGTTCAGCTTTCACCTGTTGACATGTCAGACATCTTGCGACATACTTAAACAATCCATAGCCATCAAAGTTACAAGTGAATCATCAAACAATTTAGGATGCTAAGAGAATATACCACAAGCATAAACAAGACTATTACTTCATGTAAGAAATCACCTTATATGCATCCATTTCTATACTTACCCTTCACAAACTCAATCTCACATCAAAATATAATGCAACAATAATAGATGAACTCACTCGCCAAATAATTATATTTAGTGTGCATAAAATCCACCCTCGATCAATCATTAACCATAATTCAACCGGCCGATCGAGTCACTTCTGGAAAGTACGTTATCCGGACTTCCACAATACCTCTAATTGTGGGCATCTCACTCCGAGGCATCCCGGCATCACACAACAGAGGTCCTCCCAAGACCACACAGCAAGGGGCATCTCACTCCGAGGCATCTCAGTATCTCTCTACCGAGGCATCTAAGACCACGCAGCAAGGGCATCCCAAACTTCCGGGGGCATCACCGGTATCTCGGTACCGATGGGTTCATTCATCTTAAGCACACATTTCACACCACCACACCTTTGATTAATGCATTTATCGTATGCAAAAGAAAAAGACTCTAAAGTATCTAACTAACTCTCATGAACCTAGCACACGCGCGTGTCCAAATTATAAGATAAAATCCATTACGTCATGTCCCATTCCATGGTGAACAGATATTTATCCCATAATTAAGCACTATGCACCGCACTCATTGCACACACATGATTCTAGATGCACTTATATCTCAAACGATATATGAGACTTACTCTTATATGACTAACATCTATTATGAGGTTTATTAGACTCTACATGCATCACAAAAGCCTAATATAAAAGACACAACCTCTAACAAATGTTCTCGGGTCCAGACAGTTTACTAACTAAATGAACAGTTTCAGTTTCGGACACAGAAGATATATTAATTCTTGTTGAAATGTTACCAAATTTTATTATGCTATACTTGAGACATATACTAACAATTCTCGTGAAGAAACTTAATTCTTATTCTCACTGTATTAAGAGTAACAATTGCCATAATCTTTACTAGTACCCTGTACCGACGTCCATATTTCGTATTTACAAAGAAAATTGTTTCACTAGCCAAATATTATCGATTTAATCTCAAATTTTGACACGTCATTCCTTAAGATGTGTTATACAATTTTCGTTAAGGATTCGAAGTCCAAATCTAACTAGGTAAATACAGAAAATTCGTATAATCAGGAAAGGTCATACCGTTTCTCACAAAACAGTTTACTGGTTTTACTAAGTTCACTTCCATCTCTACGTTTTTATAGTCATATGGTTATAGCTACGTGTATAACTTGATCTTATAGATGTTCTTGAGATAGCTAGTATAAGCACCTAGAGGGGGGGTGGGTAGGTGTAAAAACAATTTCTCGAGATACGGAAGCGATACTAGGCAGATGATAGAAAGGGAGTTTTCTTTTGATTAACAAAATGAAATACGATCAAAATAAAGTAAAGAGTAGGGAAGAGAAAATTGAACACAAGGTTTATAATAATTCGGCTTATTCCAAGCCTACGTCCACTCTTCTGCACTGACAGCCCACCGGCTGGATTTCACTATGAACAAAAGAGATGTTACAGCACAGCTTTTCCTTGATTCCACAGTGTAGATATTCTACCACACTTCCTCAAGGATTCTCATGAATATAGACTCTCTTTTGTGTACAAGATTTCGCTCAACAAATGAATTGACTAAGAACAAGGAACTTCAGACTTTGGAATTCTTCTATCGTGCTCTCTTTCGAACAACTGGAACGTCTTCCTTATATACTCCTTTATGCCATCATATCCGTTGGCACTTACCAAAAGAATTCTTCCAATCTACCCGTTGGACGGAATCAATTAGGAAGATCATTCGAGCTATTAAAGGAATATGTCGATAGCCCATCAATCCTGTTCGCCCATACAATCAGGATCTCGGTTTCCATAAGTAGAATCTTCCAAGTGTACTTTGTCAATCATCGGATCCTTAATCTTCGAATCAATCATGATCAAATAAAGGATTCAGTTATGTCATATCCAGCCAAGAGATCTTCTCCAGTTGATAAGGTCACATCCCTAATGAAACATCCAGTTCTGGATAACCTTTCTTCAACGGATTAGAAACTGTCAATGAGGATAGATTTTGAGTCTTGAGTCTGGCTGTCCGAAAGTCTTCAAACTTGAAATAGCAGAGTCTACAAATCTTCAGACTAGACTGATGGAAACGTTTTGTTAGCTTCAAAACACTTCACGAAGATTTCTCCAACAATCTCCCCATTTTTTATGGTGACAAAACTTTCCTGCAGATTTGGATAACTTTGACCTGCAAAATATTACTCAAACAAATATGGATATCTTATAAAGATAAATGGCTTAATGAATGATAACGCTAGAATCTGTAACCACAGAAATTAGGTTAGTCTTGCATGTGATAAAGCCATCCATAAGATATCAATAGTAGTTAATATAAGCAGTCAAGTCCAAATCCAAATTCAGTCCACATCCACATCCAGACACAAAAGTAAAGTCAAACATCAAAACAATCCAAAAGTTCAAAAGTTAAAGATTCAAAGTTTTCAAATCTCGCATCTCTCCCCCTTTTTGTCAGCATAAAAAAGGTTGAGATGAAAATGGAGTAGAGTCAAGAATGCTTGGGAACACGAACAAGCTGGAAATCTCTCATTGACTGAACGATGCCTTCCATCCTTTTTAAGTCTTCCTTTAGTTGTGCAACATCCTCACCCTTAGCATTAGCCTAAATCTGAAGAGAAAGGGCTTGGATCTGATCATTCAAGGAACTTGAAGAAGCTTGACTTGCATTATACAAATTCTGAACTTCGCATCCCAGAGCATATATCTGACCTCGCATTTCCAAGAGAACATCCAGAATTCTGCGAAAATCTGCTGAATTATCGGTCTGCGTACTGGCTTCGGCACGATCTGATGGAGTAAAGGCAGACGATGGTAAATCAGCATAATCACGCAAATTTGGTGATGAAACATCATGTCCTTCCTCAGGAAATTGAGAGGCATAAATGTCCTCTGGATCTACTGGAGAGCGACTGACTCCCTCACTACTAGCAGGATATGAGGACATTCCTCTTTTCTCTTGGTCTCCCCCTATTTCCATGCCTTTAGGTGGAGAAGGGTGTTCCTCATGTTCTCCTTCCTCTTGATCTCTTTTCTTTTCTTCTTCTTTTTTAACTCTTTCCTTCTCAGCATCTCTTTCTTCTTCTTCTCTCTCCTCTGCTTCTTTTTCCTCTGCTTCTTTCTCTTCTCTTTCTTTAGTCCTTTGTTCTAAGTCTTTCTCTGGAATAGAACGACTCAGATTCTTCAATGCCATTGCAGAAATGGTTATGTTTTCCTCTTCATCTTCATCCTCAACGATGAGAGCTCTTCTTTTCTTTAATAGAGCAATCATGGGCTCCTTCCCTTTTCTTTTTGCTGCAAAAGAGATTTGATGAGTTTTGACTGGAGTCTTCTCCTTGAATTTCTCCAACGCCTTGCTTAGTTCCTTCAGACGCATTTTAGTCACCATTTTCAGTCCTACCACCATATGATCACATGATTACGGAGGCTGTATATTCAGATGTTTGAATAACTTCGTCACAAGACCTGGATAAGGAAGTTGACCCCTGTCCTTCACCACTGCTCTATACATGTGGAACATAACAGTGTGAGGAAGAGAAAAAATTTTCCCAGGGATGATGGCATACATCAGCTTTACCTCTGAACTTGAAACATCAGTCTTGGAAGTTGATTTCGGTCTGATGCAATTGATCACAATCTTGTGAAGCAGAATGTTAAACGCACTCATCCTCGAGTAGGAAATCTTTTCCTCTGTTCTTCTATCCTTGACAAGTTCTAATGTAGCACGAGCAATAGAAACAATGATAGGTTGATATCTTCCTCTCTCAACCCCAATGACATCCGCCAACATATCCATATCCACCACAAAGTCCTAATCTCGGACACTAAAAGAAAATCTATTCGCATCCAAGAAGCTAAGGTTCGAATAGAAATAAGCAGTCAATTCAGCATGGGCTTCTGTGGAGTCAGAACAGAACTGCTCAAGTTGAAGAAAACTAAACTTTTCTCTCAAATTGACATTTACAGCATCAAGGAAATCAAAATCCAAACTCCTAGGGTTTATCACCCCACGCTTTAATAGTTTTAAGTATAGAACCTTCTGTTCCTTCGATCTAAACAACTCTGTCATTTTTCCTCGAATTTTCGCTGCAACACCCATTCTCGGTTGAAATTGGCTGTACAATTTGACATCATCATTCCCATCTATAGGATTAAATCCCCCAATACGCGGATCACTTGGGGTATTTGCAAGGGTTTCTTCAGCCAACCCTTTAGGAGCAATTCCCCAACTCTCCATTTTTCGCAAAAAGATATATTCATTCCCATATCCTTTGTCCTTAAGAAATTCATCGATGTAATTCAATGGAGTACCAGTCCTCTTTAAAGCACAATAAAGCTTATAAATAAAATAGGGCCTTTGAACTCTTACAGGATCTGCGTCTTCAATGATTTATTCCTCTTGTTGATGACCAACACCCCGTGGACTAGTTGGTGGAGAATGACGCCGCCGAGAATGTTGTGGACTCGCTGCTATTTGGAGACTCTTCTTCCTCGGTGAGATCGAAGTGCGTAGGCCCCTCACTCATTCGCCGTGGTCCCCTGCTTGCGATCCTTGATGACTTTCTTGAAGACGACATCTTTCTCAGTCTTTGAAAGATTCCTTGCTTGACTTTCCCAAGAAAGATGACAACTTTTTCGAAGATTAAACAAGAGAAGAAAACAGGAATGGTAGATCAGTGCTTTTTAGGGTTTTGAAGTTAAGCGAAGAGAAACCGATTGTATATAACTCAGTCGAAAGGAGGGAATACTAAGCGTCGTAAAGGAAAGTGAAAAGATGCCTTTTCAAAAAATAACTGCCTTTTTCGGGAAAATGGTCATTTCAAAATAACTCATTTTTCTGAAAAGGAAACGTTGCAATAGTCATGTCAATTAAAGATAGCAATAATCAAACACGGTCGACGATCGTACCTTTTCAAGATGAGATTCGAGAGAGAGAATAACTTACAGTCAAAGTCTTGTATATTTACAGCCAAAGTCTTGTATGCTTGAGTCTGAGAGTCTCTAAACTTTAACTTCTTCGAACCTCAAAATGTTGAGTCTGAAACGAATGATTTCAAATTGATTTTTCTCCAAAGGTTTTGTAAATATATCCGTCCGTTGGTTCTTTGAGTCAACAAACTAAATCGAAATTTCTCCATTTTGAACATGATTTCTAATGAAGTGATGTCGAATCTCTATATGCTTTGCTCTTGAGTGAAGAATTGGATTTCTGGTAAGATTGATTGCACTGGTGTTGTCGCAATTAATCTCCGCGCATGAATCTTTAATTCCAAAGTCTCTTAGCTGTTGTTTTATCCACAGAATTTGTGAACAACAACTTCCAAGAGCTACATATTCTGCTTCCGTAGAAAGAGCTACACGTACTTTGCTTCCTTGAAAACCAAGACACGTCCCGCCTCCAAGTAGTTGACAGTACCCGAGGTGCTCTTTCTATCAACTCTGCATCCGGCTAGGTCTGCGTCTGAGTATCCAAGAAGAGTAAAGTCTCCCCTTTTAGAATACTAGAGACCAAAGCTTGAAGTTGATGAAATATATTTGATAATATGCTTTGCAGCATTTAAATGAGATTCTTTAGGATCTGCACGAAATCGGCACAAATGCAAACACTAAACAAAATGTCGGGTCTAGAAGCCGTAAGATAAAGAAGTGAGCCAATGATACTCCCGTGTAATTTCGATCGACTTTCTTTCCTCCTTCATCTTTGTCTATCTTTAAGGAACTTGACATTGGTATATCAGCCTTTTTGCAATTGTCCAATCCAAACTTTTTGACAAGATCTTTAGCATACTTTTCTTGATGAATAAAAGTTCATTCCTTCAGTTGTTTTACTTGAAGCCCGAGAAAGAAGGTTAACTCACCCATCATGCTCATTTCAAATTCATCATGCATAGTCTTAGAGAATTTCTTGCACAGACTTTCATTAGGGGATCCAAAAATAATATCATCGACATATATTTGAACAAGCATAAAACTTTTGCTTTCTCTTTTAATAAACAGAGTAATGTCTACTTTACCTTTTATAAAGCCTTTTTGAATTAAAAACTTACTTAGCCTGTCGTACTAAGCTCGAGGTGCTTGCTTTAAACCAAGGCATTTTTCAATCTGAATACTGAGTCTGGCTTTCTTGGGTCTTCAAACCCAAGCGGTTGCTCCACATAAACTTCCTCATGGATAAATCCATTCAGGAAAGCACTTTTGACGTCCATTTGGAATAACCTGAAATTCTTATAACAAGCAAATGCAAGTAATAATCGAATTGCTTCTAACCTTGCTACTGGTGCGTAAGTCTCGTCATAGTCTATCCCTTCTTCTTGCGTATATCCCTTGGCCACGAGTCTTGCTTTGTTTCTTATGATTTTTCCTTTCTCGTCCATCTTATTCCTGAAAACCCATTTAGCTTCAATAATAGTTTTACCTTTTGGTTTAGGAGTCAACTCCCATACATTATTAATTCTGAATTGTCTGAGTTCTTCTTGCATAGCTTTAATCCAGCTTTCATCAGATAAAGCTTCATCTATGCTTTTGGGTTCTATTTCAGAAATAAGAGCCACAGCACTAGACTCTTCGCGCCTTTTGGATCTTGTGCGAATTCCTTCATTAATGTCGCCAATAATAAGATCTTTGGAATGACTGGACTTATGCTTCCAGTTGCTGGTTGATTTGTCAGGTTGATGATCACTTCCTTCATTTGAATCTTCAATAACCATTTGTTGCTAGTCTTTCAGAGTCTGAGCTGCTTCTTGAGATTTAGACTTTGTAAAGTTTGGAGCAGGTTCAGATTCTTCAAGATGAGTCTGAATGGATTCATTTTGCATAGAATCTTAGAATTTAACATTCATTGATTCTTCCATAGATTGAGTTTTCTTGTTGTAGACTCTGTACGCTTTACTTGAGGTTGAATATCCAAGGAAGATGCCTTCATCTAACTTTTCTTCAAACTTACCAACTCGATCATTTGCATTTTTCAATATAAAACATTTGCAACCAAACACATGAAAATATAAAACAATAGACTTCTTTCCTTTGAATAACTCATAGGGGGTTTTTTCTAGAATAGGTCTTAGAAAAACTCTATTAATAATATAACATGCTGTTGAAACTACTTCAGCCCAACATAGTGAAGAGATATTGCTTTCAATTAAAAGAGTTCTAGTCATTAAAGCGACCTATTCTTTCTTTCTACAACTCCGCTTTGCTCTGGAGTATATGGAGAGGAGAACAAGTGCTGAAAACTAGATTCATCACAAAATTTTGTAAAATCTTGATTTTCAAATTCACCTCCATGGTCTGTTCTTATACTTGAAATAACATACCATTTTTCATTTTGAACCTTCTTAGCAAATTTTTCAAAGTAAGAGAAAGTTTCAGACTTACTTGCCAAGAAATACACCCAAGTAAATCGTGAGTAGTCATCCACAATTACTAGGTAGTATTTCTTACCTCCAATGCTCTGTGTTCTGGTTGGTCCAAAAAGATCCATATGCAGAAGCTGCAGTACATGGTTAGTGGAAACTTGATTTATTAGTTTAAAGGAATTTCTTACTTGTTTTCCCAATAGGCATGGTGTACATAGATTAGACTTTTGGTATGATAAATTGGATAGACCACGAACAAGCTTCTTTGATGAATTTTTGGTTATCTGCTTCATATTGATGTGCCCAAGCTTTCTATGCCATAAGCTTGCTTCGTCTTGGATTGAGATTAGACATTGCAATTCATCTGGTTTCACATCCAAGAGGTAGATATTTCCATGTCTTCAACCCATGAATGATTGAGTAGAATCTTTACTAATTCCTGAACATATCCCTTCTTAAAAGTTGATTTTGAAACCAGTATCACACAGCTGACTGACACTAAACAAATTGTAGTTGAGTCATTCTACTAAAGAAACATTGCTTATTGTGAGATTTCCAATCTTTACAGTTCCAAATCCCACAATTTTTCCTTTGTTGTTTCCTCCAAATGAGACTTTTCCACCATTTACTCGAACAAGCTTTATGAAGCAATTTGAGTCTCCTGTCATGTGTCTTGAGCATCCATTATCCAAATACCATTTTACATTTTTCTTGATAGTGACCTGCATTTAAAAAAGAAACTCAAACTTTCTTTGGTATCCATATTTCTTGGGTCCATTGGTGTTAGTATGATATGCGTTTTTTGCCCATACCTTTTTAACAGGTTTCCAAACCATATGGCATTCTTTTTCAAAATGATCTGCACTATTGCATTTTGAACATCTGAGAGCATTACGACCTACTGGTTTCATAAAGGTCCTTTTAAAATGATTTTTATAAGCATCTCTTGTGGGTCTTTGTTTGATTCTTTCCTTCACTTTAGGAAAATCAATTAAAGGAATGGTTTCAGCAGTCATTCTCAAACCAGATTTATTGAAATAAGGTCTTTGAACAGAAAGTATTTTTTCCAGTTTCTCAAATCCTATAGAAAATCTTTTGGAAATATTTGAGATATCATTTTTCAAGAATGTATTTTCTTTTAAAAGATTATCTTCACTTTCTTTAAGGGAAGAGACATTCTTGTCTAAACATTTCACTTTTTCTTTCAAAACATTTTCTTGTTGTTTTAGAGCAGAATTTTCCTTTTTGAGTTCGGAAATTCTTTTAAGAGAAGTCTTAAGACTAAAACACAATTCATCAATGTATTTTGAAACTTTAATAGGCATTTTGAAGTTACTCACCTCAAATTCACTTTCTGAATCTAAATTTGTCTCGGAGTTCGAATCTGAATCCAATTGTGCCATTAGACTTACATTGGCATAATCATCATCACTTTCTTCACACTCTGTATCACTCCAGGTTTCTGCTTTAAAAGCCTTTCAATACTTTTCAGCTTTTCCTTTCTTCTTTCTCAGAAGAGGACAGTTGGGTCTGATGTGTCCCTTTTTTCTTGCATTCAAAGCAGATTACATCTTTGTTTGATTCATCATCTTCAACAGACTTGATCTGTTGCTTTTGAAAACTTTGTTTCTTTGGATTGAATCTTCTTCCTTTTCTGTTCAGCTTTCTGAATCTTTTTATCATGAGAGCAAGCTCCTCATCATCCATATCGTCTTCAGAATCTGTAACATAAGAATCATCATTAGATTTTAATGTAATGGATTTCTTACCTTTAGGGTCTCCGTCTTCATTGATTCGTTCCACTTCATAAGACTGAAGAGTCCCAACCAACTCATCAACAGATAGTGGCATGATTCTTTGGGTCTCTACGATTGAGGTCTTTATGTGATTCCAATCCTTAGAGAGTCCACGCAAAGTAGCTTGTTTACTTTCATGGGATCAGAAATTGGTTGACCTTGATTTTCAAGACCATTCACGATTTCTGTAAAACGACTAAACATATCAGTTATAGATTCTCTTGATTTCATTTTGAAGGCTTCGTATTGACCAAGGAGAATGTTGATTCTAGTGTCTTTCACTCAATCGGTTCCTTCATAAGTAATATGTAATCTATCCCAAACTTCTAGCTGTAACACAAGAAGATATTCTATTATATTCAGTAGGTGAAAAAGCACAATATAAAGAATAAATTGCTTTTGCATCAAGAGCTTGTCTCTTGATTATCTCTTGCCGAGTCATTTCACTAGACTCAACAAAGGTATCTTTTCCCTCTCTACGAGACAGTGCAGCTTTAGGAATGATTCCTTTTTCTACAACGTCCCATTCCAAAGGATCCTTTGATCTTAGGAACGCCTTCATCTTGTTTTTCCATATGTTGTAATCCTTTCCATCAAAGTAAGGCAGTCTGGTATTGCTTTGCCCTTCTACCAGCCCTGGAGCCAACATACTAGCCATGGATCTTTAACTCTGAAGTAAAACACTTCAAACAAAGTGAGTACATGTGGCATCCCAAAATTCATGGCAACCTCTAGTTACATTAAAATCTATGAATAGGTGATGGAAGTACCATCAAGTTATTTTATGGCCATTTAATCCATAATTTGTAATAAGATTTATGGCCAAGCTTTTAAGGGATAACTATGTGATAGGAAAGAAAATCCTATCATTGGCCATGTGTTTTATAAATTCGGATTTATGGAATTATGATTTCAAGATTTTGGCCATGTGGAATTTAGTAATTAAATTCTTAAAAGAAAGAATTAAAGATGAATAATTGAAAGGTGAAATTAGGATTTAAATTAGGAATGGGCCTTGGACCCATTTGGCCTAAGCTTGATGGGCCAACCTAGTTGGCCCAAGTGGGAGCTCGACCAGCCCAAGGGGGGAATGGCCGGTTGGGCCTAAGCCCAAGCCCAATTAATTTAAAAACAAAAATTACAAGTGGCCAAACGAAGAGCATGCATTGGTTGGTCATTAGGTGGATCAATCATTGCAAATGATGGGATATAAAAAGAGAGAGAGAAGAGGAGTGGCCGGTTCCTCTAGCTCCATTCGGTCGAGAGAAGTGAGAGGGAGTGGCTGTCGTCCAAAGAGAGAGGTGTGCGAGAGAGAGAGTTTGAGGGAAAGGGAGAGAAACCGAGAGGGAAGGAGGCGGAGCCGGAGGGGTGTGCCGTTCATTCGCTGTCCGATCGTCGCCGTTCTTCGTCGTTTGTTCACCTTTAAGGCAAGTGGAGTCCGTAACTTCTCTTGCATGTTTGTTGTGGTGTTTGCATGTTCGGTTTTAGGTATGATTTGTGCGAAAAACCGAGGTAAGAGTTGATTGTTTGCAAACCGTGTGACTGTTCTTGTTCGGTTTGTTGGAGTCAGTGGTTTGTTCGAGTTTGCATGGGTATTTGGAGTTCCATTTTGGCTTCGGTGTCTTCATGAAAGTTGAAGCTGACGTCTTGTACTATGACATACTAAAACTTCGTCGAAAACGATGGAGATTTGATGGGTCAAAAGTTCTATTATACGGAGACTTAGATCTGCGAAATTTTCACTGACCTCTTGTCGATTTCTTGTTTGCATGTTGATTTCTGTTGGATATCTCACTTTGTTTTCTTCTTGAAAGTTGTAGGAAACACATTAAGCTACAACATACTCAAATTTTAAGAGAAATGAATGAGTGTAGCCTAGTAAATCGGCTAGATCTTGGAGATGGTTGATTCTGGTGAGGTGTACCGAGACACCCGAGACTTCATGGACTAAAATGGTGACCATAATCTGGTTATTTGACCTATATTCCTTCATGAAAATTGTAAATGACACATTGCTACATAACATACTCAAATTTCAGAAGAAACGAAAGAGATTTGATGGGTGAAATCTAAGAAATACGGAGAAGTGTGTTCTGGACGTCGCGGTAGTGGTTCCAGAAGCTTCGTAGGGCTATGGAAATTAATATAAAAATAATTTGGCTTAAAGTTCTTCATGAAAAAGGTACGAAAATGTGTTGGCTATCACCCTGTAAAGTTTCGTAATTTTTTCAGACCGAATGGATATTTTAATTGAATTTATTCGGAAACTGTGCAGTGGGTTTAAATCCGAGAATTTTAGGATGTTTTTGGAGGAAATTGTGAAATTATAAGAAATTCAATTTGGCCACGAATTTTATATAAAATTGTGATCCTATTAATGATTATTTGAATATTATGATTTTGGGAAAATCATGGATATTAAATATTTATTTATGAAAATAAATAAATATAATAAAATAATAAAATAATAATAATAAAATAGATTTTTATTTGGCCATGGATTCAATTCCATTTGTGTGGCACTTGTGTGATGAGGTCTTTGTACATGCATTAAGTTGAAATGC
The DNA here is from genome assembly GCA_017140325.1 of Eucalyptus leucophloia subsp. euroa. Taxonomy (NCBI): domain Eukaryota; kingdom Viridiplantae; phylum Streptophyta; class Magnoliopsida; order Myrtales; family Myrtaceae; genus Eucalyptus; species Eucalyptus leucophloia. Next base: position 287,463 of record JADGSA010000015.1, read on the forward strand.
ATATTGATTAAGCTATGACATGTGCATGACATGTGAATTGAGATGCAAGTGTGATATGTTTGATGCCATGCCAAATTGCCATGTTAAATTGAGATAAAAGATAAAGGTGGATGAGAATGAGGTTGTGGTGGAGGATGATGTCTGGTGGCCGAGTGGCATAATTCCAGAGATTCCCCGGGAGTGTCGGGATGCCTGGTGGTATACGGTACGTAATTCCATGGGAGGCCTGGTGGTATGTCGGTACATAATTCCGAAAGCCTTGTCGGAGGTCTTTGCCCGAAAGGAATACCTCGCGATGCCAGGATTGGGGTGCGAGATGCCTGGCTAGAAGGGTAAAGGCCAGAAGCCCTGTCGGAGGTTTCTGCCCGAAGGGAATGCCTCGTGATGCTAGTTGGGATGTGAGATGCCCGGAATGTGGGGTGCCGGAAGCCCGGTGGCCATGGGATGGCTGAGTTTGCCGGGAACCCTGTCAGAGGTTTCTACCCGAAGGGTTGATGATGAGATTGATGATTTGAGAAATGGCTGATGTGGTGATCAAAATAGAAAGATAAAGATGATAATTAACTCATGACATGATGATGATGGCATGTGATGTGATATGATGATCACCTATGATAATATATGCATGATGATGCATGATGATGATGATATATAATATGATATGATGATCACCCATGATATGATATGCATGATGATATGCATGATGATGTGATGATGTGATGTGATATGATGATCACCTATGATATGATATGCATGATGATATGCATGATGATATACATGATGATGATGATGATATGGCATGCATGATGATATGCATGGTGATGATAATGATGATGGTATATGATATGACATGTGTAATGTGATGATGTCATGATGATGATGACATGTATGATACGATGATTATACACATGTATGTGTTATAAATTGATATGATGATGCATGATAGTATGCGCATGGCTTCAAGGTAAGTTACGCCTGCAATGCATGTATGATCTACCTGATGCATTGAGTTGTTATTGGATTTCCCTATCTGCTGAGTGGTTGTACTCACTCCTTTTGGAGACCAACATTTCATATTAGTAGATGGTTTGAGCGGTTGGATATGACCGCGGGGAGAAGGATAGCAAAGGAGGGAACCTTTGGATGCCGACACTGGTTGATGGACCTTAAGCATACGATTGTGGAAAGAGATGTCGGTCATCTTTTAAAGTATAGCCGAGTATAGAAAACTACGGCATTTTGATGTACTGAATAAAGATGTCCATATGCTTTATGTAAATAAACGTGTCCGGCTTTAACTTATATAAGATGTTTAGTAGGTGTGCATCGATTTCTGAATGTATGGAAGGGAATTGTTGGATATGCTTCCGTTATGTAAATTGCGCAAGGGACCGTTAATAAAAGATGTAAACCCCCATGGTTGTATGGACCCGCTGCAACTAAAAATGGTATCAGAGTGACTTGTTATTTGGGAAAGAAAAAGGAAAAGCGAGCTGTGGTGACTCTAGCGGATCGGGGGCGTCGAGGGGTGCCACAGTACACGAGCTCTAATACCAATTGAGATAGCTAGTATAAGCACCTAGAGGGGGGTGAATAGGTGTAAAAATAATTTCTCGAGATATGGGAGCCATACTACGCAAACGATAGAAAGGGAGTTCTTTTTTTATTAACAAAATGAAATACGATCAAAGTAAAGTAAAGAGTAGGGAAGAGAAAATTGAAAACAAGGTTTATAGTAGTTCGGCTTATTCCAAGCCTACATCCACTCTTCCGCACTGACAGCCCACCGGCTGGATTTCACAATGAACAAAAGAGATATTACTGCACAGCTTTTCCTTGATTCCACAGTGTAGATATTCTACCACACTTCCTCGAGGATTCTCATGAATATAGACTCTCTTTTGTGTACAAGATTTCGCTCAACAAATGATTTGACTAAGAACAAGGAGCTTCAGACTTTGGAATTCTTCTATCGTGCTCTCTTTCGAACAACTGGAACGTCTTCCTTATATACTCCTTTATGCCATCATACCCGTTGGCACTTACCAAAGGAATTCCTCCAATATACCCGTTGGACGGAATCAATTAGGAAGATCATTCGAGCTATTAAAGGAACATGTCGATAGCCCATCAATCCTGTTCGCCCATACAATCAGGATCTCGGTTTCCATAAGTAGAACCTTCCAAGTATACTTTGTCAATCATCGGATCCTTAATCTTCGAATCAATCATGATCAAATAAAGGATTCCGTTATGTCATATCCAGCCAAGAGATCTTCTCCAGTTGATAAGGTCACATCCTTAATGAAACATCCAGTTCTAGATAGCCTTTTTTCAACGGATTAGAAACTGTCAATGAGGATAGACTTTGAGTCTTGAGTCTGGCTGTCCGAAGGTCTTCAGACTTTAAATAGCAGAGTCTGCAAATCTTCAGACTAGACTTATGGAAACGTTTTGTCAGCTTCAAAACACTTCACGAAGATTTCTCCAACAGTTCTATCATGTAGAATAGTTTCTTTCTTATTTCTATTAACATACATAAAGAAAACTAAACACAAATAGAAGACTCCATAACTGTTTTCACTTAGAACAGAATAGATACACAAGTTTTCTCACTTCTAACTCAACGAAACAACTTGTCTATCCACAAATCTCTTCTAAAATACTCCAATGCTTATTCACAGCAACTCAAAAAAACTTCAGCATATCTTTCTCTAACAAATGATCAATTTCACAACTCGGCTCGAAGTGTTGTTGCATCCGTAAGCCACTTATCACGATTTCTACCAAAACAACACACTCGGCATCCATTTCATCACTTCGCTCAACAAAACAGCATACTCACACAAGGATTTCGAAACATGCAAGACTCAAGAGTGACATGCAATAGCTCCTACCTTTAATCTAACACTCACTAAGCTTAGATCAATCACAAAACAGCAACTACAAACTATATCCATCACTGTTTGGTTAGATCCTCAAGCTCCCTTGATGAAACAATGGATAACTTTCAATTTAGAGTTAGATCTTTCCTTACCTTGCTTCAGCTACTAAACAACACAGAGATGCTTCAAGATCAACACTCAAAATCAGCATGCAAGAAGAAGAAATCACAGGTTTGCTTCTGATTTGCTTCTGGTTTTTCGCTGCTCAGCCGAGAGAAAAAGAAAGAAGAAGATGAAGATGGGGGTTGCTCGGTTTTATATGGAGACAGAGAGAGTGTACGAAGCTTAAGGGGGAAATGGCTATAAGCTAGTCCTAGGCTAGTGTAATGATTAGATTTAGCCAATGATTATGCTTCCTTGGAGTTGCCATCTTCAGTTCTATGGATTAAGAAAAACCGTGGGTGTTGATGAGAGATCGAGAGAGAGAAAAGTGCCGTGGCTTTCATGCACGAAGATTTTCGCCATCTGTCGATCGTCGCTAATTAACAGTTAATCTATATCATTCGTTAGTTCATTAGCTTCTAATATTTTCATCTAATTGCCTTTTGTTTCTACTTAATCCCAATTATACAAAGTCATAACATATATATAACATATCGATTGGTCAACGTTAGTTTATAAGGAATTCATCAAAAAAATGCTAAAGTTAGAAATTGATATGAGCATTATAATTATTAATCAAGTTATCATAACTATAATCTATAAAATAAAATCATTCGGGCCTAAATATTCATTCCCGGCCCAATAGGCTTAATCTATAACAATCCAGGCCCACTAAACTAAATCTACCAATCTAATAATTCCGAACCTTGGCCCGCTTCAAGTCAAGTCCAAGCCCATAATCTCTCCTTAGACTTCTTAAGTCCAATTTGTGTGGCCCACTCATTTCTCAAGCCCACACATTCCTCACGATCCATCGAGTTCACTTTCCGGCCCAATCTAATTAATCTAAGTTCCTAATGATCAAATTACACTAATGAAGGTCGATGAAATTTGGGATGTCACAATAGGGACCACAAGCGAGTGAATCAACTAGAACCAGACAAGACCGATCAAATAGGGGCGAACCGATCTGCCCGGTTCGACTGGCCGCCAGCGAGATAGGCTAGTTCAGCCCCTTGCCATTCGGTTTCAAACCTCTAGCAACGATTTTGGGATCCTCATTGTGACAATTTTACTTATGGATTCTCAATTTTCCAAGATTTTATGGATGGATCCTTGAATTTAGTAAATTTGCATTTTGGCCCCTAATTAGACATTTTAATGCAATTCTCGATTTTGGCTCAAGTTTCCATGAATTGACCCATTGAATCAATTACTCAACACCTCTAAATCATAATCGAACTTTTGGAATCAAGTTTTACTCATTGGATTAGGATTTCGACTATCGGATCGAACCGACGGCCGAGACTGACTGATTTGGGGGTGGTACAAATAGATTTATCCCTCCAATTTTGAGGGGGACCTCATTTTTGCACATTCTCTCTCTCACTGTAGAACTCTCTCTCTCTCTCATCTCTCTCTTTCCTCACCAAAAACACCTCTCTCTCCACCCGCTCGATTCTCTCTCCAGTAAATCGATCACCGCCGATTCGATCCCTCGCCGATGATCCCTTTGTCAACCATCCCTCTTCTTTGTCCCCTAGTGCTAGTCGTGGGCCACTAAAGCCTGGGCAACCACTCATTCCTCCCGCCTGAGCTTTATCATCGCTTGAAAGAATCACCAGTGGTCAGGCCGATGATCCAAGCTGAGCCATTCCCAGTTCGGATTAGGTGAATTGGCAGCTTGCCAAAGCTACGAGGTTTGTCGATCTCCTTCATCAGGTCATCCTTGGAATCCTTAGGGTTGGTGTCTAGCCAATCATTGACCAAAAGGCTTCCGATTAGGCGAATCTTTGTAGCTGTCCCAAACCGATCCAGATTGGACCAGCTTCTTCAATCAACTAAACCAGTGACCGCCGGTTACTTCCTACGGCACCAATCTTGACTAATCTCTTCCCCGATGAGTCCTTGACCATCCAGAGATCGAGGATTGACCAATCGGCCTAATTTCCATTGAGGCTTGAAGCTAGCCCATTCCTGGACCGGTCCTATTCCAGATTTGACTGGCAGCCCAGTTGGCTTCTAGGTGGCCTTGGCTGCCGTTGATCAGCTATTAGGTAGGTCCCCAACTAGCTAGTGGTCGGGGCTTTGACAGATGGTCATCGAAACTTATCCAATGACCTTTCTCTCCATTAGCGATTTAGCAGTCTCGAGCTAGTCTCTAGGTGGTTCAATCTGCTCCTCATACCACCAATCGTGTCCTGGCGGCTTCAATTTCGTCTGATGACATCAAAAATCAGCGAAAAGACAAAGGTAAACTTATTTCATCTTCAATCCGATGAAGCAAGGTTGGATTATCCAACCGAGGCTAGGATTCACCATTAGATCAATAACATAGCTTTAGATCTAAAGATTATGTGATGATCACTGATTTGTTGAGGATTGAATAATGATTGAATACAAGTTCTAGACTTTGAAAGTACACTCCGAACCCTTTGAATTGATAGGTCAAATGGCTTGATCGGACAACATTTGACCCCTAAAAAACGCATTACAACCTACTCGATTCCTATAGATTTTTTGGTGCTCTTAGGGTTTTGTCTTTAATCCGCCTTGGGGATTTGTTATTTTTTTCCTGCTTTTTGTGATGGTTTTTGGGCAAAGTGGTCCCATAAAAATTGTTTGTCATTATCTCGAGAATGTCCTGTAATTGTTTCAGAATTTTTGGACATGTCTAGCTAGGTCAAAACCTCCTAAATTTGAACATGTGTATGTCTGCCCTGCACTAATCCAAGATGAACTTAGACAAATTTAGGCATTAAATTGAACTTGGTTGACCTTAAGGCCTTCAAGAAGAATGAAATACATGTCAATTGCGTGTGTAAATGTGCATAGGTGTTGCAGCAATTAGGAAATTGTAGAACGTGCATATGTTTTGCCATTTTAGTCATCATCCATGTGATCATAATTAGGCTTTGGGTTTTGAACAAAAAGTGTTCATCATCCTCATTCTAGACGGTGCATTTTTTGTTGAATTTATGCATATCCTCATGTGCTCAAAGTTTGGAATCTTTTCTTTTTTTTTTTAAGCTTTTGGCGTAGGTTTGAGACCTTATCATGTGCGTCCATTTGCATATGCTTGTCTAGGTCTCTTAGAGACCAAATTTCATGATAGTGCCTTCTTGACATTTGAACTACATGTTACAAGCTTGGTGTGTGTGTGAGGTTCACCATAATTGAATGCCATTTCATATGAATTTTCAAGCATGCCATCACAAATCTTAAATCATCTTTTATTGGCATTGAATCGTATGACATTTTCGCATGTCAACTTAGGGTTAGATGATTACCCAAATTGATTGCCACATTCGATTCTAAGTCAGGTGAGATTTTTAATGCCATTTGTGTATTATATGAATGATTTTGAGGTTTAGTGGTCCATGTCTATGTTCTTGTTTTTAATGGCTGATATGCGCACTTTTAGAAACCTCGGTCTTAGAGCACCAAGTTGACCATAATTGGACCCAAGCCCTTCTAGGAAGTTCTAAAGCACACCTAAAGCTTCCAAATGCCGCTAACTTCATGCAAATTGATCAGCATTAGGTCCATTTTTCATTTTTTTTAGCTAGACTAGAATCTAGATTTGGGATCAAATTCGGATCCTGGTTTTTATCTCCGTTTAGATAGACTTTTGCCATTTTTGTACCATTTGTTCTGTAAGGATTCCTGACTTGGTCTCTAATAAGGTTTGTTTGTTATTATGTTGGTTATGTTGTGTGAAAATCTTGTGATTTTTAGACTTCATTTTCCAGGTTAAGTCTTGGTAGTAATGACTGAATGTTTTTCTGTTTTGACAATTTCCTAATGCATTGTTACTTGTTGTTTGATTTCTATAAAATCACGCTTGGCTCGTTTAAAACAACTTTCCTCATGAAAGTCATTCCATATCGTGTTATGCATGTTTGGAAATTTTCTTATGGTTAGATCACCAATGGGCATCACCCAATTTTGTTGATTCATCGCGTTTGGTCTGAAATTTCCTAATATAAACTTGTGGTTGAAATTATTTAGCTAAACCTTTTAGGCTAGTTTGTGTATGAAATTAGACCATGTCATCTTCATGAAAGTTGTTTTAAATGGTTTGATCTTTATTTTAAAATGATTTCCGATGAAGTGGCTTTTCAAATCGCATCTTGAAATCGCTTTGGTACATGTAATATTTCCAAAAGCAATCTTTTAAAAATTCTTTTAAATATTTTATTTGACTTAGGAAAATTCACGGTTTGGACCATATTTAAAATGCCTACAATGCTTGTGAGTGCATTTATGCGAGTTTCAGGCTAGCCTTGGCAATTAAATGAGTTCCATAACCTAGATAATCCTTAGTCCAAAAGATTTTCAAATCTCTTTAAACCCTAATTCGATGTTGTGAAAGTAATGGTCTGGACTATATTCAAAATGTCTGCATTACTTTTGAGTGCATTTATGCAAGCTCGAGGTTAGCCTTGGTAAGTTTATACTTTCCATAGTTGAGACATCACCTTGTCTCAAAAATTCTCTCGATGATTTCAAGACCATTCTTGAAACATTACATGTAACCGCAAGGCCCAAATTTCATTGGTTTTAGACTTGTTTCACTTGATTGATCAATCTTGGTTTTCTGTCATGGTTTTGGTTGTTTTGACATGTCTGTTTGCTTCTTTCCATTGTTTTCACCTAGTTATAGTTCTTAGACTAGGTTCAGATTGGGATCCCGAAGATGAACTTGACATGAAGACAGTGAAAGGTCGATGTCCATTCTGACCATCCGTTAGTATCATTCATCCTCGACATATTCTCCACTTCCTCTTACTTGTATAAACATCCGACGAGTTACGGGTTCTTTTCTTTCCTATCCTTTCATTTTGTTTCTCTTTTCATCTTTCTAGGATTGTATGATAGATTTATTGCTTTCCTTGGTTGTTTAATTACTGTCTTGCAATTTCAATTCAATTAATTGCCTTCTTTTCATCTTTCTTAGAAATAGAATGGCACGAGAATAACCAACCATGCATGATCACTTAGTTTAGGATAAATGATCCCGAAAAAGTAAAAAGAAATGCTTTGAAACCTTAAGTAAACACAACATGCTTTTAGGTATCGAAATGGCACTAATAGAAATATTAGTGCAACCTAAGTCACTAAATCTAGATATTTGATTGTGTAAAAATCGAGGGACAACTCCCACCCCTTGATTAGGTTTTCTAGCCGACCCCAAAACCTTGACTAGTGGCAACTCCTGTCTAATTTTTAGATTGTCTAAAATAACTAGACCATATAAATGACCCGCCACAAGAGGTATCAGTCTTGATAAGGCTCGTTGCGATTAAGCATACTTGATATGACAGTATCCCAAAGGATGAAGTGATATCATCCTTATAAGTGAAGCATACCATTGAAAGAGCTATTGTGGTAAAAGTATCCTTAAATCCAATATTCACACCCGATCTCCTTTCTCAAGGTGTGTCACTTGTGTGGATATAGATCGTGACACTCCACTGTTGATGAGAAAAGAAAAAGGGAAGATGTGGCTAAATAAGACTTGTTTGGTAAAAAAAAATTATGTTCCTCGGAACAACTATTTCTATTCTTTTGTTTCGAGAAACGAAAAAAAAAATAGAAATATGTTTAGTAAAATTTTTGTTCACAAGAACAAAAAAAATCTATTTTTTTATTTTCGGGAATAGATTTGGAATGGAAACAAGAAGTAGAAAAAAGTAACTTCTTGTTCCTAGGAACAATTCCTAAGAATCAAAAGAACAAAAAACAAAAAAAACAAAATTTCTTCCCCTCTCTCTTCTTCTCTTTTCTTCTTCCCTTTCCTTTTCTTCTTCTTCCTTTTGGCCAGTTGCCAGCCTTAGCCATGGCCAGCATCGGCGACCAGCAAGACGAGGGCCGGCAGCCTCACCGGAGCATTGCCGATCCCCAGGGACGTCAAGCCACGGCGAGGCTCGACCTCGCCAGCCACCTTTAGGTCGGTAACGTTGCTTGGCGGTGGCTCGGCGAGGTCGAGCCTTGTCGATGGCTGGGCAAGCTCGGCCTCGCTAGATTTGGGTAAGGTCGACCTCACCCGGCCAAGGCAAGGCCTAGCCTCTCGCAACCAAAGCGAGGCTTTGCCTCCCTAGCCGGCACGAGGCTCTGCCTCCCCAGCCGGCGCGAGGTTCGGCCTCACCAAGATAGGGTGAGGCTAACTCGTGCCACCTAGGAGAGGTCATGCCTCGCTGTGGCTAAGTGAGTTCGCTAGACCTCGCCCGGCTTGGTGAGGCTCTAGTGTGACATCCTGATTTTCCAATTCTATTTTCAATTGAATGAGCCAGACATTTCATCGACGCGCTTATAGTTCTTTTCTCTGAGTTGGACACTCATGTGATAACTAGCCTATCATGTGAAGCCATTAAGGAATCTAAACGCAATAGACTTGAGAATTTAACCAGGAGTCAACTGCTCGACCGTGCTAATCTGCAAGGGTCATTATGGCACAAACCGAATAAAGATCGGAGATAGGTTGATTTGATAGAGCCATACAATTAAGCGTGGGTGATTCCATCTATTTGCACCATTCTTGTCAATCGGCACTAAACCGATTTTTCTACTGTTTTGGTACCCTAGGTCCGTATTTGAAACCTCGAGATTTCCACGACAACTGAAAGTTGCCAATGTGTCGACGATACACTTTGTGGCTCAAAAATGATCAACCACAGGTCAAAAGCGTTAAAAGTTCATAAAAGCTACCCGGTAGGCTAGGAAGCGCTAAAATCGCGCCAGATTGAAATTAACCGCGAAATTGAACCTAATTTCATAAATTGGAAGTTCCGTCATATCACAAATCATTTTAGGACCGTCGACTCATCCTCCGAAGATTTTTCTGCAAACTAAGATTTTCGGCAAAAAATTCAAAGTAATGTTATTTTGGACCGGAAGTTCGAGCGACCGTTTTTGGTCGCGTTCTTAGGATTCAAGTTGGACTAATTAGTTAGGAAGAATGTTGATTAGGATGATGGCACCTTAATTGGATTTATGGACACCAAAGTGGATCCAATTAGAGGAGAATTGAAGTGGAATTGAAGGAATTTGATAAGCAAATGTCACAAATTCATATGCCATGGGGGGAGCAACTTTTGGACCATTTGGGAGGCTTCTTGAGGAAGCTTGGGGAGAGAGAATTGGCTGAGCATGTGGGCTGACATGGTGGGGGCATGTGATGAGTGATTTTGGATAGAGTTGTGGACTTTGAAGCCAAGTGGTGGCCCCTCTCTTAAGCTATTGTCCCCTCCTTCTTCCTCAGCCTTCCTCCATCCTTTCTTGTTGTGTTGTGAGCTAAGGAAACTGCAGAAGCCCAAGGAAGCTAGCCAGCCAGCCGTCGACGCCCCCTGCCTCCCGTCCGACTGAGGCTCGTCCGCCGTTAGCCGCACTCGAGCCGCGTCGCATTTCGCTCACCCGCGCACCGTGTGCCATCGTCCCTATCTTGGTTGTCGTCCCAAGCTCCCTTCCAACAGTCGAAGTCACGCCTAGGCCCGTCCAGTCCCTGGAGCCGTCCGCTTGGTTGACCGAGTCCACTAGTCGCCGTTCGCCGGTCATGCGCCCAGCCACGAGCCCACACTAGCCGTCCGCCTCTTACTCATTGTTGCTCGCTGTCTCGCCGTCCCCGAGCCACCTCAGGCCACCGTCGACCACCCCAAACCTCCCGTCTAGCCGCCTCCAAGCCACCGTAGCTCCACCTACCCGCCTAGCCTCTAACCTTGGCCATTCCAACTTTGGTTACCTTGAGTTCAGCCAAGAACAAAAGCGAGAAGCTAGCAAGGGCTCTAAAACTTCAAGGCCCATTTTAGGTCCCTTCGGGCCTTGTTTGGTATCACCGCCAGGAGGTTTGTCGCCCACCTTGGCATCACCGTCGCCGTGGACTCATCGAAACGTTAATCCTGTAAGTTTACTCACTAAACTCTGCTTAGGGAGTTAATTATGCTTATGGGGTATTTAGATTAGGCTAATGATGGTTTATGTGGTTAGATTAGCTTAGTTAAGTGTTAATTAGATTAGATGAATGATTAGTTTATTGGATGGTTTAATTAGTCTAATTATGCAATTAGATTAGTGTAAGCATGATTAGACTTTTAATTAATTATTTTATTTATTTAATTAGTTATTTACATTAAATATTATTTAACTATATTATCTTATGTTTAAATTATATGTATTTTTGGAATTTTTTAATTATTAATTCATTAATATTTTTCGAAATTATATCGAGAGAGCCACCGGTTAGAATTTCATGCGACCGTTGATGGTGTGGTTAGTTTTTGCTAATGATCTTTAAATGGTGAAATTGAGTGATGATTGTGTTATATAGGTACTTTAATTGGAAAGTACCAAGTGTCGGGTTGTGACACCGTTAGTGGTTTTTGAGTATCATAGCAGCTTTGGTGAGCATTAATTAGCTTTGGTGAGCAAATATATATGTATCAGCTTTGGCGAGCTACTATCTGTCTATGTCAGCTTTGGTGAGCTACTATCTATCTATATCTACTTTGGCGAGCTACTATCTATCTATATCAGCTTGGGTGAGCAGTTATCATATCGACGAAGTGATTTGATAGTCGGTACTGAATCGATACATAGTATGGATTCATAGATAGTATTGATTGGATTGAATGATAGATGTTATCGATGGTATTGAACCGATTTGACTGATTTGATTGGTTGAGATTATGAATTGTAGTGACGTGCAAGAAGGAACTGAGGCAATGTAAGTTATTTGTATTGTGTGGCTAGGCCACCCCTGGGCGTATTTCCTTCCTAATCAGAGTTTAGGAGGTGAACTTGCTGAGATATTGTCTCACCTCGTCGTGAGCTTAACATTTTCAGGTCCATAGATGGTTGCTCCTCCTGAACATTTTGGTCGGCCGATAAGGGTTACCAAGCGGGTTTTTAACTATCGTGATCCCGGAAGTCACAATGTCTACGAACTTGTGGTGACCACCGTCTAAGTCAAAGAGGGTTTACCTCAAAGAGTACCTCATCGATTCAAAATGTGGTTTCGCTTTGGACCCAATGAATTTTGTGTGGGTCCCCTTCGGGGTTTTGAAGTTCTCGCTGTGGTAATCTATGACATCCTACTTTTCCAATTTTGTTTTCAATTGAATGAGTCGAGCATGTCATCTACGCACCTATAGCTCTCTTCTCTAAGTTGGCCACTCACGACATAACTAGTCATCAGGTGAAGCCATTAAGGAATCTGAATGCAATAGACTTGAGAATTCGATCAAGAAACAACTGCTCGACCATACTAATCTGCAAGGGTCATTACTGCACATATCGATTAGGGACCGAAGATAGGTCGATTCGACAAAGGCATGTGATTAAGTGTGAGTGATTCCACCTAATCGCATAAATCTTGTCGATCAGCAGTAGACCGATTTCTCTGTCGTTTTGGTACCCTGTGTCTGTATTTGAAACCTTGAGATTTCTACAACAACCGAGAGTCGCCATTGTGTCAAAGATGCACTTTGTGGCTCGAAAACAATCGACCACAAGTCAATTGCACGAAAGTTCCTAAAAGCTACCCAATAGATTAGGACGCGCTAAAGTCGCGCCAGATTGAAATTAACCATGAAATTGATCCCGAATTCATAAATTGGAAGTTATTTCATGTCACAAATCATTTTAGGAACATTGACTCATTCTCCGAAGATTTTTCTACAAACTGAGACTTTCGGCCAAAAATCTGAAGTAAGAGTACTTTGGATCGGGAAATCCGTGAGACCATTTTTGAGAGCACCCATGGCAGTCAAGTTGGTTCAATTGATGAGGAAAGATGTGGGTTGGGATGATGGCACCTTGGTTGGTTTTGTGGAAATCAAATTGAGTCCAATTGAAGAATTGAAGAGGAATTAAATGGAATTGAATGGAATTTGTTGAGCAAATGTCACAAATTCGTAGGCCATGAGGGGTGCAACATTCCAACCATGAAGGGAAGCTTCCAAAGGAAGATTGAGGAGAGAGAAGTGGCTAGAGACAAGGGCTAAGCAAGTGGGGGCAGCTCTCAAGTGTTTTGGCCAAGTGTTGAAGGCCTAAGAGGCCATTTGGGGTCCCCCCTCTCCATCAGCCTCCACTGTCGCACACCCATCAGCCTCTTTTCCCCCTCTATTTTCTCCTAGTTCCAGTTTTTGCTCCAGTTGACCTTTCATCAAAAACCCGAGTTAAAAGTTATCTTTCCGTGCGAATTAGCTCACGCTCCACCGACCATCATCTCTAGGACGTCCAAATCGTACGGGAGGACCTCGTGGCGCCCTAAAAGGATCTGTCGGCCGTCCCATCCACCGACAAGAAGAAACCAGCCGCCAGACCGCCTAGACTCGCCCGGTTCTACCTATTTCGTGATTTTCAGCCATTTTCTCCCCATTTCTATCCTACCTCCACCCATACCAACCACCAAGAAGTCCCCCTTGACCCCCAAGAGCTGCTGGTTGCTAGCCACCCGTTTTCCGAAGCTCCGATCAGCTCGTTCCTCGCTGTTTCAACCCTAAACCAGCCATCGGTTCAACCAAAAACAAAAGCAGAAAACCAGCAAGGGTCATGAAGCTTCGTGGCCCGTTTTTGAGCCCTTCCCGGCCTCGCTTGGTGTCGCCACTAGGAGGATTGTCATACACCTCCGCATTGCCGTCGCCATGCACTCACCGGAACGTTAATCTGGTGAGTTTTCTCACTAATCTCCGCTTAGGGAGTTAATAATGCTTAAGAGGTGTTTAGATTAGTCTAAGCATCTTTAGGTGGATAGATTAGTTTATTTAAACATTAGTTAGATTAGATGAATTATTAGATTAAGTGATGGATTAATTAGTCTAATTATGTAACTAGATTAAGGTAATCATGTTAGACTTTTATTTAATTATTTTATTTACTTAATTATTCATTTAAATTAAATATGATTATATATTATTTAAATTAAATTAATTTTCGGAATTTATTTAATTATTCATTAATTAATATTTTTTCGGAAATTATACTAAGAGAGCCGCTCAATAGAATTTCGAGCCGATTGCAATGATGAGTTTATATTATGTAATTGGATGTTGCTTTGTGAAATTGCATGATGATTGTGGTATATAGGTATTTTAAGTGGAAAATACCAGGTGTCGGGTGTTGACACGGATAGGGGTTTTTAAAAGTACCCTAGCAGCTTAGGCGAGCTTGAATCAGCTTGGGCGAGCATTAATCAGCTTTGGCGAGCGATTATATGTATGTATCAGCTTAGGCAAGCAATAATATACATATATCATCTTTGGCGAGCTACCATCTATCTATATCAGCTTTGGCGAGCTACCGTCTATTTATGTTTCAGCTTTGGAGAGCAATTATCATATCGATGAGTGAATTAATAAACGGTATTGATTGATAGATAGTAATGGATTGATAGATAGTATTGATTGGATTGATTGATAGATAGTATCGATATGATTGAATAATCGAATGAGTCGATTGATTGATTGGATTGAGGAATTGATTGGTTGAATTATAAACTGTACCAACGTGCAGGAAGGAACTGAGGCAAGGTAAGTCCTTTGTGTTGTGTGGCTAGGCCACCCCTGAGTGTATTTCCTTCCTAGTTAGAGTTTAAGGGGTGAACTTGCTGAAACATAGTCCCACCCCATTGTGACATCCTAATTCTTGGGATAGTAAGTAGGATTGACTTATATTTCATACTAGTGCATGTGATTGATAATTGATTAGTAAATTGTTTGGTGTGGATCTGTGACATCCTGATTTTCCAATTTTATTTTCATTAGGATGAGTCGAGCATTTCATCTACGCGCTTATAGTTCTTTTCTCTGAGTTGGCCACTCATGAGATAACTAGTCTATCAGGTAAAGATGTTAAGGGATTATAACGCATCAGACTTGAGAATTCGATTAGGAAACAACTTCTCGACCGAGTTAATCTACAAGGGTCATTGTGATACAATTAAAAATCAATTAGAGATCGGAGATAGGTCAACTTGACAAAGGCATGTGATTAAGTGTGGGTGATTCCACCAGATTGCACAATTCTTGTCGATCGGCACTAAACCGATTCTTCTGTCGTTTTGGTACCTTGTGTCCGCATTTGAAACCTTGAGATTTTCACGACAACCGAGAGTCGGCAATGTGTCGAAGATGTACTTGTGGCTCAAAAACAATCGACCACAGGTCAAATGCACGAAAATTCCTTAAAGCTACCCAGTAGATTAAGACGCGCTAGAATTGTGCCAAAATGAAATTAACCGTGAAATTGAAACCGAATTCAGAAATTGGAAGTCCTGTCGTGTCACAAATCATTTTAGGAATGTCGACTCATCTTCAGAAGATTTTTTCTGCAAACCGAGTTTTTCGGCGAAAAATTGAAGTATGGTTATTTTGGTTCAAGAAAATTAGAAGGCCCACTTTTGGTTGCACTTTTGGGATCTGAGATGATTCTATAGTCAAGGAAAAATGAAGATTGAAGGGTGGTTACATCGGATGAATTTACGAACATCAATTTGGATTGATTGGTTTAGGAATTGAATGAAATTGATTGAATTTGATGTACAAATGTACCAAATTCGTATGCCAAGGGGTACACCACATTTTGGACCCATTGCCAAGCTTGTTGAGGAAGATTGAAGAGAGAGAATGGCTGAGGTCATGTGATGTCATGATGGGGTCAAGATTGAGGAGGTTTTGACAAGTGTAGAGCTCTTGAAGGCTCACCAAAGTGGCCCCTCTTCAGCAAACCATCTTCTTCCCTAAATGGTGAATTTCTCCATTGTTGTTGAAGAGGAAAAGCTCAGCAAAACCAAAGAGAACCGGCAACTTCTTCCTCCTCCTTCACACACTCGCACACCCACCGGTGCCGCTCCACCTTGCCTGTGCGCCTGGTCTGCTCACGCTTTGCTCTGATGCTGCTCGTGCGTCCCTGACCCTCCAGCACAATCGTCCACCTCTGCCCTTAGTCGCCAGCCACTGTTGGAGCCAGCCAAGACCGCCGGAGCCACCGTCTCAACCTGCCTGAGCTGCTATTGTCCCTCCTATGCTATTTCGGCCTCAACCAACAAATCAAGCAGCCTTTGACTAGCAAGAACAAAAGCCAAGGTCGAGCAAAGTTGTGAGGTGTCGTGAGGCTTTGCCGGCCTTTCCGGACCTTGCTTGGTGTTGTCGTGGGCTAGTTTATCGCTCACCTTAGCGTCCTCGTCGCGGTGAACTCAACGGCGTGCAAATCCGGTGAGTTTATCTTCTAAACCTATCTTAGGAGGTTAATCACGCTTAAAGGATGTTTAGATTAGGTTAATTAAGGTTTGGGTAGTTAGATTAGCTTAGTGTAAGTTAATTAGATTAAGTAATTTGATTAGTTTAGTGGTTAATTAATTAGGGCTAGTGAGGTGTTTAGATTAGTGTAATCTTGGTTTAGCCTTAATTAATTATTTTAAGTTAATTAATTATTTCGAATTTATAAATAATATTTTATTAAATAATATTAATATATTATTTATTTATTTATTTATTTTCGGAATTTATTTAATTATTTATTATTTTCCGGAATTTACTCCGGAACATAGATCGTTAGAATTTTCATGCCAAGCTATGATGTGATGCTATTAGATTGTGCAATTGATTGCTAAATTGTAAAATTGAGTGTTGATTGTGAAAAGTATGGATTTTATACAAAAAATCCCGAGTGTCGGGTTTGACACCGAAAATGGATTTTTAAGTATTATATCAAACAATGGGGTTTAAAAAAGTAAGGGTATCAGCTTTTCTTGTTTGAAATGACGTGTACCCACACACGACTACTTTTCGCGGATGTTTTTAATACGAAGAAAAGAGGCCAGGATCACTGTTTTAATCGAGGCATTTGAGTGAAATGCAAAGTGTCCTGGGCCATTATTGAATTGATGTGTGTTGGATAAGAGGAAACCGTCCTGAGCTGTTGAGCTGGACTTGCCCCTATATTGGATGACCCACACAACGGATGCCGGTCGCAATAGAGGCTAGGCCAATTGGACCGATGCTCCTTCGAGAACGCCGTTGACGTAGTGACAAAGCCATGCTCCAAGGTGGGGAGACGATGCCTAGCTAAATGCTAGTAGATCCGAAATGCGAGTAGGCTAAGCCCATGTGTGGCAGTGATAAACAATTGGAACGCCTGCTAAATGTTATTGACATGTTGGATTATGAGACAAAATTGTGTGGCACGGTATGGGACATGTTATAACGATTTGGTCTTATAATCATGACCCCTGTGGTAGTTTGTCATGTGAAAGAGTTTCCATTCCGGTTGTTTAAGTTCTTATTAATGCATATGATTGGGTGATATGAACTGTACTGACCTGCAGAAATGAACAGAGGCGAAGGTGAGTCTCTCTGATTATGGTTGTGTGGCTAGGCCACCCCTGAGTGTATTTCGTTCCTAATAGGGGTTTAAGGGGTGGACTTGCTGAGACATTGTCTCATTGGTTATTATATAACCATTTTCAGGTCTTAGATGGTGATACCCCCTGAGCGTTATGGTATTCCTGTGCAGATTACTAAGCAGGTGCATAATTTTCCTGATCCTACAAGTCATTGGATCTATGAGATTGTGAGGACCACTGTCTGGGTCAAAGAGGACTTCTTTGTCAGGGTGGCTCATCAATACAGAGTGTGGTTCCGCTTTGGAGCCAATCTGGGTGAGGATATAGTTGACCCTCCCGATGGTGTGGTGGAGGACCCGACGTCTCCAAAGGTTGAGGAGTCAGAAGTGGGATCGATGAACGGGTCTGACTAGTAGTCATAGGACCGTTCCTTTTTGGTGAACCGATCTTTTTGTTAATTGACTTTTGTTGTATATATACTTCGGGTGTGTATATGTACATATATGAAAGTATGTTTGGTTGTGATTTAGCTAGTTCCTACTTTCCTATCCCGTATTTTATTATCAAGGGTTTTATAATACGTTTTCGCATGTGCATTTAAAATGAATGGGTCGGCGACGCGTCCTTGGAGCGTCACATATCTGATCGACCAAAGTGGGACATCTGCGTGCATGGGGTTTGGGGCGTGACTAGATCACTCAAATTCTAATGTGATATTGGAATTGAAAAATAGGTGTCTGTAAAGAGCCTGTAACATGAGTGATCAGGAGCAGAGGACTCCTAGAAAGAGGACCATGGGTCCAGTTGCTCAGGGTAACACACCGATAAGAGTCAGTACCCGAGGTGCGTAGAGTAGAGCGCAAGCTGAAGTTAGCGCAAGTGGAGTAGCACTGCCTCCTGTTGGTGCTGGTGTTGCAACACCTAGTGATCCGAAAACTGTCGGGATCATGCAGGTGCTTGAGGCGATGAGAGATGATGGGGCAGTAGGCCCACAATCAAGCTGCTAGTGTCATCATTTCAGCCGCCGCTACTACAACCGTTACAAATGCTACCAATGCTGCTACTGCTGCCGCAGTTGCCGCTGTACCTACCACTGCACCTGTCGCCACACCTACTGAGGTTCCACCAGTGAACGTGGTCGCTGGGAGACTGATGCATAAGCTAGTGGAACAATTTTTAAAATTGAGACCGCCGAAGTTCACAGGAGTAGGAGATCCTTTAGTTGCAGCCTTATGGATCTAGGAATTGGATAAGGCTTTTGAACTACTGATGTGCACCGAGACGGAGAAGGTCGTTCTTGTAGTCTATTAGCTGCAGGGTATTGCAACCACCTGGTGGAAGATCACCATAGGAATAGTATTCCCTAAAGGTGTAGCCCAGGAGTGGAACGCATTTGTCAAAGCCTTCAACGGCAAGAACTTCTCTAAAAGTGCCAGAGAACTGAAGATGGCGGAATTTCAGCGCCTTCGCCAAGGTACTTTGACTGTGGATCAATATAAAGCGAAGTTCGCTAAATTGGCAGTACGCCCCTAGGTTGGTCAAGAATATGGTAGACCGAGCTAGGAGATTCAGAGATGGACTTAGACAGGAGCTAAAGAGTCCGATGTTGTGGTTCAATGTGAAGGACTACAACGAAGTGTACGAACGAGCCCAGACGATTGAGAGAGACCTAAGTGAATAAACTGCTGCGTCTAGTTCAAGGTTCAGTGCAAACAGAGATGGTAACCGGTTTGGAAAGAAGCCCATGATCGAAGGAAGATTCCATGTCCTGCCCAATAGCAAGGGAGGAGTTAGGAAGTCAGCGCCAAATCAGAATGGCGTGTGTCGCTTCTATGGAAGGCATCATGGTTCGGCCCCGTGCCATCTTAGAATAGGTGTGTGTTTTGAGTGTGGCCAGCATGGTCACCTGGCCAAAGATTATCCTAGAAAGCCAAAGGGACCACAACAGTTACTGCCGCCGCTGTTGTTGGGTCATAATAGGGGGTTCGTGCTTCAGATTGCGCTTCAAGGTGGACTGAACAGACCTCCAACTCAGGGAATGATGTATGTTATCACAAGAGGACAGGCCGAGGATGCGCCTAATGTGATTACAAGTACGGTCTCATTGAACGACCATGCTGCATATGCTTTGTTTGACCCTAGCGCCACTCATTCCTTTATAGCTGAGCAGTTTGTTAAGCTGATAGGATTAAGTCATGTATTGTTGCAGTCAGTGGTTAGCATATCTACACTGTTAAAGGATAAGGTGTTAGCTATATTGGGTTGTTCTGTTTGCAAGTTAGTGATTGGTGAGCAAGAGGGGAGGATAGACTTGATAGTCCTAGCCATGTATGATTTTGATGTAATAATTGGCATGGACTGGCTAACCAAGCAAAGAGCTAAGATGGACTACTATCGCAAAGCGATTCAGTTTAACCCTTTAGGGGATGAGAGCGTAGAATTTATTAGGAGTCGAGGAGGACTCTCGATTACCTTAATCTCGTCACTTAAGGCAACCTGTTTGTTAGACGAAGGTTGCCAAGGTTACCTGGCGACTGTCGTGGACATGACGGTTGAGGAACTAAAGATCAAAGACATCTCGGTAGTCCAAGAATTCCCAGACGTATTTCCAAAGGAATTGCCGAGTTTACTGCCAGAGAGAGAAATTGAATTCATGATTGAGTTAGCACCCGAGACAGAGCTAATTTCTAAGGCTCCTTACCGAATGGCGTTATCTGAGTTGAAGGAGAAGGTGCAGATGTAAGAGTTGTTGGATAAGGGATTCATACGCCCTAATGCATCACCTTGGGAAGCACCGGTTCTGTTTGTGAAGAAAAAGGATGGTTCATTGCGTCTGTGCATTGACTATAGTCAACTGAATCAGGTGATGACCAAGAACAAGTATCTACTCTCGAGAATTGATGACTTGTTTGACTAGCTGCAAAGGGCGTCAATATTTTCAAAGATCGACTTGAGGACGGGATATCATCAGCTGAGGATCAAGAAGGAGGACATACCGAAATCAGCGTTTCGTACTCAATACGGCCATTATGAGTTCACTGCAATGTTGTTTGGTTTGACGAACGCCCCAGCTACTTTCATGGATCTAATGAACCGTGTGTTTAAGGAATACCTAGATCAGTTTGTGATTGTGTTCATCAATGATATCCTGGTGTATTCGAGAAGTCTTGAAGAGCATGAAAGGCACTTAAGGATAGTGCTTTAGACTTTGCGAAATCATGAGTTGTACGCTAAGTTTAGCAAGTGTGAGTTTTGGTTGACTCGTGTTGCGTTCTTAGGTCACATGATTTCAGGAGAAGGAATCTCCGTGGACCCGTCCAAGATTGAAGTACTGATCAACTGGCCAAGACCGACTACAGTGATAGAGATAAGAACTTTTCTGGGTTTAGTAGGGTATTATAGAAGGTTCGTAGAGGGGTTTTCAGCATTAGCATCACCTTTGACTCGACTTTTGAAGAAGGAAGAGAAATTTGTGTGGACAGACCAGTGCGAACGTAGTTTTCAAGAGCTTAAGCAAAAGCTAACTACCGCACATGTGCTGACTATTCCATCTGATCCTAGAGGATACAAGATCTACAATGATGTGTCGTTTAGAGGACTGGGTTGTGGTGCTGATGCAACATAGTAGGGTTGTTGCATACACATCCCATCAGTTGGGACCTCATAAACTGAATTACCCGATGCATAACTTAGAACTCGCAGCAATCATTTTTGCTCTAAAGATTTGGAGACATTATCTATGTGGAGAAAGATTCCAGATCTTCACTGACCATCAAAGTCTTAAGTACTTATTCTCTCAGAATGAGTTGAATATGAGACAGCGTCATTGAATGGAACTCCTTAAGGACTATGACTGTGAAATTATGTATCAAGGAATGGACCTTGCTTGAGAAAGCTCGGGATTCAGTTTTCAAGTTTGAGGTAGGCCATCTTTCAAATCTTATGGCCACCCTCAGAATTAAGCCGAAAGTGCATATCAGAATCAAGAAGCTTTAGTGGACAGACCTAGAGATTCAAAAGATTCTGCAAGAGAACACCGAAAAAGAAGAATGCTGACTTTCAAGTTTCTGAGGACGGAACACTAAGGTTCCGAGGACGATTATGTGTGCTTGAAAATGCAACGCTTAAGGAAGAGATATTGTCAGAAGCTCATCGGAGCAGTTACAGTATTCATTCTGGTAGTACAAAGATATATCAAAACCTGCGTCAACCCTATTAGTGGTTTGGTATAAAGGCGGACATCACCAAGCATGTCGCCAAGAGTCTGACGTGTCAGCAAGTGAAAGCACAGCATTGTAAGCCGGAAGGACTTCTGCAACCTCTCGAGATTCATGAGTGGAAATGGGAACATATCACAATGGATTTTGTGATGAGCTTACCCAAGAGTCAGAGGGGTAATGATTTTATTTGAATAGTGATCGACAGACTGACGAAGATGGCTCACTTCATTGCAGTACGAAAAAACCTTGATTTGGACAGGCACGCAGAGTTGTACATGCATCAGATAATTTGTCTATATGGAGTGCTGGTGACGATTACATCAGACCGAGAACCAAGGTTCACAGCCGCCTTTTGGAAAAGCTTGTAGAGTGCTTTAGGGACGAAGTTGTAGTATAGTCCGGCTTATCATCCACAAACGGATGGTCAATCTGAGAGGACAATTCAAACCCTCGAAGACATGCTGCGAGCTTACGTTTTGGATTTCAAGGGAAGCTAGGAGGATCAGCTTCATCTTATAGAGTTTGCCTACAACAATAGCTTTCAGCAAAGCATTCAGATGGCTCCTTTTGAAGCGTTGTATGGCAGAGCATGCAGAATGCCCGTGTGTTGGGATGAGGTTGGAGAGTGGAAGATCATAGGCCCAGAGTTGGTTCAGCAGTCAGTGGAAGCAGTTACAGTTGTCAAAGAAAGGCTACGCCGATACACGTCGAAGGCCATTGGAATTCCAAGCTGGTGATCACGTTTTTCTGAATGTGTCACCAATGAGGGGTACTTCATGCTTTAGCAAGAAAGGAAAGCTGAATCCAAGGTACGTAAGTCCATTTGAGATTCTAGAGAGAATCGGGATCCTAGTGTATCGTCTTGCATTACCGCCGAGGTTAGCGCAAGTGCAAGACGTCTTTCACGTGTCGATGTTGAGGAAGTATGAGCTTGACCCAACCCACGTGCTAAATGTTGAGCATTTAGACGTGGACGACAGAGTGTCATACGTGGAAAGCCTGGTTCAGAATGTGGATCGAAAGGAATGGGTTCTACTCACCAAGACCATCCCATTGGTCAAAGTGGTCTGGTAATATCACGGCACTGAAGGAGCAACCTAAGAAAGTGAAGAGTCGGTGAGACAACAGTACCCCCACTTTTTTGTTTAAAGATTTGTAAATGTTTAAATTTCGAGAACAAAATTTTTATAAGAAGGGAAAAGTTGTGATATCCTGATTTTCGAATTCTGTTTTCAATTGAATGAGTCGAGTACTTCATCTACACGCCTATAGCTCTCTTCTCTGACTTGGCCACTCACCAGATAACTAGTATATCAAGTGAAGCCATTAAGGAATCTAAACACAATAGACTTGAGAATTCGACCAGGAAACGACTACTCTACTGTACTAATCTACAAGAGTCATTACGGCACAGAAAAATTAAGGACAAGAGATAGGTCGATTCGATAAAGGCATGTGGTTAAGTGTGGGTGATTCTACCTAATCGCAAAAATCTTGTCGATTGGCACTAGACCGATTTATCTGTCGTTTTGGTACCCTGTGTCCATATTTGAAGCCTTGAGATTTCTACGACAACCAAGAGTCGCCACCGTGTCGAAGATGCACTATGTGGCTCGAAAACAATCAACCACAGGTCAATTGCACGAAAAGTTCCTAAAAGCTACTCGGTAGATTAAGACGCGCTAAAATCACGCCAAATTAAAATTAACCGTGAAATTGAACCCGAATTCAAAAACTGAAAGTTCTGCCATGTCACAAATCATTTTAGAAACATCGACTTATCGTCCGAAAATTTTTCTACAAACTGAGATTTTCGACGAAAAATCCAAAGAAAGGATATTTTGGATTGGGAAATCCATGGGACCATTTTTTTAGCGCACCCATGACCGTCAAGTTGGTTCAATTGTTGAGGAAAGATGTGGATTGGGATGATGGCACCTTGGTTGGATTTATGGAAATCAAATTGAGTCCAATTGGAGAAGAATTGAAGAGGAATTGATGGAATTGAATGGAATTTGTTGAGCAAATGTCACAAATTTGTAGGCCATGAGGGGTGCAACATTTCAGCCATGAAGGGACGCTTCCTAAGGAAGATTGAGGAGAGAGAAGTGGCTAGAAACAAGGGTTGAGCAAGTGGGGGTAGCTCTCAAGTGTTTTGGCCAAGTGTTAAAGGCCTAAGAGGCCATTTAGGGTGCCCCCCTCTCCATCAGTCATCTTCTTCCTCTATCCCTCACCTTTCTCCATTGTTGAAGGCCTTGGAAAGCTTCAAGAAACCAGAGAAACCGAGCAACAACTTCCCCTCCACCGTCGTACACCCGTCAGCCTCTTTTCCCCCTTTATTTTCTCATCATTCCAGTTTCTACTCCAACTGACCTTTTATCAAAAACCCGAGTTAAAAGTTGTCTTCCTGTGCGAATTAGCTCATGCTCTACCCACCATCATCTCCAGGACATCCAAACCATATGGGAGGACCTCGTGGCGCCCCAAAAAGAGCAGCTCCGGCTGTCCCGTCCATTGCGAGAAGAAACCGCCGCCGACCGCCCGACTCGCCGCCCGCCTATTTCATTTGTTTCACGATTTTCAGCCGTTTTCTCCCCATTTCTATCCTACCTCGACCCATACCAACTACCAACAAGTCCCCCTTGACCCCCGATGAGCCGCTAGTTGCTGGCCACCCGCTCGCCGGAGCTCCAATCAACCCGTTCCTCGTTGTTTCGAACCCAAACCAACCACCGGTTCAGCCAAGAGCGAGAAGCAAAAAACCAGCAAGGGTCTAGAAGCTTCGTTGCCCATTTCCAAGCCCTTCCCGCCTCGCTAGGTGTCGCCGCTAGGTGGATTGTCGTCCACCTCCGCGTTGCCGTCACCATGGACTTGAAAGGAACGTTAATCCGGTGAGTTTACTTGCTAATCTCCACTTAGGGAGTTAATGATGCTTAAGGGGTGTTTAGATTAATCTAAGCATGTTTAGGTGGATAGATTAGTCTATTTAAACGTTAATTAGATTAGATGAATGATTAGATTAAGGGATGGATTAATTAGTTTAATTATGTAATTAGATTAATGTAATCATATTTAGACTTTTAATTAATTATTTTATTTAATTATTTATTTATTTAAATTAAATATTATTATATATTATTTAAATTATATTTATTTATTATTTAAATTAACTTAATTTTCGGGAATTTATTTAATTATTAATTAATTAATATTTTTCGAAAATTACACAGAGAGCCGCTCGATAGAGTTTGAGCGATTGCGGTGATGTGTTGAGATTATGTAATTGGATGGTGCTTCATGAAATTGGATGATGATTGTGGTATATAGGTATTTTAAGTGGAAAATACCGGGTGTCGAGTGTTGACACGGATATGGGTTTTTAAAAGTACCCTAGCAGCTTAGGCGAGCATTAATCAACTTTGGCGAGCAATTATATGTATGTATCAGCTTAGGCGAGCAATAATATACATATATCAGCTTTGGCAAGCTACTATCTATCTATATCAGCTTTGACGAGCTACTATCTATCTATATCAGCTTTGGAGAGTAGTTATCAGCTTTGGCGGTTGTGGAGAACCCAAAGCCATGGAGTTTGTGGAAGAGGAGACCGAAAAATCAACGAACTTGTCTGACTAGCGGGTTATAGGACAAATCCCTTTTTGTTGAGCCGGTCTATTTTGTAAATAGCCAAGTTTGTATATAAACCTTGTGTGTTTATAAGAAGGCTTGTTTTGGTTGTGATTGATTGCCTACTTTTCTATCCTAAGTTAATTGTTGTCAGGGGATTTGTTTCGCTTTCGCATGCATAATAAAATGAATGGGTTGGCAATACGTCATGGGACATCGCATATGTATCGACCACCGAGGGATGGGCACGTGCTTGAGTGTCAGGGCGAGACATAGTCGATGCCATCATAGGTGAGAGTGCAGCTGACCCTCCTGATGGTGTGGTAAGGGACTCGACGCCCTTGAAGCCTGTGGAGACCAAAGGATCGGCGAATGTGTCTGACTAGTTGGTTATAGGACAGTTCCCTTTTTGTTGAGCCGGTCTTTTGTAGACAGCCTAGTATTGTATATAAACCTGTATGTTTATGAAAAGGCTTGTTTTGGTTGTTAATTGTTTCATATGTTCCTATCCCAAGCTGTTTGTTGTTAGAGTTATTGTTTCACTTCTGTGTGAGTCGGTGATGCGTCTTGGGATGTCGCAAATTTATCGACCACCGAGGGATGAACATGCTCTCGAGGATCAAGGCGTGACATATGGCAAACTCGCCAGACCTCACCTAACCTGTCGCCGCCACCACCGTGGCCGATGACCAACCAAAGAGGAAAAGAGAAAAATAAGAAAATATAATAAAAGTATTAAAAATTTTAAAAGAAATAAAAAAAATTAAGAATCCTATCAAATGCATTTCTATCTTGGGAATAAAAATTTTATCAAATTACAAACATCTTTTTTTGCTCAGAAATTGTTCCCAAGAATAGAATCAGAAAAAATTATTTATGATCAAAAATTGTTCCTCGGAACAGAAGCGTTACCAAACGCGCCTTAAGCAACCGACGACACAATAGTTAGCAAACACGCATGCAGTTGCAAGCCATTGTACCATCTATCCATCTTATATTATTTATAGCTCATGTCCTGCACTCAGTTGGGGGCCTCATGTGCAAATTGGTCAAAAGAACGGTGATAAATGACTATGGCATGACTTGCATGAAAGCCAAGGAATCAAACTCTCTAATTTCATACAGTTGCCTCTTCCCATATATTATTGTCTAAATAGAATTAACATCGATATGGGACACACAAAACATAACATGATGACACGTCATTTCTCTAAAAATAAAGAATTCCGACATAATAAAATACGGTATACACACACACACACACACATGATAAATTATCATTTTAATTAATTTGACTCAAATTCACAAATAAATATATAAATAAAATAGCCTTGAATAAATTTACACTAAAAATATTAATCCTATACTTCTTAATATCATTCATTATTTCAATTTTGAGCAACACCAATCATAGGAGTGACACTCGCCAAGAGAAGAGGAGAATGGTGTGTTAAGAGAAGTGAGAGTTAGAAAATAAGAAGACTAGATTTTTCTTCTCTTCTCTTTATTATTTTTATTTTTTACATAATTATATTTTGACCTCTTATTTATTGAAAATTTTTAAAATTGACCGTATGTGTCGGAATTCCAGATTTGCGTGTCAGAGCTTGTCGGGAAAGTTGACCGTGTATCAAAATGTGTTAGACACGTATCAAAGTATCCAACACAACATAAAGGCTCTCAAAAAGTGTTGGTGTTTTCTAAATCGTTACTTCTTTTTCATTGCCCTTCTACATATATTATTAACTTGTTAATCTCCCCACAAATATATTACTTTTCAATTGCCATTGCTATTTTATAGCATATATAGTTTGTTTGTTATTGTTTTCTCCATCTCAAATGAGTGTTTTTCATTTCATGTCGAATAAAATTCGATGTTTTTACAAAAGATTCGATAAATAATGAATTGTCATGTATGATTAACAAGAGAAATTGTCGGTCTGCTTCTTTTCTTTTGTGATATTCTTATGTGACATCATGAATTTTGACCCCGTCTCGATAATATGAAATGGGCATTTCGTCGACGCGCCAATGGTCCTTTTTCTTTGAGTTAGCCACTCGCAAGTTAACTAACCTATTAGGTAAAGCCATTAAAGGATATAAATGCGACAAGCTCGAGAATTCGATCAGAAATCAACTACTCGACCGTCATAATCGGCAAGGGTCAACATGACACCGTTATAATTGAATTGTGATAAGATATAGGTCAATTTGACAAAATCACGTAATTGAATTGCGAGTGATCCGTGTGATTGCGAAATTCACACCGAACGGCACTAACCCGGTTTTCTATCGAAATTATACTTGGTACCCGTAATTGAAACCTTGCTATTTTTACGACAACCAAGAGTCATCTACGAGTCAGAGATGCACAAATGTGGATCGAAAATTATCGGCCACGGGTCAAAGGCGCTAAAATTTCTATAGCCTACCCGGTAGATTAGGTTGTACTAAAATTGCATTCGGTTGATTTTAACCACAAAATTGAATTCATTTTCAAGAATCGGACGTTCGAGCATGTCATGATTTATTTTTAGGACGTCGTCTCATATATTGGAAAAATTCCAACGAGCCCGGAATTTTGCGGAAAAATCAATTTCGGCAAAAAGGAAAATCAAGAGAAATTCGTATGGGCTACATGTAGGGGATTTTTTGCCTTCAAAAGGGCATTGTTGGGTGTGGAAATGAAGGAAAATTGCCATTTGAGGTGTAAGACTTTGTGGGCCAAGGAATTTTGAGGCATGGGACTTTTGTGGCATAGCAATAATGAACTAGGATATTTCCTCCTTGACTCCTTCTCCCTCTCCCCCTCACGCACGTTTCTTCCCCTCCCTTTTGCTGATTTTTATTTTCTCCTTCCCATCTCCTTCCTTCCCGCCAACCTTCTCCCCTCTATTCCCTTTTTCCCTTCCTCTATCCTGTCTCTGTTTTGGGCGCACAACTTCAGCACACAAACACAAAGTCTCCCCTGTTCTGTTCTGTCCTATTCTGTTTTATTCCCTACGTCGACCCATCAACCTCCATTTTTCCCCACATGTTCTGGTTTTCCCTCTCTTCTCACCTTGCTGCCACAAGCCGTCATCCACCAACATCCCGTCGCCCCACCAGCACCATCACACCAGCCCCATTTTCCTTCCATCGGTTCCCGCTTCCCTTCACCTTGTTGTTGCCGCCACCACCTCACCACTTCCACGCCATAGCCAGCTATCACCACTTCACCCATCTCTGTCCACCAACCCATCACCTCCAATAGCTCCTTCGCCCTTGATGTTGCTCCATCACTGAACACCAGCGACTTCAGTCCAGTCGTCCGTGCGTCCAATAGCTCCACCTGGCAATTTGACAGCCCCGCATCCAGCCAAGTCCTTGCTCGGCCGCGTCCCGCGAGACCATCCGACACTCCTAGCCGTCTCACCCTCCAACTCAGCCCAGTCCATCCGCCTCATCGCCCTCTTTGTATAGCCACAAGAAGCACCGCTGCGTCGGTTACCTGCAACTCCAGCTCCACCCAGCTCACAACCGTTCAGCCGAGCAGCCCTGCCTTACCGCCCGTCCAGCCAAGACCAACCGCGCCTTAGCCAACCCCATCCAAAACTGCCCAGCAGCCCGTTGGCCGTGACTTATAGGCTGATTTCAGCCCCAGTCGAGCCTCCGTTGGTGATACCGTAGTTGCGGAACCTCACGCCTTCGCGCTGCCATCGCTGTGAACCTGTCGCCACCCTAATCCAGTGAGTTAACACCTTAAAATGAAATAAAATCATGAAGATTACACCTTGGCCGCACGAGATGCAATTGAAAAGAAGAAGGAAGTTTTGCTTCTTCCTTATGTGGGCTCAATTCCGTTGCATATAAAAAGGGGGGCTTTGCTCATGCGGGGGTGGGGAGAATTCGCAAAAAAAAATTGTGAAAAGAGCAAGCATGAGAGAATTCATGAAAGTGAGAAGAAAGGAAAAAAAAAAAAAGAGAGGAAACGCCCACCCCCCTTTGTTGTCCAACAATTTTTTTTTTCCTCCCTTCTAACAAGCTGTAGAAAAAAGCAAAAAAAGTCAACAGGAGGTTAGCACAACAGAGGATACAGCACAGAGAGAGAGAGAGAACATGTGAATAGACAGGAGAGAGAGAGAGAGAAAAAAAAAAGAGAAAAAGAGAAGAAAGCAGCAAACAATTCGTCTTCCTCGCGCAGGCGTCTTCGCCCTCTTGCCGGCCACCGTTGCTCTAGCGCCGCCTAACGCCGGCAGCTGGGCCTCTGATCACCATCTCTCCACCAGCCCCCCCGAGTCTGCACCGAACCTCCTGCTGCCAAGCTTCCCTCCACCGACTACCGTCGCTCGACCCCCCATGACACCGTAGCAGCCCGAGAAACCACGCCAGCCACCGCACCAGCAACGCCTCAGCCTCGCCTCCGCCTACGACCCCGAGTGCCGACGCCGTAGCAGCTCACTCGTAAATCGCCACTGGTCGCCGCACCTCTGCACCACCATCCCCGACACCTATACTCACGGCCGCGCCTCGCACGCTCGACACGGCTCCGCCGTCACGGCGCCACCGTTGCTGCGCTAACGCAAAGAACCCGTGCTTCCCGTCCCGATGCAGCAAATCCGAGCCAATCGCGAGCCACCGGTCTTCACCGCGCGCCATCTCGCAACCCGACATCGCCACTCGCCACCACTCAGACAACCTCGCTTGCGCACCCAGTGACCTCCGCGTCTCTGAGCCCGAGCTGCACACCGCTATTGCTCGCCGTCCACCGACGCTCACCGCACCACGCCTACGACTTGCTCACCCATCCCATTGCTAATCCACTGCACTTACTCCATTGACGATGTTGCCTCTCCATTGGGTAGCTTATTTTTATTTTCACCTTTATTTGTCCTTTATTTTATATTACTTTATCTTTTTTTTTTAAGTTTCAATATTATTGTACAGGGAGGTGATTTTGATTTTATGAATTTTCTAGGCATTATCCACGGGGTTCTACTCAAAATTACTGTAATTATTAATTTGATTCGTGAGACCTCGGATCATTTTTTTAATTATATTAATTTTTGGGTATTTTGATAGTATCTTAATTGTTAAATCATTATAATTATTAATTTGGTCGGTAAGACTTCGAATCAAATTTTTAATTATTTTGAACTCTCTTATATGTTGTGATATTTAGGGTTATGTAATCATTAATTTGATCTGTGAGACAACAACATTATTTTTTTCGATTATTTTAATCCTTTATTCGATGAATATTTTGATTAGTTTAGATATATTTTTTATTTGATAATTTCTTGTCTTGAAAAACACAAAAAAAGAAATAAAAAAATCAAAAAAATCAAATATTGCATTAGAGTTGTTGGTTTAGTAAATTAGAATTGCATTTTTAGGATTGTACCTTTAGATAATTTTTGGAATAGATTAAAATTTCTTTTATATAGATAGGCTCTTAAATAATGTTTGCATATTTTGATAATCTTATTTTTCTTTTAAAAAAAAATAGGTTTCTAAGATAGGATAGAGTTTAAGTCAAATTAATTCCTAAACTAAATTAGATGACCTTTCATTTTAGATAGTTTAATTAGGTTTTTTTATTAATTCCGAATTTTAATTAAAAAAACTAAAATATTAGGTGCATGTCAATTAGTTTGCATGTTGGGTTCATTTAATTAGAGATAGTTTGTTAGCAAAATTAGGTCATGTAGTTAAAGTGCATATTTTAATTTTGAGATAAAAGAAAACCCAAAAATAATAATTACTTGCTTTAGTGTGTTGAATTCATTTGGTGCAATTTATTTTATTCAATGCTTAATAATGATTGAGTATCCGTGTGATCACCATGTTGCATGATAGTAAATTAGGTAAAAATAAATCCAAGCTGCCTACAAAAACATTTTCAAAAAATAAAAAGAAATGGTATCGAAAGGGCATTAGAGAAATCTAGTGTAACCAAGTCCCCATTTCCTTAGTCTCTAGTTTGTAGGAGTAAAATAATTCTCTCATTATTTTGCTTAGGTGTCTAATCGACCTACCGTAAACCGATTAGTGGCAACTCCTAGATAATAATCATTTGCATGTTAAATATTTGAATCTTTAGTCGCGAATTGGTATGGGCTTGGAAGAGCCTGAGCTAAGCTTAAAGACTTAGTAGTCCATTAGCCCAAACCTAGGTGGTGCACCTGAAAATTTAGGTCGCGATAGCTTGGCAACTCCACTGGGGACTGTTGTTAAAACATTTAGTGGACTTAGGCCAAATTTTTCTTTTTCTTTTAAAAATTTTTTTGTTTTGGCAACGAGGACACCAAGTACGTCCCTAACATTTTTAAGGTGTTAAATGTTCTTGCAGATGGGAGGTATGAGGGAAGTAAGTCTTTACTAACCCTTATCTTGCAAGTTGGAGTTAGGGATGAATGTTTGAATTTGAACTATAGAAGTGTTGTTTGCATTTAAATTGTTGTCCATGTTTTACTACT
This sequence comes from Eucalyptus leucophloia subsp. euroa, assembly GCA_017140325.1. Classification (NCBI taxonomy): domain Eukaryota; kingdom Viridiplantae; phylum Streptophyta; class Magnoliopsida; order Myrtales; family Myrtaceae; genus Eucalyptus; species Eucalyptus leucophloia. The sequence goes on from JADGSA010000015.1 coordinate 319,156, forward strand.
TTTAGCACTACACTATTGCACACACAACCTACTGCTGGACGTGGGCTGCGATAGGATTCTTAGGATGGTGTTGATAAGGATATTTCCTCCAAAGCGAGACTGCTATGAAGAGGTTGACATTCTCTTCCCCAAAAATTTTTCACGGTGTCGACTGTGTTTGTCCATATCCGTGAGACTACATGACTATTGGGCATTCCATTCGATCGAGCCGAAGTTAGGGGAACCTGACACGTTAATGCGAGACTGCAACGATCAGATCATCCTCTTAGCTCCCCTTTGTTAAGCCGCCTAAGTAGAAATCGAGCCTCACATCTCATGTGCATGTCTATGTGATGGCCATTAATTTTCCTTGGTGAAGTAAGTCTTCTATCCCTATACTATGCAATTTATTTTGTCATACTTTTGGGTCGGTCCATGACAATCTAGGTCAATTATTGATTTAATTCCTTTTTAGAAATGAAATGAGGAAATTGTCATGCAATGAATCATTTGGAAAATAACAAAAACTTTGGAGAATTTGTTTTCAATTTGTGTCTTTATTGTTCTCATTATGGAGTTTCAAATTTTGGTCTTTCCTAATTCATGTTTAGGAAATTTGGTTCTTGTTAGGGTGTTCTATTTTTGTTTTTCTAGTTATTTTTAGGAAATTCCCATCTTGCACTGACTTTTCTTGAATAAATGAAAAAAAATGAAAAAGAAAATCAATTAGATCATTGTCATGGATTGATTCTCTATTTACACCTCATGCTTACATGTTCCCATTTTTTTGAATTAAGTGATTATGGAGCGATCCCGCTCACCCATCCGTATACGGTTGAAAGCTAAAATGGCATATCAAAACAAGATGCTGAACAATATCATTGATATTGACAATGACATGAACAAGCGAATGGCACACCTCCAAAGTCAAGTCGATGAATTGTTTGTTACTGTGGCTTGTCTCGTCAAGCAAAAGTGCTATGATGACATAGGTACTCTATCTTCTATTAGAAACTACAACTCGAAGAAGAGAGCCAAGAGAACTTTTGAATCATCTCATTTTCCTGAGGTAGCTGAATTTGATGCCACCATGAAGAGACTAGTGACATATCTGGAAGGAAGAATCTCTGACTTGGAGGGCTCATATCACAAGATCAAGGAGGGTGAAGAACTCAAGCACACATGATTCATGGTCCTAAGTAGTTCACTTTCCTTATTTAATTAGGGACACGTTTAGTTGCACATCCCCCTGCATAGGAATTTTTATTACTTTTCAGGGATTGATTTCAATTTCTTCTCTTTTGCTTTAATGCTTGAATATAACATTTTTCATTCCAATAAATGTAATTTGATTGATGAACATCAATAAAATTACAAGTTTTGTTTTAAGGACTTGATGGGGTACACCAAACCAGCCCGATGACGATATCTAACAAAGAAAAGAAAATATCATCCAAGGAGAATTTTGAGGACTGGGTTTGTTCATGCTTCCTCATCCAAAAAAATCCCAAAAACAAAAAATTAAAATCATTTTTGAAGCCATTTCCAAAAACATGCATTAGGTTAGTTCTGTTTAATTTTTTGACTTATTTACTTCATGTTTTAGAGTATTACTTTCTTGGCCTAATCAAAAATCATCTGAAAATGGCACATCAGGCTGTAATGATAAATCAATTGGCTCAACTGTTACTCAACAAGTTTGAGAACACACTTCTAAAGAGCTAATAAAATGAAGGGCAAGTAAAAGAGGACTATGCATCTTTGGTGAAAGAAAGAGGACCATCCATCTTTGGTGAAAAAAATGACAAATTGAGAGCACTACAGATTTTAGTAGTGACATAACTAAGATAAAATCTCGTCCCAAGCCAAAAATGGATATTCCATTTGCTTTTACTTTAATGTTTTTTTTTAAAGCTACTTTTACTTTAATGTAGATAGTATCATATTCATGCACGTTTTCTTGTGCAGGGGCAAAGTGGATTTTCAGTCTTGAATGATAAGGATAATCCAAAGACATCAACTGCTGAGGCAATCCCATTGTGGAACAATCCCCGGCATGAATCTTTAAAACCATTTCTTTTAGTGTGGTAAATTGTTTTGAATTTGACAATTTTTCATGCTTAAAGCGGTTGGGCTCTTTTAAGAAAATGGGATTTTGCATGATGACTCTTACATGTTTTGTCCACCAATTCCACTAAAGAACATCAAGATGGACTAATTTAATGAATGATATGGAATGAATTGAACATACTAAATGTGATGAGTCAGGATGATGAAAGGAAAACCCTATCCTAGACACAGTCCTCTACTCATACACTTGTGAGGTGAGTGTAGAAAAGTTCGTATCCACAAGGTAAAGAGTTCTCTCACAAAAGGTACGATAACCGAAATGATGAGGGGCAATTTATTTCTCTATCTCAAACACTACAGGTGATCCATTGCTTAACTTCTTTGAGCCCTATACACTTGTGAAAATTCTTTCAAATTACCCATGTCAAGAACCACCCCACATTTGGGCAAATTGGAGGTAAGACAGCATCATGAGGTGAGGAACATGAAAATAATTTTCTTGCTCTCACTTGCATTAATCTTCAAATCATGCTATTACATTGAATTCATGTGGTAATTTAAGTGCCTTAGGATGACGAAGAGCATTTCTTTTTCTATCCTACATACTTATATCCTGGGCATAGCCCACTTGAGCCTACAATTTCATTTCTTTTAAACCCAGTTGGTGATCATCCCCCACATTGGGGCAAGGCAAGAGACAGATGAAGACCCTTGAAAGTTCGAGTGTCATTTAAAGTATAATTCCTTGACGCATGCATTGTGCACAAGAATTGAAATCAAAATAGAACTAAGGGGCATGAAAAAGTAGTGTGCCTAGTAAAAGTAAGGCCAATGCCCATGAAAAGAAGTGAAGAAAAAATGCATGAAAACTAGGGGCATGAAAAAGCGGTGTGCCTGGTAAAAGCAAGGCCGATGCTCATAGATGAAAATGAAAAAAAAAAAAAAAGTAAAGAGAGGTGACTATCAATTGTAAAAGGTTGCATCCCTCATGGAGCAGCATTCAAATAACACAAATACTGAGCTTTTACAGTTAGTGGAACACATTGCCAAGACAATCCCTGGTGAAAAAAAAAAATTGGTGGCAATGTCAAAATGATTATCAGCTCTCACCCTTTACACATCTTTGAGCCTAATGATTCTTTCATTTCTCAACCCTTGAACCCAGCCTACATTACATCCCTTGCAAAGTCTCTTCTGATTATGACACTTGAATTAACTTAGGAATTCATATGTTTATAAGTATCGCTCGAAGAAGTGCGGGCAGGATTATTTCTTTCTCATTTTGCAGGATTCTTGACTTGTAAACCTAGAGATGATTACAGGATTATTCTTTCAGTAGCCTTGACTCAAGGAGTCCTTTGGTTAAGCCATTAATCAATCCCACATTACGGTCCCTGTTAACCTCTCAGATTGGTAAGGTTGTACTGCTTATGAGAATACTCAGACCCCTATCGATATGGTGAGATGGAGTGATTCTCATAAAATAGCTCTTCTAAATGAGAGTGAGTGAAAGTCCTTTCTAACTGAAAGTCTCTCATTTGGTATTCTTAGGAAATCCATGTCATGAATGAAAATTGTCTTAAACGATAATTCTCTCCAGTGGAAATTTAGGTGATGCAAAGGTCATTACACATGAACCCCCAATGGAATTAATAAAAACTTCAGTGGATTTTGAAGTGTGCATTCTATAATAGCCTTAATTGCTTATTTCTTTGGTGAATGCATTTTTGCACTTATCATGTATGATAGATAATGTTTTTTCAAAGACCCAGGAGCTCTTGACATTCAGGTTCCTTTCGAAATGCCTCATGATATTAGGAGATGAGAAACCATCACAAACATTCAAGGTACATCCTTGATGTTCCAAATTTCTACCAGGAGGTGAGAGGCCTCCACAAGATATCTAAGTTCCAGAAGACATATCCCCAAGAATCAGAGATATCACCAAGTAAGTATATTTCTACCCATTCTCGACACTTGACTCGATCAAGCTACCCCTTTATATTGACCCGGCGTGCTTCCATAGCCTAGTGTTCTTTATATTGACCTAGCGTGCTTTCGTAGCCTAGCGTCCATTTCATCGACCAGGCGTGCTTCCGTAGCCAAGTGTCCTTTATATTGACCTGGCATGCTTTCGTAGCCCAACGTCCATTTCATCAACCCGGCATGCTTCCGTAGCCTAGTGTCCTTTATATTGACCTGGCATGCTTTCGTAGCTCAGAGTCCATTTCATCAACCCGGTGTGCTTCCATAGCCTAGTGTCCATTATATTGACCTGGCGTGCTTTCGTAGCCAGTGTCCATTTCATCGACCCGACGTGCTTCCATAGCCCGGTGTCCTTTATATTGACCCGGCGTGCTTTCGTAGCCCAAAGTCCCTTTTAATAGACCCAAAGTGCTTTCGTAGCCCGGTGTCCTTCATATTGACCTAGCATGCTTTCGTAGCCCAGAGTCCGTTTTAATAGACCCAACGTGCTTCCGTAGTCCGGTGTCCATTTATATTGACCTAACATGCTTTCGTAGCCCAGGTTCCCTTTTATCGAATGGACATGCTTCCATAGCCCGGTTTTCTTTTATCGACCTGGCGTGCTTTCGTAGCCTAGAGTCCTTTACATCGACACTTGATTAAGTTGTCCCCCAAAGATTTTTCTCCAGATTCAGTCTGATTAAGGTGACCAAAGAAAGGTTCGAGTCTTGGTCAAATAATCTTTGTTGCAAGACTGCGCGACCGAAGAAAGGTTCGGGTCCTAGCTAAGAAAAATCTCAATTTAGGCAAACGTAGAATTGTACGGGTCCTATACAATATTTATTGCTCTAACAGGCGACTGTACAAAGGTCCTAGAAAAGTAATTGCCCCATTCAAGTGACTGTACAATGATACAGGTCTTGGAAAGTGAATCTTAGTTTAGGCGACCGTAGAATGATACGGGTCCTGGAAAGTGAATCCCCGTTTGGATGACCATAGAATGGTACGAGTCCTAGACAACATTTATTTCCCTATTCAGGCGACCGTAAAATGGTACGGGTCCTAGACAACATCTATTTCCCATTCAGGTGACCATAGAATGGTACGGGTCTTGAAAAAATCAATTTCTTCATCAAGGTGACCGTAGAAAGGTACAGGTTCTAGACACAACCAAACACTGCCATACTGGGCGACCGTAGAAAGGTATGGGTCCTGGGAGAGCAGTTTTACAAAACCTTGCCGCCATTCTGGGCGACCATAGAAAAGTACGGGTCCTAAGAAAACAGTCTCTTTACAAAGCCTTGTTACTATTATGGGCGACCGTGGAAATGTACGGGTCCTGGACATGTAACACCAACTATCTCAAATTACGACATCCTCTTTAAAGGTAAGTTATTCGAAGTAGGTTCATTTATCATTTGCATTAGCATTTCCATGCATCATAAAAGTTGCACTTTAAAATAGAATTCATTTTCCGACCAAAAAAAAAAATCATTCATTGTATTTGCATGGTCAAAATTTAGGTCTCAATTTGTCTATGAAGGTAATCTCTACGAGCTCACCTTCAAAGAGGGACAGCTGTTGACACATAAATTTTGACGATCCAATCACATAAACATTAGGGATTAATTTTAACCCCTAAAAAACTTTTTAAAAAATTGCATAGCATATGATTTTAGGCGCATTTGATATATTCAGTAAATCTTTGATATATTCAAACAAAATATAATGAGAGGTATATTTCATTGAAAATTGGAAGGTTTCGCTGGATATTTTAGATGGGATATATATTTGGTGTTGATCTTCGGGTAATATGCATTTTCAACATAATAAAAGAAATATCAAATCTTTCAATTGTCGATGGGCGTGAACAAAGGAAAGAAAATGAAATAAAATCGTGAAGATTACACCTTGGCCACGCGAGATGCAATCAAAAAGAAGAAGGAAGTTTTGCTTCTATGGGCTCAATTTCGTTGCATATAAAAAGGGGGGCTTTGCTCGTGCGAGGGGGGGAGAATTCGCAAAAAAATCGTGAAAAGAGCAAGCGTGAGAGAATTTCGTGAAAGTGAGAAGAAAGAAAAAAAAAAAGAGAGAGAGAGAGAGAGAGGAAACCCCCACCCCCTTTGTCGTCTAAGAGTTTTTTTTTTTCTTCCCTTCTGGCAAGCTGTAGAGAAAAGCAAAAACTGTCAGCAGGAGGTTAGCACAACAAAGAATACAGCTGAGAAAGAGAGAACGTGTGAATAGACAGGAGAGAGAGAAAAAAAAAAGAAAAAAAAGAGAAGAAAGCATCAAAGGTTTCGTCTTCCTCGCGCGGGCGTCTTCGCCCTCTTGTCGGCTGCCGTTGCTCCAAGATCGCCCAACGCCGACAGCCGGGCCTCGAATCACCATCGCTCCACCAGCCCGCTTGAGTTGGCACCAAACCTCCTGCTGCCAAGCTTCCCTCCACCAACTACCGTCGCTCACCCCCCATGACGCTGCAACAACCCGAGAAATCATGCCAGCCACCGCACTAGCAACGCCTTAGCCTCGCCTCCGCCTGCGACCCACAAGCGCCGACACCACAGCAGCTCACTCATTCGTCGCACCTCCACACCACCATCCCCGACACCTGCACTCACGGCCGCGCCTCTGCGCACCCGACACAGCTCCTGCCATCACAGCGCCACTGCTGCTGCCAACGCCAGCAACTCGTGCTTCCCCGTCCCCGACGCCGGCAGATCCTAGCCATTCGTCGGACCGCCAATCTTTGCCGCGCACTGTCTGCAACCTAACGTCACCACTTGCCACCACCCAGACAACCTTCGCTTACGCACCCAACGACCTTCGCGTCTCTGAGCCCAAGCTGCACACCGCTGCTGCCCTGTTGACACCTGCAGCGCTCCTCGTCGTCTGCCGACACTCGCCGTGGCACCACCTACAACCTGCTCACCCATCCCATTGCTAGTCCAGCCTACCCTTACTCCGTCGACGCCGCCGCCTCTCCATTAGGTAGCTTATTTTTATTTTCACTTTTATTTTTTCTTTATTTTATGTTACTTTATTATTATTTCTTTTTTTAAGTTTCAATATTATTGTACAGAGAGGTGATTTTCATTTTATGAATTTTCTAGGTATTACTTGCAGGGTTCTACTCAAAATCACTGTAATTATTAATTTGATCCGTGAGACCTCGGATCATTTTTTTAATTATATTAATTTTTGGGTACTTTGATAGTATATTAATTGCTAAATCATTATAATTATTAATTGTCCATAAAACTTCAAATCAAATTTTTAATTATTTTGAACTCTCTTATATGTTGTGATATTTAGGGTTATAGTAATTGTTAATTTGATCCGTGAGACAATGGATTATTTTTTGATTATTTTAATCCTTTATTTGATGAATATTTTGATTAGTTTAGATATATTGTTTTTTGATAATTGCTTGTCTTGAAAACACAAAAAAAAAATCAAAAAAATCAAATATTGCATCGGAGTTGTTGGTTTAGTAAATTAGAATTGCATTTTTGGGATTGTACCTTTAGATAATTTTTGGAATAGGTTAAGATTTTTTTTATATAGATAGGCTCTTAAATAATGTTTGCATATTTTGATAATCTTATTTTTCTTTTTAAAAAATAGTTTTCTAAGATAGGATAGGGTTTAAGTCAAATTAATCCCTAAATTAAATTAGATGACCTTTCATTTTAGATAGCTGAATTAGGTTTTTTTATTAATTCTGAATTTTAATAAAAAAAACACAAAAATATTAGGTGCATGTCATTTAGTTTACATGTTGGGTTCATTTAATTGGAGATAGTTTGTTAGCAAAATTAGGTCATGTAGTTACAGTGCATATTTTAATTTTGAGATAAAAGAAAACCCAAAAATAATAATTACTTGCTTTAGTGTGTTGAATTCATTTGGTGCAATTTATTTTTTTCAATGCTTAATAATGATTGAGTATCCGTGTGATCACCATGTTGCATGATAGTAAATTAGGTAGTGTAGATATCATACTCTTAATCTCAATATCAAATGGTGTGCTGGAAAATTCAATGAAAAACAAGGCAGAAACCACGACCGGGCTTTGATATCAATGTTGGAATTCAAGTCGGCGGAAGATGACTTACCTGATTCCAATGCGCAAACAGCAAATAGCCCCGGAACGAACATTGAATTGCCGATGAAACACGAACAACACTTCCTCACGTTAGTCTGGATGCAATCACAAGGAAAACACCGAACCTCCACAGCGTAAATGCCGATTATTCTTGCAAAACTGAAATGGAATGCCTGCTTCTTCCTTGATGGAAAGGGAGAGAAATCTGGTGTGTATGTTTGCCAACCCTTTCCAATGGTTGTGTTCGGGAGGCTTTTATACGTCTCCCTTCGTACCCCTCCATTAGTGTCTTCCCATCGTAACACATCAAGACAAAATGGTGCGTTTCAATCGCACCCCATCATGGGTGTACCAGCTAAAGTACTACAACAGTAAACATGGCGTGTTACCTGGTTAATCAATCTCCATCATCCGCTATCAAGTGGAAGACTCCTGAGGAAGTATGGTCGGGGAAACCTGTTGATTACTCCGAATTACGCATATTCGGATTCCTGCATATGCTCATGCGAGTGATGGTAAGCTTGAGCCGAGGGCGAAGAAGTGCATATTTATGGGTTATGCACATGGGGTGAAAGGCTACAGGCTGTGGTGCACCGATCTAGATCACCCAATTTTCTAATCAGCAGAGATGTGATCTCCGACGAGACTGCAATGCTTTAACAAAGGAGTTCTAAGACACAACCAGTAGAGAAGACAGATCATGGTGTTAATAGTGAGGTTGGGCTTTAAGTGGAGACTCCAGAGACCTCGAAGGTAATAGAAGTTGAGACTGTAGATGAAGCCACAGTTCCTAAAGTCGATGATAGTGAACAACCAACAAAACCACAACACATTATAGCCGCAAATAGACAGAGAAGACAAATAAAATCACCAGTATGTCATGGTTATACAGATATTGTTTATGCATTGACTGTAGGTGATGAGGTGGAGACAGATGAGCCTTCGTCTTACTCTGAGGCAATGGCTAGTTCGAAGTCATCGCAGTGGCTAAGGGCTATCAATGAAGAGATGGAATCACTCCATCGAAATCAAACATGGGAGCTGGTCAAAGTACCTAAGAGCCAAAAGATTGTTGGAAGTAAATGGGTCTTCAAACGGAAAGAGTGCATTCCTGGTGTCGAGGCAGCGAGGTATAAAGCAAGACTTGTGGCGAAGGGATATACACAGCGTGAGGGCATTGACTACAATAAGGTGTTCTCTCCTATGGTAAGACATACTTCTATTCGTGTTTACTGCCTTAATTGCTTCACAGGATCTCGAGTTAGAGTAGCTAGATGTGAAAACTGTGTTTCTTCACGATGAGTTGGAAAAGCAAATTTACATGAGGCAACCAGAGGGATTTGCTATTCCAGCAATTAAGAATATGTCTGATATTAATGTGCTGAAGAGGCGGTTAAATGCTGAATTTGAGATTAAAGATTTAGGTGCTGCAAAGAAAATATTGGGTATGAAGATTTTGTGTGACAAGACTACAGAAGTTTTACATCTATCTTAAAAGAAATGTTGAGAAGATCGTGGCACGTTTTAACATGCAGTCAGCAAAATCTGTAAGTACACCTTTAGTGAAGCACTTTAAACTTTCAGATAAATTATCACCGTAGACTGAGAAGGAAGAGGAGCACTTGTCCCATGTGAAAGGGCTAGTAACAATATCTAGAAAGGGATGAATAGGTGTGAATGAAAATTTTCACAAGATTCAATAGAAGTAATTTGCTTATAGAAGATAACAGACTAAGAACGAATTCAACCTTTAGCAGTTTCAAATAAAATCAAGGAGTTTAAACTTAAATGGTTAATTAGAGGTACGAAACAAAATAAAAGAGTTCAGGGAAGAGAATATGAACACAAGGTTTATAGTGGTTCGGTTTAAATCAAGCCTATGTCCACTCTTCTGCGCTGACAGCCTACTGGCTGGATTCCATTAAGAATCAAAAGAGATTTTACAACTTGATGATCTTGACTTCACAATGAGAAGTCTCTAATGATCTCTTACAAAGTCTCACTAAGAGTTTCTCTCTTTTGTATACAACTTTGAGCTCGGTGAATGAAATAGCAAGAAACTAGAAAGTTTTAAACTTTGAAATTTTTCTTTCACCCACTCTTTTTGAACAACTAGAAAGTCTGCCTTAAATACTCATTCATGCCTTCACGACTGTTGGCACTTTCCAAAGAAATTATTCCAATCTACCTATTGGATAGAATCAATCAAGAAGATATCAAGTCATTAGAAGATTGTGATGAAAGCCCGTCAATCATGTTCGCCCATACAATCAGGATCTTAGTTTCCATAAGTAGAACCTTCTGAGTTTACTCACCTTCCAAAAGATTTGAATATTGGAATTGATTCCAATAAAGATAATCAATCATGTAGGTGTTATATCCAGCCATAAAGTCATCCGTAAGCCATACGAATCGAATTCTTGAAGAAATAAAGATAATCTCGCATCTGGATAAGTCTTCATTCTTTAGTCTGGAAATTGTCAGTGTGGGCAGACTTTGAACCTAAAGTCTGGCAGTCTTCAGACTTTGACGCTAGAGTCTAAAAGTCTTCAAGCTAGACTTTAGAAAGGTTTTGTCAACTTCTAAACAATAAAGGATTTTTCTCCAACAATCTCCCCATTTTTTATTGTGATAAAATTTTCCTGCAAATTTAAGAACTTTTAACCTGCAAAACAGCTCTTAGGCAATACATGATATCTTATAAAAATAAGTTAATTAGGACCTGGATAGCATCGATTCTGCAACCACAGAAAACATGTTAATCTTGAAAAGATAAGACAAATAACTATCCATCCATAATCAGTATCACCAAAATAAGTTGTTGCAAGCATCAAAAAGTTCAACAAAAAGGTTCAACAATCAAACAAAAGTCCAACAGTACCAAAAGTTAAGTCAAACAAAAGTTCAACTAAAAAAAAAAGAGTCAAATGTCAAATCTGCATATTCTCTCCTTTTTGTCAACAACAAAAAGTGGAGAATGATAAAAGGTTCGATAAAATTAGGGCTGTTTGGGGATGCAAACGAGCTGGAAATCCCCCATAGACTGAATTGTCTCCTCCAGCTTCTTCACCGTCTCTTTCAGCTTCTCAATATCTTCACCCTTTGCAATCTCTTGAACTTGAAGCTTAAGGGCCTATACCTGCTCGTGTAGAGAATCTGAAGTAGACTTAAAAGATGATTGGAGGTTCTTGATCTCAAACTCCATCCCATATTCTTGACCCTTCAACTCTAAAAGAAGCTCTAGCAGCCTTTGAAAGTCTACTGTAGGTTCGGTTGGTGCACTAGGTCCAGCCAAATTAATTCCAAGAGTGTTGAGATGAGAAGGAACATCAGCAGTTCGATCACCAAGACTTGAAGAGGATGCCTCAACATCAGCTTCAAGAAATTAAGAGGCATGGACATCCTCTAGATCGGCAGGAGAGCGACTAACATCACTAGTAAAAATAGGAGAATAAGAAATACCTATTTTCTCAGTAGCTTTGTGGCATCCTGGAATTTCTTGCCAATCTTTAGGGGTACTCTAATTCATGTCTTGCATTAAAACTTTGGCCAAGCTTTTGGTGGGTAATTATTTGATAGGAAAATTCTATTTTTGGCCATGTTAGTTATGGATTTGAATTTATTAAATTAGGTCACAAAGTTTTGTGAATTATAAATTTCAATTAGGTGTTTATAAAATTAAGGTTTAAGGAGGATTATTAGGATGAGGTGTGGGCCAAAATTCTAGCTCAAGACCAGCCCACAAGAAGCCCCACTCTTCAGCCATTTGGGCCTAGCCACAAAGCCCAAAGGAGGAGGAGGAGCTGTCGACCAAGCTGGCCTGAAGCTCGGCCGGATGAAGCCCCATTGGGCCGTTGACCAAGGAGAGCCCGGAAGGAGGAATCGATCCATGAGAGGCCCACCCTTTTTCATAAAGATTTTGCCAAGTGTTTCCCCCCTTAGTCGAAGTGTCCTTCATGCAAAATCAATGATTGTTCATCATTGAAGAGAGGAAAATTTGAGAGAACCGGTTGATGATGAGGGGGAAGCGTCATCGGAGAGAGGAGAGAGAGAGAGAGTTACCGAGGGGAAGAGAGAAATCAAGAGAAAGGGGGAGTGAGCGTGCGGAAGAAGAAGGAAGCCGATCGTCCGTCGTCCGTCACCGCCGTGTCCAGTCGCCATGTGCTCGCTGTTGGCTCGGTTTAGAGGTAAGTTGGGATCCTTAATCTACTCTTGCATATTGTGCCTAGAGTGTATGAGTGAGTGATGATAAATTTCGGATTTGTTTAGGGTGTGAAAAACGGACGTTTTAAGAGTGGTATTCAAAAACTAGTAAACTGTTCTTGAGAAAACAGCTCGACCTTGAATGTTCTAGTGGCTTGCATGTGACGTTCGAGTTGGATTTTGGCTTTGACTTCTAAATGAAAGTTGTTAAGGACTTCTTTAAATATAACATACTCAAATTTGGAACAAAATTAACAATTATAAGAGGGTGAAATCTCTATTTTCGGAGAGACTGGATCTGGAAATTTCGGTAACTACCTTTGATGAATGCATGGACTGTAAGCCTATCTTTTTGTTGAAATTTCACTTTTATTTCTTAACAAAATATGTAAAAGACATCCTGAGGTTTAATATTGATATAGCTAGTACGAGAACCTAGAGGGGGGTGAATAGGTATATAAAAAATTTCCTTGAAGATTGCACAATATTTAAACAGTTAAAGGATTTGCAACAGTTAAAAATTCAATCGCAAGACTGAGTAAGGGAAAGAGAGAATTGAACACGCGGTTTATAGTGGTTCGGCTTGATTCAAGCCTACGTCCACTCTTCTGCACTGACAGCCAATTGGTTGGATTCCACTATGATCAAAGAGCTGTTACAATGTTAATCTTCCTTGATTTCTAGGTGTAGATGATCTACCACACTCGCTCAAGGTGTCACCAAATATAGACACTCTCTGTGTATACAATTTCGCTCGAATTGTATCGACTAACAATCAAGGTTCTTCAGACTCTGGAACTTTTCTATCGATCACACTCTTAAAACAACTAGAACGTCTTCCTTTTATACTCCTTTATGCCATCATAGCCGTTGGCACTTACCAAAGGAATTCCTCCAATCTACCCGTTGGAGAATCAATCAAGAAGATCATCCGAGCTATTTAAGGAATCGATGATAGCCCATCAATCCTGTTCGCCCATACAATCGGGATCTTGGTTTCCAAGAATAGAACATTCCAAGATTATTTCGTCGACCATCGGATCTTCAATCGATCTTAGATAAGAATCAAAGAATCGAAATATTTATCCAACCAAAGAATCTTTTCCAGAGGATAGGATCGAATCATTAACCATTTACCTCGGCTTTGGATTTCCTTCGTCACTCGGATTAGAAAGACCGTCAGTGAGAATAGACTTAAGTCTTGAGTCTTGATTCTTAAATCTTGAGTCTTGAGTCATGAGTCTTGAGTCTTGAGTCTTGAGAATATAAAGTCTTCAGACTTTAAACTGTCGGTCTCCGAACATCCAGACTTAGACTGATAGAAACGTTTTGTCAGCTTCAAAATATTCTGGAAAGATTTCTCCAACAATCTCCCCCTTTTTGATGGTGACAAAACTTTCTTGTAGATTTGAACAACTTTGACCTGCAAAAACATTTCTCAAGCAATATGGCTAACTCATAAAGATTAATAAAACAACCAGACTCGCATCCACAGAAAATTGGTTAGTCTTTCATGAGTAACACCATATAACAACACTTGAAATAAATGCAACCAGTCAAGCATCACAATCCACAGCCAGTTCAGTCAAATTCACACTCAAGTTCAAGTTCTCAAGTCATACTCAAACATAACCATAATCACAAAAGTTAAAGTTTTTTAAAAATGTTGGTTCAATTTTTGTCAGCATTAAAAAGGGTGAGAAAGGAGTCATGTCTGCTTGGGAATGCGCACGATCTAGAAATCCCCAATGGATGGACTACTCCTTCGAGCTTCTTCAGGTCTTCCTCGTTGAGCTACCTCTTCTCCCTTAGCATTGGCTTGAAGTTGCGAGCGAGGTCTTTGAATTTATCCTCCAGAGAGACTGAAGATGCTTGTCCAAAGCATTCTTCAAGGCTTGGATTTCATAGTCCGAGCATATATCTCGTCCACGCATTTCCGTAAGAATATCCATGATACGACGAAAATCTGCAGAATCTTCCGTACGTGTACTAGCATTGGCTTTCTCGAAGGTGTGTATGCGTACGATGGTGCTTGTTAAGTCTTGCAGATTTGGATCTGACGTATCGTGACCTTCCTCAGGCAATTGAGAGACCTGAACTTCTTCTGGGTCTTTTGGAGATTGTCTTAGATCTTCACTGACAGCAGCATGAGGTGTAGACCTCTCTTGCTCGCCAACTCCCCCTGTCTCTAGGACATCGAAAGAGGAAGAATGATGATCATGCTCTTGATTTCCCTTCTCTCCATATTCATCAGCAAACTTTTCTTTTTCTCCTTCTCCTTCTTCTTCAACTTCTTTCTCCTTCTCTCTCTGTTCTTCTTCTTTCTCGTTTCGCTCTTCTTCTTCTCTCGCTCTGCTGAAGTTCTGTCGGTTGAGACACAGAACGTCTGGTTCTTGTCAGTGGATGAATAGTGGGATCTTCATCATCTTCATCTTCATCTTCATCCTCCAGGATGAGAGTTCTTTTCTTCTTTTTCGATGGAGCACCAATGGCCTCCTTTCCTTTTCTCTTTGAGGCAGACTAAACTAGAGATTTCACTTTGAATTTCTCCATTGCCTTTGAGAGTTCTTGCAGACGCATCTTCATTAACATTTTCAACCCTACCACCATCTTATCACACGGTCGAACACAAAAAGTATGTGGCGGTTCAATGTTCATGTGTCTGAAGATCTTGGTCACTAGACCAGGATAAGGCAATTGTCCTTTGTCTTTTGACATTGCTCTGTACATATGGAAGAGAATAATGTGCGGGAGAGAAAACTTCCGTCCTGAGTTGATCGCATACATCAACTTTGCTTCGTAAAGAGACACGAAGTCTTTGACGTAGACTTCGGTCCGAGACAAGTTGATCACAATCTTATGAAGCACGATGTTGATGGCCTTCATCCTTGAGTAAGTAATTTTCTTCTCTGTGTCCATATCTTTGACAAGATCCAGAGTAGTACGAGCAGGTGAGACTTTGATTGGGAGATAGCGTCCCCGTTCAACTCCAACTATGTCCGCCAACATATTCACATCTACCACGTAAACTTGGTCTCGAACACTGAATGAAATTCTATTCGCATCCAAAAAGCTAAGATTTGAATAGAAATAAGCGGTCAGTTGAGCATACCCATCCGTAGAGTCAGAGCAAAAAGTCTCAAGTTGAAGCAAATTCAACTTCTCTCTTAAGTTCATGTTGATGGTGTCCAGGAAGTCAAAATCAACACTTCTAGGGTTTATCACCCCTCTTTTCAACAGCCTGAAATACACTTTTTCCTGATCCTTGGATTTAAACAAATCCATCCGATTTCCTTTCACCTTTGCTGCCACACCCATTCTAGGTTTAAATTCAAGGAACATTTTGTCATCATCGTTCCCTTCAATCAGATTTTGTCCTGGCAAACGAGGGTCACTAGGAATGTTCGCAAGAGCCTCCTCTGCTCTTCCTTTAGGAGCAATTCCCAATTCCTCCATTTTCCGCAGAAAAAGATACTCATTCCCATAATTTTTGTCCTTAAGGAAGTCATCTATATATTTTAATGAAGAACCGGAGCTTTTCAACGCACGATAAAGCTTATAGATAAAGGAGGGTCTTTGAACTCTTACTGGGTTGACTTCCTCGATTATCTCATCTTCCAGATGTTGACTTGCACCTTGTGGGGTAAGAGGTGTTGAATGACGTGGAGGAGAGCGAATCGGACTTTGTCGCTGACTTGATAAGTCTTCTTCCTCGCAAGATCGAAGTGTGTCGGTCCCTTCTCCATTCTTTGTGGTCCCCGCTTGCGATTCTTGATGATTTCCTCGAAGACGACATCTTTCTTTGTCTATTGGAAGATTCCTTCACTTGCTTTTCCCAAGAAAAATGACCACTTTCTCGACGACGAACAAGAAGTAGAAACAGTATCGGGAGGAGAGTGCCTTTTAGGGTTTTGAAAATTGGGCGAAGAAAAACTGTATATATATATACCTCGGATTTGAAAAGAGAAGTTTAATCGGTACAAGGAAAGTGTACGAACACTTCTTTTCAAAATCAATAACTGCCAAAATTAATTCCTTAAAAAAGACAAGTTTTCAAATTTCACACGAATTATATCTGAATGAAAGATCGTACCTTTTCGAGATAAAATAACTAAATAAGAATTCGTACCTTTTAGATAGCAACTTACAATCTTTAGTCATGAATGTTTGAGTCTCATAGTTTAAAGTCTGAGAGATCAGAGTCTTAGAGTTGGTGAGTCTCTGAGTTGGTGAGTCTCTAGACTTTAACTTCTTCAAGCTTCAAAATGTTGAGTCTTGCACGGATAAAGTCGAATTGATTTTTCTCCAAAGGCTTTGTGAATATATCCGCTAGTTGACTCTTTGAATCAACAAATTGAATCGAGATTTCTCCATTTTGAATATGATCTCTAATGAAGTGATGTCGAATCTCAATATGCTTTGCTCTTGAATGAAGGATTGGATTTTTGGTGAGATTGATCGTTTGGTGTTGTCACATCCGATTTCGTGCATGAGTCTTCAATGCCAAAGTCTTGTATCTGTTGTTTTATCCATAGAATTTGCGAACAGCGGCTTCCAAGAGCTACATACTCTGCTTCTGTCGTTAAGAGAGCTACAGTGCTTTGCTTCCTTGAGAACCAAGACACTGTCCTGTTTCCAAGCAGTTGACAAGTTCCAGAAGTGCTCTTTCTATCTACTCTGCAACCGGCCAGATCTGCATCTGAATATCCTAGAAGATTAAAGTCTCCCCTCTTTGGATACCAAAGACCGATGCTTGAAGATGAGGCAACGTATTTGATAATACGTTTCACGGCAATGAGATGTGATTCTCTAGGATCTGATTGAAACCTAGCACAGATGCAAACACTCAACAAAATATCAGGTCTAGAAGCAGTAAGATAAAGAAGTGAACCGATCATGCTCCTGTACAGCTTTTGATCTACTTTCTTCCCTTCTTCATCCTTGTCTATCTTCTGAGAACATGACATTGGTATGTCGGTCTTTTTGCACTTTTCCAATCCAAACCTTTTGACAAGATCATTCGCATATTTTTCTTGATGAATGAAAGTTCCTTCCTTCATTTGTTTCACTTGGAGTCCAAGAAAGAATGTTAACTCTCCCATCATACTCATTTCAAACTCATCCTGCATAGACTTAGAAAATTTATTGCATAGACTTTCATTAGGTGATCCAAAAATAATATCGTCCACATATATTTGAACAAGTAAAAAGCTTTTGTTTTCCTTCTTGATAAACAAAGTAGTATCTACTTTACCTTTGACAAAACCATTACGTAATAAAAACTTACTTAGTCGTCGTACCAAGCTCGAGGTGCTTGCTTTAAACCATACAGGCCTTTTTCACCCGAAGGCGAGTGCGGCTTCTTTGGGTCTTCAAACCCAGGTGGTTGTTCAACATAAACTTCCTCATGGATAAATCCATTTAGGAATGCACTTTTGACGTCCATTTGGAATAACCTGAAATTTTTATAACAAGCAAACGCAAGTAATAGACGAATAGCCTCTAACCTTGCTGCGGTGCGTAAGTCTCGTCATAGTCTATTCCTTCTTCTTGCGTATAGCCTTTGGCCACGAGTCTTGCTTTGTTTCGTACGACTTTTCCTTCTTCATTCATCTTGTTCCCGAATACCCATTTGGCTCCAATAACAGCTTTACTTTTTGGTTTAGATGTTAATTCCAGACATCATTAATGTTGAACTGTCGAGTTCTTCTTGCATAGCTTCGATCCAACTTTCATCAGATAAAGCTTCTTCTATGCTTTTTGGTTCAATTTCAGAAATGAGAGCCACAGCACTAGATTCTTCACGCCTTTTTGATCTGGTGCGGATTCCTTCATTGATTTCGCCAATAATGAGATCTTTGGGATGACTGGATTTGTGCTTCCAGTTACTAGTTGATTTGCCTGGTTGATGATCTCTTTCTTTATTTGAATCTTCGTGAGTATCTTGATGTTGGACTTCCTGAGTCTTAGATGCTTCTTGAGTTGAAGACATTGGAAAGTCTAGAGTGAGTTCAGACTCTTCAT
Organism: Eucalyptus leucophloia subsp. euroa; assembly: GCA_017140325.1. Lineage (NCBI taxonomy): Eukaryota > Viridiplantae > Streptophyta > Magnoliopsida > Myrtales > Myrtaceae > Eucalyptus > Eucalyptus leucophloia. The sequence goes on from JADGSA010000015.1 coordinate 337,502, forward strand.
ATTGAGTCTGGCTGGATTCATCTTGCGTTGAGTCTTGGAATTTGACATTCATTGATTCCTCCACAGACTGGCTTTTCTTGTTGTAGATTCTGTAGGCTTTGCTTGAAGTAGAATATCCAAGGAAGATGCCTTCATCTGATCTTTCTTCAAACTTACCAACTCGATCATTTGCATTTTTCAAAATAAAGCATTTGCAACCAAACACATGAAAGTATGAAACAATAGGCTTCTTACCTTTGAACAATTCATAGGGGGTTTTCTCTAGAATAGGTCTTAAGAAGACTCTATTTATGATATAGCAAGCTGTTGAAACAGCTTCAGCCCAAAATCGTGAAGAGATTTTACTTTCAATTAAAAGTGTTCTAGCCATTTCTTGAAGAGATCTATTCTTTCTTTCCACAACTCCATTTTGCTCTGGAGTATATGGTGAGGAAAACATATGGTTAAAACCAGATTTATCACAAAATTTCGTAAAATCTTGATTTTCAAATTCACTTCCATGATCTGTTCTTATACTTGAAATGGCACATCCTTTTTCATTTTGAACCTTTTTTGCAAACTTCTCAAAGTACGAAAAAGTTTCTGACTTACTTGCAAGAAAATATACCCAGGTAAAGCGAGAGTAATCGTCTACAATTACTAGACAATACTTCTTACCTCCAATGCTGCGGGTTCTTGTTGGTCCGAAGAGATCCATATGAAGCAACTGTAGTACATGATTAGTAGAGACATGATTTATTGGCTTAAATGAATTTCTTACCTGCTTTCCCAAAATGCATGGAGTGCATAAGTCAGACTTTTGGTATGGCACTTTAGGTAGTCCTCGAACAAGCTTCTTTGATGAGATTTTGGTTAATTGCTTCATGTTGATGTGGCCAAGCTTTCTGTGCCATAAGACTGCTTCATCTTGAATTGAGATTAGGCATTGTGCTTCATTTGGTTTTACATCAAGGAGGTAGATGTTTCCATGCCTTCGACCCATGAAAGACTGAGTCAAATCTTTACTAATTCCAGAACATATGCCTTCTTGAAAAGAGATCTTGAAACCGGTATTACATAATTGGCTAATGCTGAGAAGATTGTAATTGAGTCCTTCCACTAGATAGACATTGCTTATTGTGAGATTTCCAATTTTCACAGTTCCGAATCCCACAATACTTCCTTTGCTATTTCCTCCAAATGAAACTTTTCCACCATTTACTTGAATAAGCTTTATGAAACAATTTGAGTCTCCTGTCATGTGTCTTGAGCATCCGCTGTCAAGATACCACTTTACCTTCTTTTTGACAGAGACCTGCATTCAAAAAAGAGTCTCAAGCTTTCTTTGGTACCCAAATTTTCTTGGGTCCTTTGGTGTTAGTAGGATGAGCATTATTAGGCCATACTCTCTTAATGGCTTCCAAACCATAGGACAGTCTTTTTCAAAATGATCTTGATTTGTTACACTTTGAACATCTTAGAGCATTTCGACCTACAGACTTTACAAAGACTTTCTTGAAATGATTTTTGTAAGCCTCTTTTGACGGTCTTTTCTTAATTCTTTCTTTTACTTTTGGAAAATCAATCAAGGGGATTGTTTCCGCTGTCATACCTAGACCAGACTTATTAAAGTAAGGTCTTTGAATTTGAAAGAACTTTTTCAAGTTTTTCCGACCCTATTGAAAATTTCTTTGAAATATTTGATAAATCAGTTTTTAAGAAAGCATTTTCTTTTGAAAGTTTTTCTTCATTCTCTTTAAGAGTAGAAACATTCAAGTTTAAACTTTTCACTTTTTCTTCTAAAATGTTTTCCTTTTGTTTTAAAACTGAGTTTTCCTTTTTAAGTTCGGAAATCTTTTTGAGAGAAGTCTTAAGACTAAAACATAATTCATCAATGTATTTAGAGACTTTGACAGGGATTTTATAATCACTTACCTCAAATTCACCGTCGAGTTCCGATCCAGTCGAGTCGATTGCGCCATCGGACACGGGTTGGCATATTCCTCATCACTTTCTTCACACTCGTATCGCTCCGGGTTTCGGCTTTAAGAGCTTTTCGAGACTTCTCGGGCTTTCCTCTTTTCTTCTTCGAAGAGGACAGTTGGGTACGATGTGTCCCTTTTTCTTACATTCGAAGCAAACTACATCTTTGTTTGGTTCCTCATCATCAACAGACTTGGTCTGCTATCTCTGAAAACTTTGTTTCTTTGAGTTGAACCTTCTGCCTTTTCTATTCAGTTTTCTGAATCTTCTTATCATGAGGGCGAGCTCCTCATCATCCATATCATCTTCGAATCTGCATCATCGAGTCATCATTTGATTTTAGTGCAATAGATTTCTTACCTCTAGGATCTTCATCTTCATTAATTCGTTCCACTTCGTAAGACTGAAGAGTTCCAATCAGCTCATCTACAGATAATGGCATGATTCTTTGCGTCTCTCTTATTGAAGTCTTGATATGATTCCAATCCTTGGAGAGTCCACGCAGAAGCTTGTTCACCTTCATGGGATCAGAAATTTTTTGTCCTTGGTTCTCAAAACCATTGACAATATCGTAAACGGCTAAACATGTCGATTATAGATTCTCCTGGTTTCATTTTGAAGGCTTCATATTGACCAAGGAGAATGTTAATTCTGGTCTCCTTCACTCGGTCTGTCCCTTCATAAGTGATATGTAATCTATCCCAGACTTCTTTTGTTGTAACACAAGAAGATATTCTGTTATTTTCAGTTGGTAACAAAGCACAATATAAAGAGTAAATTGCTTTTGCATCGAGTGCTTGTCTCTTGTTTATTTCTTCTTGAGACATTCCGCTGGCTTCAACAGTTTCTTTCCCTCTTTCAGATACTGATGCAGCAGTAGGAGTAATTCCTCTTTCCACCACATCCCATTCCAAAAGATCCTTTGACCGTAGAAAAGCTTTCATCTTGTTTTTCCAGATGTTGTAATCTTTTCCATCAAAGTAGGGTGGTCTGGTATTGCTTTGCCCTTCCACCAGCCCTGGTGCTAGCATACTAGCCATGGATCTTTTACTACGAAGTAAAACACTTCAAATAAAGTAAGAACACGAGCTCTGATACCAATTGATATAGCTAGTACGAGAACCTAGAGGGGGTGAATAGGTATATAAAAAATTTCATTGAAGATTGCACAATATTTAAACAGTTAAAGGATTTGCAAATGCTTAAAAATTCAATCGCAAGACCGAGTAAGGGAAAGAGAGAATTGAACACGCGGTTTATAGTGGTTCGGCTTGATTCAAGCCTACGTCCACTCTTCTGCACTGACAGCCAATTGGCTGGATTCCACTATGATCAAAGAGCTGTTACAATGTCGATCTTCCTTGATTTCTAGGTGTAGATGATCTACCACACTCGCTCAAGGTGTCACCAAATATAGACACTCTCTGTGTATACAATTTCGCTCGAACTGTATCGACTAACAATCAAGGTTCTTCAAACTCTGGAATTTTTCTATCGATCACACTCTTAAAACAACTAAAATGTCTTCCTTTTATACTCCTTTATGCCATCATAGCCGTTGGCACTTACCAAAGGAATTCCTCCTATCTACCCGTTGGACGGAATCAATCAAGAAGATCATCCGAGCTATTTAAGGAATCTGATGATAGCCCATCAATCATGTTCGCCCATACAATCAGGATCTTGGTTTCCAAGAATAGAACATTCCAAGATTATTTCGTCGACCATCGGATCTTCAATCGATCTTAGATAAGAATCAAAGAATCCGAAATATTTATCCAACCAAAGAATCTTTTCCAGAGGATAGGATCGAATCCTTAACCATTTACCTCGGCTTTGGATTTCCTTCGTCACTCGGATTAGAAAGACTGTCAGTGAGAATAGACTTAAGTCTTGAGTCTTGAGTCTTGAGTCTTGAGTCTTGAGTCTTGAGTATTGAGTCTTGAGTCTTGAGTCTTGAGTCTCGAGAATATAAAGTCTTCAGACTTTAAACTGTCGGTCTCCGAACATCCAGACTTAGACTGATAGAAACGTTTTGTCAGCTTCAAAATATTCTGGAAAGTTTCATTTGGAGGAGGTTTCTCGCGATGCCAGGTTGGGGTGCGAGTGATAAAATGTGGGATGCAATCACTGATCCCAATAAAGAAAAAAAAAAATGTGTGGTGACCCAATTGAAAGATAAAAGTGGAAATTGAATCATGCATGGTATGGTGACATGTACGCATGGCTGTATGATATGATGTGTATGAGTGCATTGTGGTATGTGCACGTGAGGTATGGACATGCACGAATGCTTGAGGATGAGTGCATGGTTGTATATGCACCTATGGCATGATGGTATATATATGAATACTTGATGATGAGTGCATGATGGTGTATGCACATATGGTATGATGACATATGCATGGCTGTGAGGTAAGTTATGCTTAGATGCATGAATTGATATGTACTATGCTATGGTGTTATGATTGTGTTGTGTGATGCATTGAGTAGTTTAACGGATCTTTTACCTGCTAAGTGGCTGTACTCACCCCTTCGGGGACCAACATTTCAGATTAGAAAAATGCTGCTCCCTCCGGTCACGCGGGTACCTTTTACGACCTTCCTTCTAACGTGGAGGTCGAGTGTTCAAAGATTGATTGTGTTACCATCCCTAGTCTGACTTTTATTCAGGTTCGCGTGCTAGTGATGTATGATGTGGGCCTGGCTAGGGGCCCGGTTATCCAGGAGTTCTTGTCGGTCCATGTCCGCCGTGGCGGAGTGATACGAGGGATGTTGCCATCGCCACCGCCCAATGCACCAGCATGGGTGTGATGGCCCCTATGAGGAGTGGGAGCTGACTTTTTGGGATAGCCGACACTTGTAGATGGGGGATGACACGTGATCAATAAAGGGGTCAAGATCTCACTTTTTGAGCTATGGCCAAGTTTAGCTAAAACTCTTGGCTTTTCTTTTTGGTTGTACCGACCCAAGAAATCCATCATGAAAATATGTAAATAAAAGTAGCTCGGCTTCATCTTTTCATATGGTGCGTAATTGGTGTGCATTGCCTTATGATTATTGGAGGGAGGAATGGTGAGACTTGTTTATGCTTCCGCTAATAAGTTGCGCTGGGACCATTTTCAAAAAAAAAAAATATATATATGCCTATGAACTACGGTGCTTCTACTAAGAAATGTAACTAGTATCCATTAGGTGGAGCGATAGGTACCTGTGGTGACCCTAGGTGTTTCAGGGTGCCACAAGCTCCCCCTATCTCTATGGCTACAAGTGGAGAAGAAAAATCTTCTTCTTGTTCTTTCTCAACTTCAGCTCCCAAGTGATGTTCTTTTTCCCTTGCATCTCCTGCAGTTTCCCTCTGAGTCTTTTCAGAATCCTCTGACAAAGATATTGCAAAAGAAGGTTCATTAGAGTCATCCCAACCCTCTTTCTCTTCTACTTCTCTTTCTTCTTCTTCTCTTTCTTCTCTTCTTTCTCTTTCTCTTTCCTTTGCTCTTCCTTCTCTTCTTTCTTCACTTCCTTCTCTTATTTGCTTTGTTTCTTCTTGTCCTCTTTCCTCTCTATGCTCTAGCTGCTCAAAACTAACAAAACTTCAAAGATTTCTCAAGGCAAATGCAGAAAGAGTAAGATCATCCTCATCCTCTTCGTCTTGCAGGATAAGGGCTCTTCTCTTCTTGATAGTAGCACTCATAGGCTCCTTGACTTTCCTTTTCTTTGCGGCAGAGTCTTGTTTTGATTTGCTGGGGGACTTCTCCTTCAAGCGCTCTAAGGCTGTGTTCAGTTCCTTCAATCTCATATTTGACACCATCTTTAGTCTTATAACCATAGGAGTAATGGTTCTGACGCAAAGAGATACTGGAAACTGAATGTGAAAATGTCAAAACAATTGAGTGACAAGCGTAGAGTAAGGGAGTTGTCCCTTATCTTTCATAACAGTCCTATACATGTGCACTAGGATTGTGTGTGGCAGCGAGAACTTCATCCCATTACTGATGGCGAACATCAGTTTTGCTTCAGAACGAGAGACATCTATCTTGAAGGTTGACTTGGTCAAATGCAGTTGATCATAATCTTGTGCAACAAAATGTTGGAGGTAGTCATTCTGGAATAGGAAATCCCGCCTTCAGCAAGTCTATCCCGAACAAGAAACATTGTTGCATGACCAACAGACACATTTATTAGTTGGAAACTCCCTATTTCCACACCAATAACATCAGCTACTGTGTCCACATCCACCACAAACTCTTTTTCCCTCATAGTAAAATGAAATCTATTCACGTCTAGAAAAGACAAGTTTGAATAGAAATATGCAGTTAATTCAGGGTAAACGACGAAAATCTCAAAGCAAAATCTTTCAAGTTGAAAGAGAGTAAACTTTTCCCTCGGGTTCACCTTCAAAGAATCCAAGAAATCAAAATCCACGGATCGAGGGTTCATCACCCCTCTTTTCAACAACTCCGAGTAAGTCTTTATGTGGTCTTTAGAACAAAACAAACTTGTTCCCTCACCATGCACATCAGCAGCAACACCCCTCCTACGCTGAAAATTCACATACATTCTCTCATCATCATCCTTCACCTCAGGCTGATTAAAGGAACTAAACCGCAGATCACTTGGAAAGTTAGCAAATGTTCTGTTCACCAATCCTTTAGGCATAATGCCTAGTCTTTCCATTGATCGTAAAAACAAAGTTTCATTCTTGTATCCTCTCTCTTGGAGAAACTCATCAATAAAGGTTATCGCAAGCACCACCTGCGTCAACTGATTGTAGAGTTTAAAAAGAAACTGGGATTTTAACGTTCTTCCAGGTTCAACATCTTCCACTATTTCCTCTTCCATTGGTTGGCACGAAGGATTTTGAGTGGCACACTGTGGAGAATGACGCTATTGACAATGTTGTTGTTGCTGAGGAGAATCTTCTTCTTCGGTCAAGTTAAAATGCGTAGGACCCTTTGGCATATATTGTGGTCCCCTATTTGCAATCCGAGACGACTTCCTTTGGAAAGACATCTTCTTAGTCGAGGAGGATTTCTCGAACTCGTTCAGTTGAAAAAGGTGAAACCTTGTAGAGCAAAAGTGAGAGAGTAGGAATTTTGTATTCTAGGGTTTGTGAAAACGTAAATGGAAAAGGACTCGATAGTATATAAAGCAAGTGAAACAAGGTATACGAATCATCATAAAGGAAAAAAGTAAACTTCCTTTTTCAAAAATAAAAACTGCCAAAATTTAAAAATTTAAAAAGATAATTTCTAAAAGTAAAATAGGTAAGCAACGATTCAAATAATAACATACCTATTCGAAATTTTTATACTAAAATTAAATTACCTGCATTAACTTACAAAAGTAAATTCTAGATATTTTGAGTCTGACCAGCTTCAAACTTTAACCGGTAAAAGATAGAATATTTAGTCTGGTGCAAATAGACTCAAATAGATTTTTCTCAAGCGGCTTTGTAAATATGTCTGCCAACTGATTCTTCGAGTCAATGAACTAAATCATAATTTCTCCATTCTGAACATGATCTCTTATGAAATGGTGTCAAATCTCTATATGCTTTGCCCTTGAATGAAGAATTGGATTCTTCATGAGATTAATGGCATTGGTGTTGTTGCATTTAATCTCAGTGCATGATTCTTCAATTCCAAAATCTCTTAACCGTTGCCTTATCCATAAAATTTGAGAACAACAGCTCCCAAGAGCCACATACTCTTCTTCAGCTGTTGATAAACCTACAGTAATATGCTTCCTTGAAAACCAAGACACCAGCTTGTTGTCCAACAGTTGACAAGTACCAAAAGTATTCTTTCTATCAACTTTACAACATGCTAAATCTACGTCTGAATATCCAATGAAAGTAAAGTGTTCTTCTTTGGGATACCACGACCTAGCTTTGGAGTTGTTGCAACGTATTTGATGATGCGTTTTGTAGCACTTAAGTGAGATTCTTTGGGATCTGATTGGAATCTAGCACAAATGCAAATACTATACAAAATATCAAGTCTAGATGCAGTAAGGTAAAGAAGTGAACCAATAATGTTCATGTAAAGCTTCTGGTCTACTTTCTTTCCTCCTTCATCTTTGTCCAGCTTCGAAGAACTTGACACTGGTGTCTCTGTCTTTTTGCAGTTCTCCAATCCAAACTTCTTGATGAGATCTTTTGCATACTTCTCTTGGTGAATAAAAATTCCTTTCTTTGATTATTTAACGTGCAATCCCAGAAAGAAAGTTAACTCACCCATCATAATCATCTCAAATTCATCTTGCATACATCTAGAGAATTTCTTGCATAGATTTTCATTAGGAGATCCAAAAATAATATCATCAACATAAATTTGAACCAGTAGAAAATCATTACCCTCTCTTTTTATGAACAAAGTAGTATCTACCTTTCCTTTAACAAAACCATTTTGGGTTAAGAATTTACTTAACTTTTCATACAAGGCTCGAGGTGCTTGTTTCAGTCCATACAATGCCCTTTTCAATCTGTAGACTAAATCTAGCTTTCTTGAATCTTCAAATCTAGGTGGTTGTTTCACATAGACTTCTTCTTGGATAAATCCATTTAGGAATACACTTTTTACATCAATCTAGAATAACCTGAAATTTTTATAGTAAGCAAAAGCAAGTAATAATCTAATTGCTTCTAACCTCTCTACTGGTGCATAGATTTCATCATAGTCTATCCCTTCTTCTTGTGTATATCCTTTGGCCACGAGTCTTGCTTTGTTTCTAATCACTTTTCCTTTCTCATCCACCTTGTTCCTGAAAACCCATTTAGTCCCAATAATAAACTTACCTTTAGGTTTAGGAATTAGCTCCCAAACATCGTTGATCTGAGCTCTTCTTACATAACTTCGATCTAGCTTTCATCAGACAGGGCTTCTTCCATACTTTTGGGTTATATCTCAGAAACAAGTGCTAAAGCACTAGACTCTTCTCGCATTTTAGATCTAGTACGAACTCATTCATTAATGTTGCCAATGATGAGTTTTTTGGGATGACTTGACTTATGCTTCCAGTTACTAGTTGGTCTGAGAGTCTGCTGATCTTCTGCTTCAGTTGAATCTTCTAGTTCTGCTTGAACTTGATTTTCAAAAGTTTGAACCCCTTTGCGAGAGGTAGACTTTGTAAGGTCTGGAGTAGGTTCAAAATTCTTCAAGTTGAGTTTGATCCAGTTGATTCTGCATAGAATCCTGAAACTTAACGTTCATAGATTCTTCCACATATTGAGTCTTCTTGTTGAATACTCTGTATGCTTTGCTTGAGGTTGAGTAGCCAAGGTTAATTCCTTCGTTTGATCTTTCTTCAAACTTCCCGATTCGATTATTTGCATTTTTCAAAATATAACACTTACAGCCAAACACATTAAAGTAAGAAACATTTGGTTTCTTCCCTTTATACACTTCATAAGGAGTTTTCTCTATAATAGGCCTCAAGAAAACTCTGTTGATGATGTAGCAAGCTATAGAAACTGCTTCAGCCCAAAATCGAAGGAAATTTTACTCTCAATTAAGAGGGTTTTGGCCATCTCCTGCAATGATCTATTCTTCCTTTCCACAACCCTATTTTGTTCCAGAATGCATGGAGAAGAGAAAACATGCTGGAAACCAGATTCATCACAGAACTTCGCAAAGTCTTGATTTTCAAACTCACTTCCATGGTCTATTCATATGCTCGAAATAGCATATCATTTTTCATTCTAAACCTTCTTGGCAAACTTTGAGAAGTAAGAGAAAGCCTCAAACTTATTTGCCAGAAAGTAAACCCAAGTAAAGAGAGAGTAATCATCCACGATTACTAGGCAGTATCTCTTTCCACCAATACTTTGAGTTCTTGTTAGTCCAAAGAAATCCATATGCAGAAGCTACAAAACTTGATTAGTGGAAACTTGATTTACAAGTTTAAAAGAACTTCTAGCCCGTTTTCCTAAAACACATGGCGTGCATAATCCAGACTTTTGATATGCCAGGTTGGGGAGACCACGAACAAGCTTCTTGGATGAAATCTTGGCAATCTGCTTTATGTTGACATGACCAAGCTTTCGATGCCAAAGATTTGCTTCATCTTGAATGGATATAAGACACTAAGAACTTTCTGGTTTTATATCCAGAAGATAAATATTCCCATGTCTTCGACCAGTGAAAGATTGAGAAAAATCTTTACTTGTTCCTGAACAAATGCCTTCTTGGAAATTTATTTTAAATCCAGTATCGCAAAGTTGACTTATACTGAATAGATTGTAATTCAAACCTTCCACTAAGAAAACACCGTTGATGGTCAGGCTTCCAATCTTCACGGTTCCACATCCAACAATTCTTCATTTGTTGTTCCCACCACAAGAAACTTTTCCACCATTTATTTGAATAAGCTTTATAAAACAACTTGAATCTTCTATCATGTGTCTTGAACAGCCACTGTCCAAATACCATTTGATTTTCTTCTTAATATGGACCTGTAATCATAAAAAGAACTCAAGCTTTCTTTGGTACCCATATTTTCTTGGATCCAGGGAAGTTAGTATTAAAAACAGTCTTTGTCCAATCCCTCTTAACAAGTCTCCAAACCTTGGACGTTCCTTCTCGAAATATTTTGAGCTGTTACACTTTGAACATTTGAGAGCACTTCGGCTAACAGGTTTTACAAAAACTTTTTGGAAATAATTTTTGTAAAATGTTTTAGTAGGTCTTTGTTTGATTCTTTCTTTAACTTTGGGAAAATCAATTAAATAAATAATTTCTGGAGTCATACCAAAACTAGATTTGTTAAAATAGGGTCTTTGTACGGAAAGAATTTTCTCCAACTTCTTAGATCCTTCTGAAAATCTTTTTGTGATATTTGAAATATTTTCTTTCAGAAAGGCATTTTTCTTCGAAAGAGAATCTGAATTTTCTTTCAAATCAATAAAAATTTTATCAGATTTTCAAATTTTTCTTTTCAAGAAATTTTCTGTTGCCTCAATTTAGAATTCTCCCTCTTTAACTCAAAAATCCTTTTAAGAGATACTTTGAGACTGAGATAGAGTTCATCTATATATTTCGAGACTTTAACATGAATTTTTAGATTGCTAACCTCAACTTCTTTGTCTGAATCTGAATCAGAATCTATTTCAGAGTCTAAGTCTGATTTTGAATTGGCCATTAGACATATATTGGCATATTCTTCATCACTTTCCTCGCATTCGGTGTTGCTCCATGTTTCTGCTTTGAGAGCCTTTTTGTATTTCTTTGTTCTTTCTTTCTCTTTCTTCAACAAAGGACAATTAGGTCTAATGTGCCCATTTTTTCTTACATTCGAAGCATATCGCATCTTTGTTGGTTTCATTGTCCTTTATTAATTTTTTCTGGAATTTTTGAGTGCTTTGCTTTTTCCAGTTGAATCTTATTCTATGCCTATTCAACTTTCTGAACTTCCTAACCATGAGCGCTAGTTCTTCATCATCCATGTCATCTTCTAAATCTGTATCATCAGAATCATTGTTAGATTTTAAAACAATTAACTTCTTACCTTTAGGATCTTCTTCCTCATTGATTTGCTCCACTTCATATGATTGAAGTGTGCTTACTAGTTCGTCTACTAAAAGAGGCATGATCCTTTGGGTTTCTCTAATCGATGTCTTCACGTGATTCCAATCTTTGGAGAGTCCACGCAGCAATTTATTAACCTTCATTGGTCCTGAGATTGGTTGTCCTTGATACATCAGGCTGTTTACAATCTCTATGAAGCGACTGAACATATCAGTGATGGATTCTCCAAGCTTCATCTTGAAGGCTTCATACTGTCCGAGTAGAATATTGATTTTTGTTTCCTTTACTCGATCAATTCCTTCATAAGTAACATGCAACTTGTCCCAAACTTCTTTTGTTGTTTCACAAGAAGAAATTCAGTTATACTCAGTAGGAGATAAAGCACAGTATAAGAAGGGTTTTAGCATCAAGAGCTTGTCTCTTGGTTATTTCTGCTTGTGTCAATTCACCAGCATTTACAGCTTCCTTTCCAGTTGATGTAACTTTGGGATTAATCCATTTTTCTACCACATCCCATTCCAGTGGATCTTTCGATCTCAGGAATGCATTCATCTTGTTTTTCCACACATGTATTTTTTTTCCCATCAAAGTAAGGAGGCCTGGTGTTGCTTTGGCCTTCAACCAAACCTGGAGCCAAAACACTAGCCATAGATCTTTAGCTTTAGAAGTAAAAATACTTCAGTAAAATAAGCACACAAGCTCTAATACCAATTGAAAGGGCTAGTAACAACACCTAGAGGGGGTGAATAGGTGTGAATGAAAATTTTTGCAAAATTCAGTAGAAGTAATTTGCTTATAGAAAATAATAGACTAAAAATAAATTCAACCTTTAGCAGTTTCAAATAAAATCAAGGAGTTCAAACTTAAACAATTAATTAGAGCTACGAAACAAAATAAAAGAGTTCAGGGAAAAGAATAAGAACACAAGGTTTACAGTGGTTCGGTTTAGATCAAGTCTACGTCCACTCTTCCGCGCTAACAGCCTACTGGCTGGATTCCACTAAGAATCAAAAGAAATTTTACAACTTGATGATCTCAACTTCACAGTGAGGAGTCTCTAATGATCTCTCACAAAGTCTCACTAAGAGTTTCTCTCTTTTGTGTACAACTTTGAACTCGGTGAATGAAATAGCAAGGAACTATAAAGCTTCAGACTTTGAAATTTTTCTTTCACTCACTCTTTTTGTCATGCCCCGAACCTCGAGCACGCGCACATCCCTTGGTGGTCAATAGAATTTTGCGACGTTCCTAGGTCTCATCACTGACCCTTTTTGTGGCACCCCCGACTCACCTGAGTCGCCAGAGATGATCTCTCTTAATTACTCGATCTCATATAACTTCACAGACCGATACCCTTTGACCAGGGGTTTTTTTTTTTTGAAAACGATCCCAGCACAACTTATTAGCAGAAGCATAAACAAGTCTCACCATCTCTCCCTCCAATAACCATAATGCAATACACACCAACTACGCACCATAAGAAAAGATAATGCCGATTCACTCTTATTTATATTTTCATGATGGACATCAAGGTCGATACAACAAAAAGGCCAAGATTTTAACTATACTTGGCTACCACCTCAAAAAAGACTCGATTCTACATCGAACATGTACCACCCTCCATCGACGAGCGTCAGCTATCTCCAAAAAGTGTCAGCTCCCAACAGCTATGCACGCCATCATACCCAATCCGGTGCATCGGGTGGCGGCGGCGGTAACATCCCTAACATCTCTCCATCATGTCGGACATGGATAGATAAAAACTCCAGGATAACCGGGCCATCAGCTCGACCCACGTCGTACATCACCAGGACACGGACTCGAACAAAAACTAAACTAGGAGCACCGACACAGACATGCTTAGTACACTCCACATCCACATCGGTAGGTATGACATAGTAAGGCATCTTTCTAATCTAAAATGTTAATCCCCAAAAGGGGTGAATACAACTACTCAGCAGTAAAGATCCACCACACTACTCAATGCGTCAAACAGAACAATCAAGAATAAAACACATATCATTCATGCATTCAAGCATACCTTACCTTACAGCCATGCATATGCCATATGTGCATATACCACCATGCACTTATCATCAAGCATTCATGCATATATCCATGCCATATGTGCATATACCACCATGCACTTGTCATCAAGCATTCATGCATATATCCATGCCATATGATACAGTCTCAATTTTTTTTATCTTTCCAAGGACCAGTGTTTGCATCCCACAATTTATTGCTCGCATCCAACTTGGCATCACGAGGAACCTCTGGCACACACCTCCGGGCATCCGGCACACACACTCCGGGCATCTCGTATCCCAACTAGCATCACGAGGTATCCCCCCGGCACACACCTCCGAGGCTTCCGGCACCCCCACACTCCGGGCATCTCAAAACTCCCGAGGACATCCGGCACACACACTCCGGGCATCCGGCACCCCCACACTCTGGGCATCCCAACACTCCCGAGGCATTGTCGGCTCACACCTCCGACAGTCTCGTTATTTTCTCAAGTTATATTCACACATGTATCTCAATCTTAACATGGTATTTGATGCAATAGTATCAAAGATCTCAACCAAATTTTCATGCCATATAACAAGCCATATGTCATCACATACGCAGCAAGATCAACCACTCAAAGTATTACATCACATGGATAAATTCATTTATTTTTCAAAACACGTCAATGTTTCGGATAAATCATAATGCATTCCTCTAATTAAAACTTCAGAAAAATTAGTAAATGACATTAATAAATTCTGAAAATTTGACACATTATAGACAAGACCTAAAGGCAGATATCTCATGGATAACTCCATACCAAAAGAATCTCGTACAAAACAGTATGGTCCATGCATCACAGTTTTCAAACTTCAATATTTCAGCTTGCACAGTTTCGGGAGAAATTTAAATTAAATACGCAAATGAACTCCAAAAATTCTGAAATTTTGACTTGTTATAGACAAGTCCTAGAGGTAAATTTCTCATGAAGAAATCGAAACCAAATTTTTTTAGGTTAATAGATATAGATGATTATTTCCCCCTATTCTCGGTGTCATCTTTTTCCAGATTATCATCTTTCAAAAGAAACTCATTTCACCGACCTACATATGTTTATTTCTTCTAAATTTTTAGTATGTTATTCCTCAAAATATTACCTACAACTTTCATTAAGGACACACGAACAAAATTTAACTGTATGATTTTATAAAAATCACGAAATCATACTGGGTCGAGGTAACGTTTTTCCCAGATCCCATTTCTTCAAAGAACAACGATTTCACCGACCTATTTTTGTTCATTTCCTCTAAATTTTTTATATGTTCTACCTCAAGAAGTACACTACAACTTTCATTAAGAGATCAAAGTGATATTTTCACAAGAAAGTTACTTTACAGACCACGAAATCTCTAAAGGTCAGCACAACGAATTCCAAATCTAATTTCTCCAAAGAAAAATCATTTCACTCACCCATACTTGTTCGTTTTGCCTCAAAATTTAGTATGTTTTTCCTCAAGGTGTTCTCTATAACTTTCATGAAGAAATTGAAATAATATTCCAATTAAAAAGTCATATGCAGCACACAAACTCATGGATGGTCGGACTGGTCTTTCCAGAAACAGCATGCATGGCCAACGAATCTCTCTCCAAAGCTCCGAAATTTCATCCCATCTACCACAGCCAAGACTTACCATCTACTACACATACACACAGCAATGCAAGGGGTAGGTTTTAGTACTTCACTTGCCTTAAACTTGAGCACAAACAGCAACAAGAACGGCGGCAAAGCGGCGAACGGACGGCGGCAAGCTAGGTGGACGGTCCTCCTCCTTCCTCTTGCACGCCCACTTCCTCTCTTTCCTCTTTTTCTCTCTCGGACGACACTCTCTCTCTCTCTCTCGGTCGATTCCCCTTCATCAATCCACCTCCCTCTCTTTAGCTTTCTTCCCCTACAATCATTTGCAATCATTTGATTGCATGAAGCCGCCCAAGGAAGCCAATGGGGGCAGCCACACTTGGCTTCTCCTCCATGCCACTTGGCAACTCACATGCAAAAGTTGATGGGCTTCAATGTTGGGCCGGTCTTGGGCCTTCATGGGCCGGTTGACCAAGGGGTTGGCGTGGGCTGGTTGGACGGTCTTTGGGCCTAAAAATTAGCCCATCCTCTCCTATTCCTATTCCATTTAACCCTCATTTAAATTAACACATAATTTCAACTTATAAACCCACAAAACTTTGTAATTTAAATCAATAAAATTCTACTTATAAAGTGCACCACCAAAGAATAAGATTTCTATGTCAATTTGCAACTTAATTAAATCCTTGGGTCACTTGTAGACACATCTCCATTTAAACAATCAACCATTACAAAGCTCGGCCTTAAATTAATTGAAATTCATTAATTCAATGGCTAATACAAAATCAAACGGCACTTCCATTACCTAATCATGGTTCATGGTACTCCAGAGGTTGTCACGAGATTTTAGGATGCCACACTTTTCATTTTATTGCACATGCGGAAATGAATTAACTAATCCCCTGACAACAACATACATGGGATAGAAAAGCGGGACAACCAATTTCAAATCAAATACACTTTCATAAACACCTTCAAGCTTATACAGAAGGTCTATCTCATAATGAACTACTGAGCCACCTATGCTCCCAACCCTTCCGCTTCAAGCTCCAAGTTATTCACACTAGGACCTGAAAATTGTTATACAATAACCAATGAAATATAAATCTCAATGAGTCCTCCTCTAAGCCCTGGTTAGTACACCAACTCAACTCGGGGTATCTCTCTAGAACCTTCCCTCAATCAAACCACGACTAACAACCAACAATCAATAGTCAGTTTACATGCAACCTTACCTGGTATGCCATACCCCGCACATTATAACTTAGCACGATACACGCAAGGCACATGGCCATTAGATGATGCGGTTCATCAATATCATACGAGTCGCATCATAAGCGATCTCACCTGGCCATTGCCATACCCTACACGTTATCGATTCGTGCGTGCGTGCCATAAACAATGTGCTCGACTCATGCATGACCAAAATCAACGATGCAATGATTCTCATGCATTCTTGCACTTTAGTGCACCACCTATCACACATCAATCTATCACACGAGTCCCGATTATAAGGTAAAATCATTATGACACGCCTCATTCCATGCCACACAATTTTACCCCATACTAAGGCCCAACTATCTCACTCAATAATCCGACTCAATACTCAACACCAGGCTCAAGGTTCTAGAGGTGCCCTCTCCTCACGAAGTTCTGATATCGTGTGGCACTTAGTCCCTAACCTCAATCAGTTATAGTTCAAGTTACTAGAGGTGGCTCTCACGCAGTCATGCTGTCGTGTAGCACTTAGTTCTCGACTATGATAAGCAATAGTTCAAGTTACTAAAGGTGGCTCCCACGCAATCATGCTATCGTGTAGCACTTAGTTCTTGCCTATGATAAGTAATAGCTCAAGTTACTAGAGGTGGCTCCCATGCAGTCATGCTGTCATGTAGCACTTAGTTCTTGCCTATGATAAGCAATAGCTCAAGTTGCTAGAGGTGACTCACAGGAAATCTCGCTATCGTGTAGCACTTAGCCCCTATACTATGCATGACAATACTGCAAAGCTTCTAGAGGTAGCTCCCATGTAACTCAAGTCACCATGTAGTACTTAGACCTTAATTACAATAAGCAACGGTGCAAGGTACTAGAGGTGGCTCACACGAGGTTTTAGTATCGTGTAGTACTTAGTTCTTTACCAGCTCACAACTAATTGGTTTTTCTCAACACAACTCACTTTTCTATAAAAGCGGTCCACCTCCCATGTCCCTCGGACAACACTTTTTCCCCTTTTTGTGAAAATTACTCAATTCATGCGAATGCCCGTACATTTACACATCCATTCACTTCATAGAATTAAAGCACATGAATTTAGACATTTTTCGCATTCTGGATGAACAGTGCACATGAACAATGCGCGTGAACAGTGCACATGAATAGTATTTTGTGAATAGTGTCGCGTGAACAGTGAATTTAATTCAATATTTAATAAATTAAATTCAGAAATTAAAATAAACATTAATTAAAATAAACAATCAATTAATTAAGGCAAACAATGCTTAATTAAACACAAAAGCATCATTAAGCAAATAAAGCAAGATTAAGCTAAACTAATCTAATCCATCTATCTAACCACCTATCTTAGGGCTAATACAACTTAATTAAATCACCTAAACTAGAATTAACACTAACTAAACCAACCCTAAGCAAATTTAGGCACTAATCAAAGGATTAGGAGCTAAACTCACCCGTTAAGTGGGCCGGAGACACGGACGTGGCAGCGACAATAGTGGCTATGCACCGGGACCTCTACCACAATGATCCAAGGCGATCCCAAGCTCAGACCAGCAACCACAGCCTTTGCCTCCCTCTGAAACTCTGAAAAATAGCACTACTAGAGGAGAAATGGAGTTGGACGGCTTGGCCGGAGCTCCGATGAGGGGGTTGGCCGACAACCAGCGGTTCCCGGGGGTCTTGGGGATCTTGTAAGAGGTTGGGATGGGTGAAGGAACGGCCGGAATGGAAGAAAAATGGCCGAAAACGCAAAACAGTGCAAGCTACAAGCGGACCGACGGACCGGTGACCGACGGCTTGCGACGGCTGTACAAGACGGCCGGCAGCTCCGTTCGGCTCGTTGGCTGATTCAACCGGGAAGACCATTTTTGACTCGATTCTTTGACGAAAGGTCAGCTGGAGCAGAACCTGAAGGAAGAAGAAAATGGAGAGAGAGAGCTCTGTCGAATTTGGGACAAAAGAGGGGAGAGAGAGAGTGATGGGAGAGCTGTTGCACTCCTCATTAAGCCCTTTCAAATCTTGCCTCAAGTCCCCATGCATGATGACATCATCTTCTCTCTCTTCTCTAGCCTTTTTCTCCCTACAACTAGGGGTATTTTGGTCATTTCACCTTGCACAACCATTCTATCATTGGGCTGAAAATGAAGGCAGGGCCTAAGAAATGGGCTTAGAAATGAATAAGAACGGGCTCGGAAATTGGTCGGGCTTGATTGGGCTCAATTGGGCTTAAGGTTTATTAATGGGCTTAGAAGAAGGAATAGTTGGTTTGGCCCAATGGGCTCATTTGCTTGTCTTAGGCCCGCTATGGTAGTTATCCCACCTTGGGCCTAAGGCCCACACTGGCTTAGCCCGGCCCACATCCTCACGGGCTCGCTTCCTCGTTCCAAAAATCCCTTTTCCAATTGCTCGACTTAACTGGCTCTATCGACTGTTTGATGTAGCTTCATCCAAAGTCCGTCCCAGACATTCTTGATAATTTGAAGTCCAATCCTAAGTTCTCTTTCCATGTCAATTTTGCCAAACGCCATTTCGGTTACAACTCAGACTAACGGGCGGCTCCAAGGATTCACGTGTAACCAACTCGTGCCAAACCACGTTCAAGACATCTCGACGCATGGAAGTCCTTGACTGCATGAAATTACGAATGATAGATTCTTATTTCATAGTACACGATCATTGAGGATCGACATAGGGTCGTTCATAGATTCGATAACGGTAAACGGAATCACCCGTCATTCCATTATGTTCTGTCCATGAATCGACTTCTAGTCATCCTTAGAATCGGCTTGCCTAACTACAGGATCGTCTTCACGTAAGTTTCATGGTCAAGTCGTTTTCCCAGGTCAAGTCCTTTAGTCATACGAGTTCTGTCCTCATTAGCCTTTCCCCTCAAGGTCAATATCTCAAGAGTGATCAATTCCGAGTGAGATCAACCAACAATGCATTGACGAAATTCACCTTCACTCATCCCTTAGAGGCTCGAATTTCAAGATGTCACACTTTTGGAACAACTAGAGAGTCCACCTTAAATACTCCTTCATGCATTCACAACTGTTGGCACTTTCCAAAGAAATTCTTCCAATCTATCCGTTGGATAGAATCAATCAAGAAGATCTCGAGTCGTTAGAAGATTGTGATGAAAGCCTGTCAATCATGTTCGCCCATACAATCAGGATCTTGGTTTACATAAGTAGAACTTTCCAAGTTTACTCGTCTTCCAAAAGATTTGAATATCAGAATTGATTCCAATAAAGATAATCAATCATGTAGGTGCTATATCCAACCATAAAGTCATCCGTAAGCCATACGAATCAAATCCTTAAAGAAATAAAGATAATCTCGCATCTAGATAAGTCTTCATTCTTTAGTCTGGAAACTGTCAGTATGGACAGACTTTGAACCTAAAGTCTGGCGATATTTAGACTTTGATGCTAGAGTTTGGAAGTCTTCAGACTAGACTTTGGAAAGGTTTTGTCAACTTCAAAACAGTAAATGAGTTTTTTCTAACACAGTGTTCCTTATTCTAGTGTTGTGGGTAGTATTATATATGCTATGGTGTGCACTAGGTCTGATATTTCACAAGCTGTGAGCATGGTTAGTCGCCACATGAAGCGTCATGGTAAAGCTCATTGGAAAGCTGTGAAGTGGATCCACAGATATTTGAATGGGACAACAGACGTGGGTATAGTGTACCAGAGGGACAGCAATGGTAGTGAGACTACTGGTTTTATGGATTCGAATTACGCCGATGACTTGGATGATCGTAGATCTTTAGCAAGGTACATATTTACACTAGCGGGTGGTGCAATTAGTTGGAAAGCGTCCTTACAGGATCACATTGCCTTGTCTTCAACTGAAGTAGAGTACATGGCAATAACCTTTGTAGCGAATGATGCAATATGGTTACAAAGTTTGTTCTCGGACTTTGGGTTAGAACATAAAAGTGTGGATATACACTGTGATAACCAATGTTAAATATATTTGGCGTATAATCCAGTTTATCACGAATGAATGAAGCATATCAACATCAGGTACCATTTCATCTGAGATGTCTTAGCTAAGGGTAATGTTATTGTCAAAAAAATTGCTACAGCAGATAACCCGGCAAACATGATGACTAAGTCTATTCCTTTTGGGAAGCTCAAGCTCGCTTGAGCTTTACCGCGCGTCTCGTGGAGAGTGAACGCCCATTAGGGTATTGGGAGAGCAGCATGAATGATAAGCATTATAACTTGGCTTCAAATATCGAGCCAAGGTGGAGAATTGTTAAATTATGTCTTGAGTTTGAGCGTTTACAAAACGCGATTTGCTAGACTCTTGAAGCTACACGAAAGAGGAAATAAGAGATAAAGGAAAAAGAAATAAGAAGTTTTTATTCTTCCCCTGCAAGTGTCCGGATCCCTCTCTGAAGAAGGAAAGAAAGGTGGGGCCTAAGGTCAAACTTTTGACCTTGGGCGCACGCACACACTGCACGTCGAAGAAAGAAGCAGCATCTCTCTCCCACGTGAAGCTAATTTGAGGTGGGCCCCAGGTCAAAGTTTTGACCTTTGTTGGGCACACATATATATGTTCTTTTCGTATGCGCATGGATGGTAGAAACCCTACGAAGCCGCACGTCCACGATCTTTGAAGCCGCAAGCCGTGCGAAGCTGTGAAGAGATACGTGAAGCCGTACGTACACAGACCAAATACGAATGCTAGAGTTTTTGATTTTGGTGTACGTAGAGCATTTCGTTTAAAGCTTGAACGCGCAGTAATTTTGTGCCATAAGTTTATATCCAAGTGAGTTGTTTATTTATAAACACTTTGGATTTGGGGTTAAATCTAGGTGTGGGAAACATTTGAGCGTTTGAGCGATTGTAAACTTTAGTTCTCTGATTATAGTGGATTATTTGCTACTGGCTCTCCCCGTAGATGTAGGTATCGATACTCAGACCGAACCACGTAAATTCCTGGTGTCCTTATTATTTCTCGTTTATTTATCTGGCGATTTCGCGTTGACGTAAATTGCAAGATCCTATCGTTTCCGCGTATTATATTCCAACAATACATGTGATCTTAGTTCGTCACCAAATTTGACTAGAGTCTCTTGGTCTCTCCTTTGTTCTCGGATTTTAGCAGTAGTTATTTACAAAAAAGTAGAGATTGAAACATGATCTGTTGACGACAACCAACTTGACATAATCGAAGAAGAGACCTCCCCCACTCCTTCTCCTCCCCCCGGAAGTTGACAATCAACTTTAGAATTTTTTTTTTTTTTAAATTCGGAGGTCCATATGTGGAGACAATTTAATTTTAAAATTTGAACTATGAATTTATCAAATCCACCTTCTCGTGGAGAACAGCGATATCCAAAGCTAAATGACATGAAATAGGACAACATACACGCGCGACCCATTTAGGTTTTTTATTTTTTTGACCAAAAAAAAAATTTCATTCATTACCAAACTAATACATGAAAGGAAATCTCAAAAGTTACGGTAACAAAATAAACCGATAGATCTCCAAAATAAACAAAATACCAAAAATCAAGGTGTTACTTAGTTGGCAAAGATCATCACGAGCTTGTCTTTCAAGAACAGATCTGTAACTGGGTCCAAGTGAAAGGATCGACAGCCAATCACAAAATCACACGGCACCATCAATGATAAGCACATGCAAAGATCTGTAATTACGGCTTTGCTTTTCAACGATCTATACCTAGATTCGGCATCCCCATGGAGACAACATAAACACGTTGAAAAATCTCAGATCTAACACCTAGGAGAGAGAGTCATGTAGTCAATACGAAGTGCCAAAACTTTGAGTGAAAAAACGTTGAACGAGCACAGATTTGACACTGAAACTACTATGAACAACATTGAAACTAGAGACGAAGTACATATTTATTAAAACTCCAAAATCTAAAATTCGATCAGAGAGAAAGGCTCCTAGGTAAGAAATAAAAGGAAATAAAAGGGAAAGGAACTAGGAGGGGAGGGAGAGATCTACGTCAAATCCCTCCCATCCACAAGTGGAAGAGATGAAAATAGGTTGAGAGAGAGAGATTGAGAGAGAGAGAGAGAGAGAGAGAGAGAGAGAGAGAGAGAGGTTTTTTATTAACCCGGGTCTAGTTTTTTGGGATTCAATCTTGAAATATTATGTTGATCCCATAAATTTCAGACAAATTCACTTTCCTAAAAAATAAATATTGAAATATTCTCTTACATCACTTGTCAATGAGTCACATATTGTCTTTATTCATGCAATCTCCATCTATCTATAAACTTAATTTTTTTAATTGGACTTTCTGCCAATAAACGATAATTTATCATTACTAAAGTCAGTTAATCAAACACCTAGTGAAATACAAAATTTCCAAATGTCCTTCCGACTTTAAAAATTTCCATATAGTTTTAAGACTAGATTGAACATATACGAATAGTTCAAGAATTACATTGGACAAATTCAAAATTCAGAGCAACATTATACATTGGACCAAAGTTTAAAAACCACATTAACCAAATTAAAAATTTAAGAACAACATTGCATATTGGACTAAAATCGAATCAAACTTTAATAATACATACATTTACCCAATTCCATGTATCATTACTTTTCTATTTTGATTGGCTTTTACACAAATAATTTAATTCTCTCTCTCTATCTCCCCCCCCCGCCCACATCCATACATACTACTTTTCGATTTTCTTTGCTATTTTATCTATGGTTAGTTTGTTATTTGTTATCTCTTTCTCTAATGAGTGTTTTTCATCATTTTCAAGATTTGATGATTTCACAAACGATTTGATAAATGATTAACAAGAGAAATTGTCGGTTTCCTTCTCTTCTTACTATTCTATTGAAAAACACATAAGTATCCTTTACTCAATAGCACTCAAACAAGGAATCCACAAGTCATGTTTAATTATATTTGATTTTGGTACCTGCTAAGAACATTTGTTGTCTTAACACGTGCGCATTCCACTAATTAAGATGAAATGAATGTATAATAAATATGTGGTGTGGCTCCTTGAGGAATCTACGATAATTCTCTTCATTTTTTTTTTTTTTTTTTTTGTCGGTCATACTATATTCCTATTCTAACTCTCACTCGCAGACTTTTACCCTGCTTCCTTGCAGGCTTGGGAGTCGAAACCCATTCTTGGAAAGGTGGCCACTGGGGCAAATCCCAGTGGTTAATTCTCTTCATTGATCTTGGCACACTTTATGGACCACAAAATGTTTCAATTCAACCTTGTCATTTCTTGGATTCTTCTTCATATCAAGCTTTTATGAATTATTTCTCGGTCTATGGCGGTAGCAAAGGCCCAGAACTTGGCCTGCCTCCGTGTGTGTGGCAAAAATTATTAAAATAGTTTTAAACCTATTATAATTACACAAATTCAATCCTCAATTTTTTTGTTGGCCAATTCAATCTCGAACCTTTTGCATATGTACCAATTCAATCCATCCAACTAATTTTGGCCAGTTGGTGCTAACGTAGATACCGGCCGGCACTTGTCACTTGGATTTCTTAACTTTTTTTTTTTTAAATGATTTTTTCTTTCTCTTTATTTTTGTGTTTTTTTTTTTTCTTTCCTTCTTCCTTTGGCCGATTACTAGGCGCGGAGGCTAGGGCCGGTAAGGTCAACCTCGCCAGCCACTAGGGAGGTTCACCCTACCAGCACTAGCAAGGGCTAGCCTCACCATGGCTAGGCAAACTTGACCTCGTCCAGCTACAACAAAAGCAAGCTCAACCTCACCTGCATTGGTCCACAAGGTCGACCTTGTTGGCCCTAACCTCTAGCTAGCCTACAACCGGCCAAGGGAAGAATTAAAAAAAAAAAAAACAAAAAGAATGAGAAAGAAAAAATAAATAAGTAATCAAAAAATTAGAACATTACCACATTAGCATCAACCAGATAGGCAGTGCTAACTGGGGTCCACATCAATGCCAATCAACTAAAATTGGCTAAATAGATTAAATTGATACAAATACAAAAAGTTTAGACTAAATTAACCCAAAAAATTTAGATCTGAATTTGCACAATTACAATAAATTTAATGCAGTTTTAGTAATTTTCCATCTATGCGTGTTGTTGCGTGTGCATGTGGGTGCGTGTGGCAGAATTGGTGAGGATTCCCTTCCCACTCACCAAGATTATGAACTATTTTGTCCTTTTTCTTCCTTTTTTTTTTTTGTTTTATTTTCTCAAGATGTATTAAATTAAACATAGAAGCTCGCCTACTTCCGTTTTCTTCCTACAATACGTGTTTTTGTATTACTTTACAACGATAAATGTCCGTTGAATTTCTTTCAACAAATATGTAGAATAACATAAACGGAAATTTAAATCCTCCAGTAATGATTAGTTAAGTGATCGACTGTTTGGTTTATATTTTGATTTATATGCGACTAAGTATGTGTTAATATTGGAGTATTCTTCTTATGCTCAAACTGATTTGTAAGGCCACGTTCTTCATCGTGTGGTGGAGACTACCTCGATACATACAAACGAAGCTTTTACGCACATCTGTATGGATTAGTTAGTCCAAGTGACAGTTGGATTGTCTCCTATTGTCCAGAAAAATGCATGAATTTGGCTTTTGATGCTGAGATTAAAATAAGAACTTAATGGAGTTGCTAATGTAATAACTGCAGGAGTTGCTCTCAGTAACCTTTTCCGGACCTCTTTTCCGTCATTCATTAACAGAGTAGTGATAGGACACTAATCAAATGCCATGGATCTATGAGAAAAAAGCCAAAGCAAAAAGTCGTAATATATCACGACCAAGACCACAAAGTCAAATGCTATAGAAGGATGAGAACAGGATCCTCTAAAGCTAGGGAACACCTACTGCTCTATCTTCGTGGTAACTTCCTGCGTCTGAGCTAGCCATAGTCGTTTTGCTTGGTCTATCGATGGTTCTCTCTCTATCAGCACCATGTGTGAAAAGAAGAATGGCTCTCTTTCTTTTATAAAACTTGTAATTGTTGCATGACTCCCAAGAAGACCGAAAAGCAAAGTGCTGGAAGTCGATGAGAACGAGCAAATCGCTATATGGCCGACAATAAAAAGTAAAGTTGGCTGACAAAAAGCCCCCAAAATTTTGCTGATTGCCTAGCCCTGCACGGGCAATGGCTTTTCCCCAACACTGCTCATTTAATTAATATCTGTAGTTTTATATTGGTTTTTTTTTTTTTAAGGAGACTTTTATGTTTTGGTCCAGCTTGATTTTCCTTTGTGTTTGAATCATGGCATCTACTTTCTCTAATTCTTTAGAGGCAATAATCAAAAAATCAAAAATTAAAAAACTATTTATATTGAGACGACTTAGTAAACATTTCTCTTTGCTTGTCGACTTGTGAAGATCAGGTTACCGACTGCAAATGTTCATGTTGCCATTTGATATTGCGAGTATGAAAGTCCGGGTCGCTTTTTCACGAGTACTTATAAAACTCGAAAGAGGAATAAGCGACTCCACGGACTCGTCTTTGTTGCTGCTAGGTTGTAGCTTTGTCTTGAACTCGTCGGTGTTGAGAAAACTCTTATTGGGTTTTAAAGTTGACAAAACGTTCCTGTTCTTGTTCTTATTCTGAAGAATATTAGACTTCTGTGCTATATGGT
The DNA here is from genome assembly GCA_017140325.1 of Eucalyptus leucophloia subsp. euroa. Taxonomy (NCBI): domain Eukaryota; kingdom Viridiplantae; phylum Streptophyta; class Magnoliopsida; order Myrtales; family Myrtaceae; genus Eucalyptus; species Eucalyptus leucophloia. Next base: position 363,484 of record JADGSA010000015.1, read on the forward strand.
GGAATGTTGTCAAAGTCTATTTCACTCCAGAAGTCTTTCCCACTCTGACGAGATCCAGACTAAAACCAAGTCCAGAATGAAGATATAGTCAGACTCAGGATTATTGATCTTTCGATAAGGATTCAATACATAGAAGATTTATCCTTAATATGGCTTTCTGGCAAAAAATCTCACTTACATTTATAAATATTAATGGTTTTAATTGGTGATGGGCTTAAGGCCCGTCTGCCCATTGAAATAGCTAGTGCGAGTACCTAGAGGGGGGGTGAATAGGTGTACAAAAAAAAATTTTCTCGAAACTTGTACGATATTTAAGCAATTAGAGGATTTGCAACAATTAAAAATTTAATCGCAAGACGAGTAAGGGAAAGAGAGAATTGAACGCTCGGTTTATAGTGGTTCGGCTTGATTCAAGCCTACGTCCACTCTTTCGCACGACAGCCGATCGATTGGCTGGATTCCACTATGATCAAAGAGATGTTACAAAGTTGATCTTCCTTGATTTCTAGGTGTAGATGATCTACCACACTCACTCAAGGTGTCACCAAGTATAAACACTCTCGTATACAATTTCGCTCGTCTCAACTAACAATCAAGGGTCTTCGACTGAATTTTTCTATCGATCACTCACTTAAAACAGCTAGACGTCTTCCTTTTATACTCCTTCATGCCATCATAGCCGTTGGCACTTACCAAAGGAATTCCTCCAATCTACCCGTTGGACGGAATCAATCAAGAAGATCATCCGAGCTATTTAAGGAATCGATGATAGCCCATCAATCCGTTCGCCCATACAATCGGGATCTCGGTTTCCAAGAATAGAATATTCCAAGATTGTTTCGTCGACCATCGGATCTTCAATCGATCTTAGATAAGAATTAAAGAATCCGAAATGATTATCCAACCAAAGAATCTATTCCGAGAAGATAGGATCGAATCCTCAACCATAAACCTCGGTTTTGGATTTCCTTAAATTCTTGGATCGAAAGATCGACGGTGAGAATAGACTTAAGTCTTAAGTCCCGAGTCTTAAGTCTTTGAGTCTTGAGACTTGGGTCTTGAGTCTTGAGTCTTGAGAGAACAAAGTCTTCGGACTTTAAACCGACGGTCTCCGAACATCCAGACTTTAGATCGAAAGAAACGTTTTGTCGGCTTCAAAATATTCTCGGGAAAGATTTCTCCAACAATCTCCCCCTTTTTGATGGTGACAAAACTTTCTTGAAGATTTGAACAACTTTGACCGCAAAACATTTCTCAAGTAATATGGCTAACTCATAAAGATTAATAAAACAACCAGACTCGCATCCACAGAAAATTGGTTAGTCTTTCATGAGAAACACCACATAACAACATAACAACACTTGAATAAATGCAACCAGTCAAGTTCATAATCAAATCCGCAGATCAATTCAGTCAAATTCACACCCAAGTTCAAGTTCTCAAGTCATAAACATAACCACAAAGGTCAAAGATTAAAAAATGAAAGTTCAAATTGATTCTCCCCTTTTTGTCAAGCATTGAAAAGGGTGAGAAAGGAGTCATGTCCGCTTGGGAATGCGCACGATCCGGAAATCCCCAATGGACTGGACTACTCCTTCAAGCTTCTTCAGTCTTCTCATGAGACGAGCTACCTCTTCTCCCTTGGCATTGGCTTGGAGTTGCCGAGCGAGGTCTTTGAATTTATCTTCCGAGAGATCGAAGATTCTTGTCCAGCATGCTTTAAAGCTTGGATTTCACAAATCCGTAACATATATCCGGTTACGCATTTTAAGAATATTCATGATACCGCGAAGATCCGCAGAATTATCCGTCTCGTGTACCGGCATTGACTTTCTCAGAGACGATGGCGCCCGTACGATCCGGCAGATTTCGAATCGACGTACCACCTTCTTCGTGCAATGGAGAGACCTGAACTTTTTTCCGGGTCTTCGGAGATTGTCGTAGATCTTCTGAGCATGAGGTGTAGACCTCTCTTGCTCACTAACTCCCCGTCACTAGGACATCGAGAGGGGAAGAGTGATGATCATGCTTTTGAGTTCCCTTCTCTCCGCATTTGTCAATTTGTTCTTTTTCTTCTTCTCCTTCTTCCTCAACTTCTTTCTCCTTCTCTTTTCTTCTTCTTCTTCTCGCTTTCCGCTGAAGTTACGTCGGATAAGACACGAACGTCTTGTTCTTGTCGGTGCGGGAATAGTGGGATCTTCATTATCTTCATCTTCATCCTCATCCTCATCCTCCAGGATAAGAGTTCTTTTTCTCCTTTTCGATGAGACACCAATGGCCTCCTTCCCTTTCCTTTTTGAAGCACGACTGGATCGGGAGATTTCACCTTGAATTTCTCCATTGCCTTAGAGAGTTCTTTCGACGCATCTTCATTAACATTTTCAACCCTACCACCATCTTGTCACACGGTCGAACACAAAAAGTATGTGGCAGTTCAATATTCGATAAACGAAGATCTTGGTCACTGACCAGGATAAGGCAATTGTCCTTTGTCTTTTGACACCGCTTTCCGTACATGTGGAAAAGGATAGTGTGCGGGAGAGAAAATTTCCGTCCGAGTTGATCGCATACATCAACTTTGCTTCGAAGAAAGACACGAAGTCTTTGACGTAGACTTCGGTCCGAGACAATTGATCACAATCTTGTGAAGCACAATGTTGATTGCATTCATCCTGGAATAGATAATTTTCTTATCTACATCCCTATCTTTGACAAGATCCGAGTAGTGCGAGCAGTGAGACTTTGATTGGGAGATAGCGTCCCATTTCAACTCCAATTATGTCCGCCAACATATTCACATCTACTACATAGACTTGGTCTCGGACATCGAATGAAATTCTATTCGCATCCAAAAAGCTAAGATTTGAATAGAAGTAAGCGGTCGATGATCATACCCGTCGTAGAGTCGAGCAAAAAGTCTCAAGTTGAAGCAAATTCAACTTCTCCCTTAAGTTCAAGTTGATGGAATCCAGAAGTCAAAGTCGACACTTCTAGGGTTGATTACCCCTCTTTTCAACAGCCTTAGATACACTTTTTCCCGATCCTTGGATTTAAACAAATCCATCCGATTTCCTTTCACCTTTGCAGCCACACCCATTCTAGGTTTAAATTCAAGGAACATTTTGTCATCATCGTTCCCGTCAATCGATTCGTCCGGCATACGAGGATCACTAGGAGTGTTCGCAAGAGCCTCCTCTGCTCTTCCTTTCGGAGCAATTCCCAACTCTTCCATTTTCCGCAGAAAAAGATACTCATTCCCATAATTTTTGTCCTTAAGAAAGTCATCTATATACTTTAATGAAGAACCGGTGCTTTTCAACGCACGATAAAGCTTATAGATAACAGAGGGTTTTTGGACTCTTACTGGGTCGGCATCCTCGATTATGTCTTCTTCTAGATTTTGACTTGCACCTTGTGGGTCGGAGATGCTGAATGACGTGGAGGAGAGCGAATCGGACTTTGTCGCTGACTTGGAAAGTCTTCTTCCTCAGTAAGATCGAAGTGAGTCGGTCCCTTCTCCATTCTTTGTGGTCCCCTGTTTGCGATTCTTGATGATTTCCTCGAAGACGACATCTTTCTTTGTCTATTGGAGGATTCCTTCACTTGCTTTTCCCAAGAAAAATGACAACTTTCTCGACGATGAACAGAGAGTAGAAACAAAGTATCGGGAGGAGAGTGTCTTTTTAGGGTTTTGAAAATTGGGGGAAGAATGACCGTGAATTTATATGTGCCTCGGATTTGAAAAGAGAAGATTAAACGGCACAAGGAAAGTGTACGAACACTTCTTTTTCAAAATCAATAACTGCCAAAAATAACTTCCTCTAAAAAGACAAGTTTTCAAATTTCACACGAATTATAAAAGAACGTACCTTTTGAGATAGAATAAGCGAGAATTCGTACCTTTTAGATAGCAACTTACAGTCTTTAGCAATGAATGATTGAGTCTCGGGATTTAGAGTCTAAGAGATCGAGTCTTTAGAGTTGGTGAGTCTCTAGACTTTAACTTCTTCAAGCTTCAAAATGTTGAGTCTTGAGCGGATGAAGTCGAATTGATTCTTTTCCAAAGACTTTGTGAATATGTCCGCTAGTTGACTTTTTGAATCAACAAATTGAATTGAGATTTCTCCGTTTTGAATGTGATCTCTAATGAAGTGATGACGAATCTCAATATGCTTTGCTCTTGAATGAAGGATTGGATTTTTGGTGAGATTGATCGCACCGGTGTTGTCACATCTCGATTTCCGTGCATGAGTCTTCAATGCCAAAGTCTTGTAGTTGTTGTTTTATCCATAGAATTTGCGAACAGCAGCTTCCAAGAGCTACATACTCGCTTCGTCGTTGAGAGAGCTACAAGTGCTTTGCTTCCTTGAAAACCAAGACACTGTCCTGTTTCCAAGTAGCCGACAAGTTCCGAAGTGCTCTTTCTATCGACTCGAACCGGCCAGATCTCGCATCCGAGTATCCTAGAAGATTAAAGTCTCCCCTCTTTGGATACCAAAGACCGATGCTTGAAGATGAAGCAACGTATTTGATAATACGCTTCACAAAGAATGAGATGTGATTCTCTAGGATCTCGATTGAAACCTAGCATGAGATACAAACACTAAACAAAATATCAGGTCTAGAAGCAAGTAAGATAAAGAAGTGAACCGATCATGCTCCCGTACAACTTTTGATCTACTTTCTTCCCTTCTTCATCCTTGTCTATCTTCTCGAGAACATGACATTGGTATGTCGGTCTTTTTGCACTTTTCCAATCCAAACCTTTTAACAAGATCATTCGCATATTTTTCTTGATGAATGAAAATTCCTTCCTTCATTTGTTTCACTTGAAGTCCAAGGAAGAATGTTAACTCTCCCATCATACTCATTTCAAATTCATCCCGCATAGACTTAGAGAATTTCTTGCGAGACTTTCATTAGAGGATCCAAAAATAATGTCATCAACATATATTTGAACAAGTAAGAAGTTTTTGTTTTCCTTTTTGATAAACAAAGTAGTATCTACTTTACCTTTGACAAAACCATTCTGTAATAAAAACTTACTTAGTCCGTCGTACCAAGCCCGAGGTGCTTGCTTTAGACCATACAGAGCCTTTTTCCCCAAGACCGAGTCCGGCTTCTTTGGGTCTTCAAATCCAGGCGGTTGTTCCACATAAACTTCCTCATGGATAAATCCATTTAGGAAAGCACTTTTCACGTCCATTTGGAATAACCTGAAATTTTTGTAACAAGCAAATGCAAGTAATAGTCGAATAGCTTCTAACCTTGCAACTGGTGCATATGTCTCGTCATAGTCTATTCCTTCTTCTTGCGTATAGCCTTTGGCCACGAGTCTTGCTTTGTTTCGTACGACTTTTCCTTTTTCGTCCATCTTGTTCCCGAAAACCCATTTGGTTCCAACAACAGCTTTGCCTTTTGGTTTAGATGTCAATTCCCGACATCATTGATGTTGAACTGTCCGAGCTCTTCTTGCATAGCTTCGATCCAGCTTTCATCGGATAAAGCTTCTTCTATGCTTTTTGGTTCAATTTCGTAGATGAGAGCCACAAAGACTAGATTCTTCATGCCTTTTTGATCTGGTACGGATTCCTTCATCAAGTTCACCAATAATAAGATCTTTAGGATGACCGGATTTGTGCTTCCAGCATTGCTAGTTGATTTTCCAGGTTGATGATCTCTTTCTTTATTTGATTCTCCATGAGCGTCTTGATGATGGACTTCCAAACTCGAGATGATTCTTGAGATGTAGACATTTGAAGGTCTAGAGCGGGTTCGTCTCTTCGCATCGAGTCTTGCTCGGATTCATCTTGCACCGAGTCTTGGAATTTTACATTCATTGATTCTTCCACATACCGGCTTTTCTTGTTGTAGACTCGTAGGCTTTGCTTGATGTAGAATATCCAAGGAAGATACCTTCATCCGATCTTTCTTCGAACTTACCAACTCGATCATTTGCATTTTTCAAAATAAAGCATTTGCAACCAAATACATGAAAGTATGAAACAATAGGCTTCTTACCTTTGAACAATTCATAGGGGTTTTCTCAAGAATAGGTCTTAGAAAGACTCTATTTATAATATAGCAAGCAAGTTGAAACAGCTTTCAGCCCAAAATCGTGAAGAAATTTTACTTTCAATTAAAAGTGTTCTAGCCATTTCTTGAAGAGATCTATTCTTTCTTTCCACAACTCCATTTTGCTCTGGAGTATATGGAGAGGAAAACATGTGATTAACACCGATTTATCACAGAATCTCGTAAAATCTTGATTTTCAAATTCACTTCCATGATCTGTTCTTATGCTAGAAATAGCACATCCTTTTTCATTTTGAACCTTTTTAGCAAACTTCTCAAAGTACGAAAAGGTTTCGATTTATTTGCAAGAAAATATACCCAAGTAAAACGAGAGTAATCGTCTACAATTACTAGACAATATTTCTTACCTCCAATGCTCGGGTTCTTGTTGGTCCGAAGAGATCCATATGAAGCAATCGGGCGCAGTGCATGATTAGTAGATACATGATTTATTTGCTTAAATGAATTTCTTACCCGCTTTCCAGAATGCATGGAGTACATAAGTCGACTTTTGGTAAGGCAATTTAGGTAGACCTCGAACAAGTCGCTTTGAAGAGATTTTGGCTAATTGCTTCTTGTTGATATGGCCAAGTTTTCTGTGCCATAGAACCGCTTCATCTTGAATTGAGATTAAGCATTGATCTTCATTTGGCTTTACATCAAGGAGATAGATGTTTCCATGCCTTCGACCCATGAAAGACCGAGTCGTATCTTTGCTAATTCCAGAACATATGCCTTCTTGAAAGGAGATCTTGTAACCAGTATCACACAATTGGCTAATGCGAGTAGATTATAGTTGAGTCCTTCCACTAGAGAGACATTGCTTATTGTGAGATTTCCAATTTTCACAGTTCCGAATCCCACAATGCTTCCTTTGCTATTTCCTCCGAATGAAACTTTTCCACCATTTACTTGAATAAGCTTTACGAAACAATTTGAGTCTCCCGTCATGTGTCTTGAGCATCCGCTGTCAAGATACCACTTTACCTTCTTTTGACAGACCGCATTCAAAAGAGAGTCTCAAGCTTTCTTTGGTACCCAAATTTTCTTGGGTCCTTTGGTGTTAGTAGGATGAGCATTATTAGGCCATACTCTCTTAAATGTGCTTCCAAACCATAGGACACTCTTTTTCAAAATGATCCCGACTATTACACTTAGAACACCTTAAGGCATTTCGACCTATGTGTTTTACAAAAACTCTTTTAAAATGATTTCTATAAGCCTCTCTCGATGGTCTTTTCTTAATTCTTTCTTTTACTTTCGGAAAATCAATCAAAGGAATTGTTTCAGCTGTCATACCTAGACCCGACTTATTGAAGTAAGGTCTTTGGATTGAAAGAACTTTTTCAAGTTTTTCGACCCTATTGAAAATTTCTTTGAAATATTTGATAAATCAGTTTTTAAGAAAGCATTTTCTTTTGAAAGATTGTCTTCACTTTCTTTAAGAGTAGAAACTTCCAAATCTAAATTTTTTACCTTTTCTTCTAAAGTATTTTCCTTTTGTTTTAAAACTGAGTTTTCCTTTTTAAGTTCGGAAATCTTTTTAAGAGAAGTCTTAAGACCGAAACATAACTCATCAATATATTTAGAGACTTTGACAGGGATTTTATAATCACTTACCTCAAATTCACTGTTCGAGTCCGATCCAGAGTCCGATCCAGAGTCCGAGTCCGATTGTGCCATTAGACACAGTTGGCATATTCCTCATCACTCTCTTCACACTCAGACGCTCCGTGTCTCGGCTTTGAGAGCTTTTTCGAGACTTCTCAACTTTTCCTCTTTTCTTTTTCGAAGAGGACAGGTTGGGTCCGATGTGTCCCTTCTTTTACACTCGGCGTACTACATCTTTGTTTGGTTCCACATCATCAACAGACTTGGTCTCGCTGTCTCGTAAACTCGTTTCTTTGGAATGAACCTTCGCCTTTTCTATTCAGTTTTCTGAATCTTCTTATCATGAGGGCGAGCTCCTCATCATCCATATCATCTTCAGAATCTGCATCATCGTAATCATCATTTGATTTTAGTGCAATTGATTTCTTACCTCTTGGATCTTCGTCTTCATTAATTCGTTCCACTTCGTAAGATCAAGAGTTCTAATCGGTTCGTCTACGATAATGGCATGATTCTTTGCGTCTCTCTTATTGAAGTCTTTATATGATTCCAATCCTTGGAGAGTCCACGCAGAAGCTTGTTCACCTTCATGGGATCAGAAATTTTTTGTCCTTGATTCTCAAGACCATTGACAATATCTCGTAAAACGACTAAACATGTCGCTTATAGATTCTCCGATTTCATTTTGAAGGATTCATATTGACCAAGAAGAATGTTAATTCGGTCTCCTTCACTCGACCGTCCCTTCATAAGTGATATGTAACCTGTCCCGAGACTTCTTTTGCTGTAACACAAGAAGATATTCTGTTATATTCAGTTGGTGATAAAGCACAATATAAAGAATAAATCGCTTTTGCATCGAGTGCTTGTCTCTTGTTTAATTCTTCTTGAGACATTCCACGGCTTCAACAGTTTCTTTCCCTCTTTCGAGATTGATGCAGCAGCAGGAGTGATTCCTCTTTCCACAACGTCCCATTCCGTAGGATCCTTTGATCGTAGGAAAGCTTTCATCTTGTTCTTCCGGATGTTGTAATCCTTTCCATCGAAGTAGGGAGGTCTGGTATTGCTTTGCCCCTCCATCAGCCCCGGTGCTAGCATACTAGCCATGGATCTTTTACTCAAGTAAAACACTTCAAACAAAGTAAGAACACGAGCTCTGATACCAATTGAAATAGCTAGTGCGAGTACCTAGAGGGGGGGTGAATAGGTGTACAAAAAAAAATTTTCTCGAAACTTGTACGATATTTAAGCAATTAGAGGATTTGCAACAATTAAAAATTTAATCGCAAGACCGAGTAAGGGAAAGAGAGAATTGAACGCTCGGTTTATAGTGGTTCGGCTTGATTCAAGCCTACGTCCACTCTTCGCACCGACAAAACCGATTGGCTGGATTCCACTATGATCAAAGAGATGTTACAAAGTTGATCTTCCTTGATTTCTAGGTGTAGATGATCTACCACACTCACTCAAGGTGTCACCAAGTATAAACACTCTCTCGTATACAATTTCGCTCGCCTCAACTAACAATCAAGGGTCTTCGACTCGGAATTTTTCTATCGATCACTCACTTAAAACAGCTAGACGTCTTCCTTTTATACTCCTTCATGCCATCATAGCCGTTGGCACTTACCAAAGGAATTCCTCCAATCTACCCGTTGGACGGAATCAATCAAGAAGATCATCCGAGCTATTTAAGGAATCGATGATAGCCCATCAATCCCGTTTCGCCCATACAATTAGGATCTCGGTTTCCAAGAATAGAATATTCCAAGATTGTTTCGTCGACCATCGGATCTTCAATCGATCTTAGATAAGAATTAAAGAATCCGAAATGATTATCCAACCAAAGAATCTATTCCGAGAAGATAGGATCGAATCCTCAACCATAAACCTCGGTTTTGGATTTCCTTCATCGGATCGAAAGATCGACAAAGTGAGAATAGACTTAAGTCTTAAGTCCCGAGTCTTAAGTCTTTGAGTCTTGAGACTTGGGTCTTGAGTCTTGAGTCTTGAGAGAACAAAGTCTTCGACTTTAAACTGACGGTCTCCGAACATCCAGACTTTAGACTGAAAGAAACGTTTTGTCAGCTTCAAAATATTCTGGAAAGATTTCTCCAACACCCATGCTGGGCCCAAAAGGCCCGGCCCACGGGAATGCGGCCCGTGAATGGGGGGACATATAAAAGGGAGGAGAGAGAGAGAAAATAAATTGGTTAAAAAGAAAACAACGTACGTCTTTTCTCTTCTCACGCTCTCTCTCTCCCAAAAGGAAAAACAAGTAAGCATACGGCGCGCTTTTCTTCCCTTCAAGGCTTCATCGAATTGAACAGGGCCAAATCTCTTCCTCTTGTCGGCGTCGGTGTTTAATCTGTGGCTAACAAGGTACGCTCAAATCCGTGGTGTTCTTTACGATCGGTGATACGTGTTTTCCTGGGTTTTGTCTTCCGCATTGATTTAGGGGTTCGATTCGGCGTCGAATCCGGTTTTCGGGGATCCACTATTCCCAACATTGGTATCAGAGCCCTAGTTCACGTTTTTCCCGACCTTTTTCTGATGTTTTTGATTGATTTTTCGCGAAAGAATTTCGGCCGTACGGATCGGGGCAAAAATCCCGACACCCGAGCGCTATTCGGCCATTTTTCCGAGTTTTCGTAAGTCGAAATCAAATTGTGATGGCATAGGAAGAAAGGCGACATCGAGACGAGTCTGACAATACGTCGAGCGCCGCCGGGCAACGCCGCACGTGCCCACACGCGCGGCCGGAAGGCGCTACGCGTGGGCGCGACACGCCCGGAGACGCCGGATCGCAAGCGTGTGCACGCCACCGGCGGGCAAACCAGCACGCGCCGGTCCGCGGATCGACGCGTGCTGACGTCACTCGATGACGTCATCGTGACATCATCCAACGGTCGGTAACCGCTCGAATGACGTCACCGATGATGTCATCACCGACGACGTTTCGCCGGACGGTCACCGGCCGGCGACCTGACCCAACCGGCGACCCGACCCGACTCGCGGGACGCAGCATGCGCCGGCACGTGCCGGATGACATTTGCATGACGTCATCCCTTGCACGCGCGAGGCACGTGTGGTCGGTCCGCGCGAGCGGTCCGTCCGGTCCGACCGGTCCGACTTCCGACGACCGTTGACCGTTGGCCGTTGACCAACGACCGTTGACCGTGACCACCGTTGACCGTTGACCCAAAAAAAATGGGGGGAAAAAAATGTTTTTCTTTTTCAATTAAGTCTATGTGGATTATAATGTGATCCCTTATTTGTTCTGCATTTGTTGCAAAAACAATGCCTCCCCTGAGGTTGCGCACACTTATTCGCGTAGTTACCGATGAACAAAAGGATAGGCTGTCTAAGTTGATAGCTAAGTTGACTGATCATCGATGGGAGAGAGGTGACTTAATTGATCATGTCCTTGAAGTCAATGGGAAAATTCAACAGGTCATATGGAATGGTCGTCCTATGTCACAGTCAGAGATGGTGCGATTTTTCATAAATACTCTTCCACCTGAATGGCAAGATGTGTTGAATCGCATATGGGATGTCAACGAAGCTGCTTCCTATAAGAAAATTGTGATGGATTTTGTAAACAAATATTACTGTATTGTTTCAAGGGAAAAGATCAAGAAATTGAACAAAAGAGGATCTTTCCCAGTTCGTATGCTGACTTGGTGTTAGTTGTATTGGCTGATATATATTAAGTGTGCTTTGTGGACAACTTAATGTAATATTTACTACATGATTGTTGTTGATGTAACAACTTATATGTTATTGGTAATAGTTGAAAGCATTATTGTTTTATTGTATATCAATTATCTGTTGCTTTCTATTAATGCTGGTTGCTGTGGGTAATTAGCTATGGGTAGTTTTAGAAATTTTTGCAGCTTCATAGAATTGATTTTGCATATGACAATCATATTAATGATAGTTTTAAGTTAGGATTTTTGGAGGATGATTGGAAACGTAGTGACCTTTTGACTCTGAAGCCTTACTTGAAATTATTCATTGATATGATGGGTCTATGTTGTTGGAGAAATCTTTCCAGAATATTTTGAAGCTGACAAAACGTTTCTTTCAGTCTAAAGTCTGGATGTTCGGAGACCGTCGTTTAAAGTCCGAAGACTTTGTTCTCTCAAGACTCAAGACTCAAGACCCAAGTCTCAAGATTCAAAGACTTAAGACTCAGGACTTAAGACTTAAGTCTATTCTCACCGTCGTCTTCCGATCCAAAGAATTTAAGGAAATCCAAAACCGAGGTTTATGGTTGAGGATTCGATCCTATCTTCTCGGAATAGATTCTTTGGTTGGATAATCATTTCGGATTCTTTAATTCTTATCTAAGATCGATTGAAGATCCGATGGTCGACGAAACAATCTTGGAATATTCTATTCTTGGAAACCGAGATCCCGATTGTATGGGCGAACAGGATTGATGGGCTATCATCGATTCCTTAAATAGCTCGGATGATCTTCTTGATTGATTCCGTCCAACGGGTAGATTGGAGGAATTCCTTTGGTAAGTGCCAACGGCTATGATGGCATGAAGGAGTATAAAAGGAAGACGTCTAGCTGTTTTAAGTGAGTGATCGATAGAAAAATTCCCAGTCGAAGACCCTTGATTGTTAGTTGAGATCGAGCGAAATTGTATACAGAGAGTGTTTATACTTGGTGACACCTTGAGTGAGTGTGGTAGATCATCTACACCTAGAAATCAAGGAAGATCAACTTTGTAACATCTCTTTGATCATAGTGGAATCCAGCCAATCGGTACTGCCGGTGCGTAAGAGTGGACGTAGGCTTGAATCAAGCCGAACCACTATAAACCGAGCGTTCAATTCTCTCTTTCCCTTACTCGTCTTGCGATTAAATTTTTAATTGTTGCAGATCCTCTAATTGCTTAAATATCGTACAAGTTTCGAGAAAATTTTTTTTTGTACACCTATTCACCCCCTCTAGGTACTCGCACTAGCTATTTCAATTGGTATCGAGCTCGTGTTCTTACTTTGTTTGAAGTGTTTTACTTGAGTAAAAGATCCATGGCTAGTATGCTAGCACCAGTGGCTGATGGAGGGGCAAAGCAATACCAGACCTCCCTACTTCGATGGAAAGGATTACAACATCCGGAAGAACAAGATGAAAGCTTTCCTACGATCAAAGGATCCTCGGAATGGGACGTTGTGGAAAGAGGAATCACCGCTGCTGCATCAATCTCTGAAAGAGGGAAAGAAACTGTTGAAGCCAGCGGAATGTCTCAAGAAGAATTAAACAAGAGACAAGCACTCGATGCAAAAGCGATTTATTCTTTATATTGTGCTTTATCACCAACTGAATATAACAGAATATCTTCTTGTGTTACAGCAAAAGAAGTCTGGGACAGGTTACATATCACTTATGAAGGGACAGATCGAGTGAAGGAGACCAGAATTAACATTCTTCTTGGTCAATATGAATCCTTCAAAATGAAATCAGGAGAATCTATAACTGACATGTTTAGTCGTTTTACAGATATTGTCAATGGTCTTGAGAATCAAGGACAAAAAATTTCTGATCCCATGAAGGTGAACAAGCTTCTGCGTGGACTCTCCAAGGATTGGAATCATATAAAGACTTCAATAAGAGAGACGCAAAGAATCATGCCATTATCTCGTAGACGAACGATTGGAACTCTTGAGTCTTACGAAGTGGAACGAATTAATGAAGACGAAGATCCAAGAGGTAAGAAATCAATTGCACTAAAATCAAATGATGATTCCGATGATGCAGATTCTCGAAGATGATATGGATGATGAGGAGCTCGCCCTCATGATAAGAAGATTCAGAAAACTGAATAGAAAAGGCAGAAGGTTCATTCCAAAGAAACAGAGTTTACAGAGACAGCAGACCAAGTCTCGTTGATGATGTGGAACCAAACAAAGATGTAGTCTCGTTTCGAGTGTAAAAAGAAGGGACACATCAGACCCAACTGTCCTCTTCTCGAAAAAGAAAAGAGGAAAAGTTGAGAAGTCTCGAAAAGCTCTCAAAGCCGAGACCGGAGCGATACGAGTGTGAAGAGAGTGATGAGGAATATGCCAACTTGTGTCTAATGGCACAATCGACTCGACTGGATCGACTGGATCGACTCATAAGTGAATTTGAAGTAAGTGATTATAAAATCCCTGTCAAAGTCTCTAAATATATTGATGAGTTATGTTTCAGTCTTAAGACTTCTCTTAAAAAGATTTCCGAACTTAAAAAGGAAAACTCAGTTTTAAAACAAAAGGAAAATACTTTAGAAGAAAAGGTAAAAAATTTAGATTTGGAAGTTTCTACTCTTAAAGAAAGTGAAGACAATCTTTCAAAAGAAAATGCTTTCTTAAAAACTGATTTATCAAATATTTCAAAGAAATTTTCAATAGGGTCTGAAAAACTTGAAAAAGTTCTTTCAATCCAAAGACCTTACTTCAATAAGTCGGGTCTAGGTATGACAGCTGAAACAATTCCTTTGATTGATTTTCCGAAAGTAAAAGAAAGAATTAAGAAAAGACCATCGAGAGAGGCTTATAGAAATCATTTTAAAAGAGTTTTTGTAAAACCCGTAGGTCGAAATGCCTTAAGGTGTTCTAAGTGTAATAGTCAGGATCATTTTCAAAAAGAGTGTCCTATGGTTTGGAAGCCTCGTTAAGAGAGTATGGCCTAATAATGCTCATCCTACTAACACCAAAGGACCCAAGAAAATTTGGGTACCAAAGAAAGCTTGAGACTCTCTTTTGAATGCAGGTCTCTGTCAAAAGAAGGTAAAGTGGTATCTTGACAGCGGATGCTCAAGACACATGACAGGAGACTCAAATTGTTTCGTAAAGCTTATTCAAGTAAATGGTGGAAAAGTTTCATTCGGAGGAAATAGCAAAGGAAGCATTGTGGGATTCGGAATCGTGAAAATTGGAAATCTCACAATAAGCAATGTCTCTCTAGTGGAAGGACTCAACTATAATCTACTCAGCATTAGCCAATTGTGTGATACTCGGTTACAAGATCTCCTTTCAAGAAGGCATATGTTCTGGAATTAGCAAAGATACGACTCGAGTCTTTCATGGGTCGAAGGCATGGAAACATCTATCTCCTTGATGTAAAGCCAAATGAAGATCAATGCTTAATCTCAATTCAAGATGAAGCAGTTCTATGGCACGTAAAACTTGGCCATATCAACAAGAAGCAATTAGCCAAAATCTCTTCAAAGCAGCTTGTTCGAGGTCTACCTAAATTGCCTTACCAAAAGTCCGACTTATGTACTCCATGCATTCGGGGAAAGCAGGTAAGAAATTCATTTAAGCAAATAAATCATGTATCTACTAATCATGCACTGCAGCTTGCTTCATATGGATCTCTTCGGACCAACAAGAACCCGAGCATTGGAGGTAAGAAATATTGTCTAGTAATTGTAGACGATTACTCTCGTTTTACTTGGGTATATTTTCTTGCAAATAAATCGAAACCTTTTCGTACTTTGAGAAGTTTGCTAAAAAGGTTCAAAATGAAAAAGGATGTGCTATTTCTAGCATAAGAACAGATCATGGAAGTGAATTTGAAAATCAAGATTTTACGAGATTCCGTGATAAATCTGGTGTTAATCACATGTTTTCCTCTCCATATACTCCGAGCAAAATGGAGTTGTGGAAAGAAAGAATAGATCTCTTCAAGAAATGGCTAGAACACTTTTAATTGAAAGTAAAATTTCTTCACGATTTTGGGCTGAAGCTGTTTCAACGCTTGCTATATTATAAATAGAGTCTTTCTAAGACCTATTCTTGAGAAAACCCCTATGAATTGTTCAAAGGTAAGAAGCCTATTGTTTCATACTTTCATGTATTTGGTTGCAAATGCTTTATTTTGAAAAATGCAAATGATCGAGTTGGTAAGTTCGAAGAAAGATCGATGAAGGTATCTTCCTTGGATATTCTACATCAAGCAAAGCCTACGAGTCTACAACAAGAAAAGCCAGTATGTGGAAGAATCAATGAATGTAAAATTCCAAGACTCGGTGCAAGATGAATCCAAAGCAAGACTCAGCACGAAGAGACCGAACCCGCTCTAGACCTTCAAATGTCTACATCTCAAGAATCATCTCGAGTTTGGAAGTCCATCATCAAGACGCTCATGGAGAATCAAATAAAGAAAGAGATCATCAACCTGGAAAATCAACTAGCAACTCGGAAGCACAAATCCAGTCATCCTAAAGATCTTATTATTGGTGAACTTGATGAAGGAATCCGTATCAGATCAAAAAGGCATGAAGAATCTAGTGCTGTGGCTCTCATCTCCGAAATTGAACCAAAAAGCATAGAAGAAGCTTTATCCGATGAAAGCTGGATCGAAGCTATGCAAGAAGAGCTCGATAGTTCAACATCAATGATGTCTGGGAATTGACATCTAAACCAAAAGGCAAAACTGTTGTTGGAACCAAATGGGTTTTCGTGAACAAGATGGACGAAAAAGGAAAAGTCGTACGAAACAAAGCAAGACTCGTGGCCAAAGGCTATACGCAAGAAGAAGGAATAGACTATGACGAGACATATGCACCGCTTGCAAGGTTAGAAGCTATTCGACTATTACTTGCATTTGCTTGTTACAAAAATTTCAGGTTATTCCAAATGGACGTGAAAAGTGCTTTCCTAAATGGATTTATCCATGAGGAAGTTTATGTGGAACAACCTCCTGGATTTGAAGACCCAAAGAAGCCGACTCGCCTTCGATCGAAAAAGGCTCGTATGGTCTAAAGCAAGCACCTCGGGCTTGGTACGACGTACTAAGTAAGTTTTTATTACAGAATGGTTTTGTCAAAGGTAAAGTAGATACTACTTTGTTTATCAAAAAGGAAAACAAAAACTTCTTACTTGTTCAAATATATGTTGATGACATTATTTTTGGATCCTCTAATGAAAGTCTCTCGCAAGAAATTCTCTAAGTCTATGCAGGATGAATTTGAAATGAGTATGATGGGAGAGTTAACATTCTTCCTTGGACTTCAAGTGAAACAAATGAAGGAAGGAATTTTCATTCATCAAGAAAAATATGCGAATGATCTTGTTAAAAGGTTTGGATTGGAAAAGTGCAAAAAGACCGACATACCAATGTCATGTTCTCGAAGATAGACAAGGATGAAGAAGGGAAGAAAGTAGATCAAAAGTTGTACAGGAGCATGATCGGTTCACTTCTTTATCTTACTGCTTCTAGACCTGATATTTTGTTTAGTGTTTGTATCTGTGCTAGGTTTCAATCAGATCCTAGAGAATCACATCTCATTGCTGTGAAGCGTATTATCAAATACGTTGCTTCATCTTCAAGCATCGGTCTTTGGTATCCAAAGAGGGGAGACTTTAATCTTCTAGGATACTCGATGCAGATCTGGCCGGTTGCGAGTCGATAGAAAGAGCACTTCCGGAACTTGTCGGCTACTTGGAAACAGGATGTGTCTTGGTTTTCAAGGAAGCAAAGCACCGTAGCTCTCTCAACGACGAAGCAGAGTATGTAGCTCTTGGAAGCTGCTGTTCGCAAATTCTATGGATAAAACAACAACTACAAGACTTTGGCATTGAAGACTCATGCACGTAAATCAGATGTGACAACACCAGCGCGATCAATCTCACCAAAAATCCAATCCTTCATTCAAGAGCAAAGCATATTGAGATTCGTCATCACTTCATTAGAGATCACATTCAAAACGGAGAAATCTCAATTCAATTTGTTGATTCAAAAAGTCAACTAGCGGACATATTCACAAAGCCTTTGGAGAAGAATCAATTCGACTTCATCCGCTCAAGACTCAACATTTTGAAGCTTGAAGAAGTTAAAGTCTAGAGACTCACCAACTCTAAAGACTCGATCTCTTAAACTCTAAATCCCGAGACTCAATCATTCATTGCTAAAGACTCGTAAGTTGCTATCTAAAAGGTACGAATTCTCGCTTATTCTATCTCAAAAAGGTACGTTCTTTTATAATTCGTGTGAAATTTGAAAACTTGTCTTTTTAGAGGAAGTTATTTTTGGCGCTTATTGATTTTGAAAAAGAAGTGTTCGTACACTTTCCTTGTGCCGTTTAATCTTCTCTTTTCAAATCCGAGGCACATATAAATTCACAGTCATTCTTCCCCCAATTTTCAAAACCCTAAAAAGACACTCTCCTCCCGATATCGTTTCTACTCTGTTCATCGTCGAGAAAGTTGTCATTTTTCTTGGGAAAAGCAAGTGAAGGAATCCTCCAATAGACAAAGAAAGATGTCGTCTTCGAGGAAATCATCAAGAATCGCAAACAGGGACCACAAAGAATGGAGAAGGGACCGACTCACTTCGATCTTATCGAGGAAGAAGACTTTCCAAGTCACGACAAAGTCCGATTCGCTCTCCTCCACGTCATTCAGCATCTCCCGACCCACAAGGTGCAAGTCAAAATCTAGAAGAAGACATAATCGAGGATGCCGACCCAAAGAAGAGTCCAAAACCCTCTCGTTATCTATAAGCTTTATCGTGCGTTGAAAAGCACCGGTTCTTCATTAAAGTATATAGATGACTTTCTTAAGGACAAAAATTATGGGAATGAGTATCTTTTCTCGCGGAAAATGGAAGAGTTGGGAATTGCTCCGAAAGGAAGAGCAGAGGAGGCTCTTGCGAACACTCCTAGTGATCCTCGTATGCCGTGACGTAATCCGATTGACGGGAACGATGATGACAAAATGTTCCTTGAATTTAAACCTAGAATGGGTGTGGCTGCAAAGGTGAAAGGAAATCGGATGGATTTGTTTAAATCCAAGGATCAGAAAAAGTGTATCTAAGGCTGTTGAAAAGAGGGGTAATCAACCCTAGAAGTGTCGACTTTGACTTCCCGGATTCCATCAACTTGAACTTAAGGGAGAAGTTGAATTTGCTTCAACTTGAGACTTTTTGCTCGACTCTACGTACGGGTATGATCATCCGACCGCTTACTTCTATTCAAATCTTAGCTTTTTGGATGCGAATAGAATTTCATTCAAAGGTCCGAGACCAAGTCTATGTAGTAGATGTGAATATGTTGGCGGACATAATTGGAGTTGAAAGGGGACGCTATCTCCCAATCAAAGTCTCACCGCTCGCACTACTCGATCTTGTCAAAGATAGGGATGTAGATAAGAAAATTATCTATTCCAGGATGAATGCAATCAACATTGTGCTTCACAAGATTGTGATCAATTGTCTCGCATCAAGTCTACGTCAAAGACTTCGTGTCTTTCTCTCGAAGCAAAGTTGATGTATGCGATCAACTCAGACGGAAATTTTCTCTCCCGCACACTATCCTTTTCCACATGTACAAGAGCAAAGTGTCAAAAGACAAAGGACAATTGCCTTATCCTCGGTCCGGGTGACCAAGATCTTCGACATCCGAATATTGAACCGCCACATACTTTTTGTGTTCGACCGTGTGACAAGATGGTGGTAGGGTTGAAAATGTTAATGAAGATGCGTCTCGAAAGAACTCTCTAAGGCAATGGAGAAATTCAAGGTGAAATCTCCAATCCGACCGCTTCAAAAAGGAAAGGGAAGGAGGCCATTGGTGTCTCATCGAAAAGGAGAAAAAGAACTCTTATCCCGGAGGATGAGGATGAGGATGAAGATGAAGATAATGAAGATCCCACTATTCCCGCACCGACAAGAACAAGACGTTCGTGTCTTATCCGACGTAACTTCAGCAGAAAGCAGAGAAGAAGAAGAACAGAAAGAGAAGGAGAAAGAAGTTGAGGAAGAAGGAGAAGAAGAAAAGAACAGTCACGACAAATCCGGAGAGAAGGGAACTCAAAAGCATGATCATCACTCTTCCCCTCTCGATGTCCTAGTGACAGGGGAGTTAGTGAGCAAGAGAGGTCTACACCTCATGCCGCCGAAGATCTACGACAATCTCCGAAGACCCCAAGAAGTTCAGGTCTCTCCATTGCCCGAAGAAGGTGGTACGTCGATTCGAAATCGCGATCGTACGAAGCGCCATCGTCTCGCCGAGAAAGTCAATGCCGCATTACGTACGGATAATTCGCAGATCTTCGCAGTATCATGAATATTCTTCGGAAATGCGTAACCAGATATATGTTCGGGATCGTGAAATCCAAGCTTTAAAGCATGCTGGACAAGAATCTTCAGTCTCTCTCGGAAGATAAATTCAAAGACCTCGCTCAAAGCAACTCCAAGCCAATGCCAAGGGAGAAGAGGTAGCTCGTCCGGCGAGAAGACCGAAGAAGCTTGAAGGAGTAGTCCATCCATTGGGGATTTCCGGATCGTGCGCATTCCCAAGCAGACATGACTCCTTTCTCACCCTTTTCAATGCCGACAAAAAGGGGAGAATCAATTTGAACTTTCATTTTTTAATCTTTGACCTTTGTGGTTATGTTTATGACTTGAGAACTTGAACTTGGGTGTGAATTTGACTGAATTGATCATGGATTTGATTATGAACTTGACTGGTTGCATTTATTCAAGTGTTGTTATGTTGTTATGTGGTGTTTCTCATGAAAGACTAACCAATTTTTCGTGGATGCGTAGTCTGGTTGTTTTATTAATCTTTATGAGTTAGCCATATTACTTGAGAAATGTTTTGCAGGTCAAAGTTGTTCAAATCTTCAAGAAAGTTTTGTCACCATCAAAAAGGGGGAGATTGTTGGAGAAATCTTTCCGAATATTTTGAAGCCGACAAAACGTTTCTTTCGCCTAAAGTCCGGATGTTCGGAGACCGTCGCTTTAAAGTCCGAAGACTTTGTTCTCTCAAGACTCAAGACTCAAGACCCAAGTCTCAAGACTCAAAGACTTAAGACTCAGGACTTAAGACTTAAGTCTATTCTCACCGTCGGTCTTTCCGATCCAAGAACGAAGGAAATCCAAAACCGAGGTTTATGGTTGAGGATTCGATCCTATCTTCTCGGAATAGATTCTTTGGTTGGATAATCATTTCGGATTCTTTAATTCTTATCTAAGATCGATTGAAGATCCGATGGTCGACGAAACAATCTTGGAATATTCTATTCTTGGAAACCGAGATCCCGATTGTATGGGCGAACGGGATTGATGGGCTATCATCGATTCCTTAAATAGCTCGGATGATCTTCTTGATTGATTCCGTCCAACGGGTAGATTGGAGGAATTCCTTTGGTAAGTGCCAACGGCTATGATGGCATGAAGGAGTATAAAAGGAAGACGTCTAGCTGTTTTAAGTGAGTGATCGATAGAAAAATTCCAGAGTCTGAAGACCCTTGATTGTTAGTTGAGACTGAGCGAAATTGTATACAGAGAGTGTTTATACTTGGTGACACCTTGAGTGAGTGTGGTAGATCATCTACACCTAGAAATCAAGGAAGATCAACTTTGTAACATCTCTTTGATCATAGTGGAATCCAGCCAATCGGCTGTCGTGCGTAAGAGTGGACGTAGGCTTGAATCAAGCCGAACCACTATAAACCGAGCGTTCAATTCTCTCTTTCCCTTACTCGGTCTTGCGATTAAATTTTTAATTGTTGCAGATCCTCTAATTGCTTAAATATCGTACAAGTTTCGAGAAAATTTTTTTTTGTACACCTATTCACCCCCCCTCTAGGTACTCGCACTAGCTATTTCATATGTAAATAGGGATGCATAAATTATATGCATTAATAATTCGTGCATATTTGTCTGATTTGTTCAGATCAATGGCTTCAGCCACAAAAAGCATAGTTGCCGAGCTAAACAAATGTGAAAAGCTCAATGGAGACAACTATGAAATTTGGCAAATGAAAATCCAGTATGTGCTGGAAGAGCAAGAAGCACTTGAGGCTCTTGTCATGATCATGGTAGAACCTGAAGAGGGAACCACGCACAAAGACACAAAAGAGACAAAGAAGTTTTTTCTGCGTGGAAAAGAATGAACTCTCTAGCTCACATCAAGTTGTTGAGCAACATGGAAAATGACGTCATGCGAGAGTTTCGGCGTTTTGACAATGCCAGGGAAATGTGGGAGGCATTGGCAGCTAGATTTGGTCATACTTCGGTGACTAGATCGAGGCAGCTCACTATCGGGTTTGACTCTTATAAGAAGCCTCATGGTCGACCATGAAGCAACATCTTAGAAAGATGTCAAACATGATAACCGAGCTGAAAGATGCTGGCCATGTCCTCACGAGATGAGCAGCAAGTGCAAGCGGTGATTCGTTCCTTGCCTCGAGTTGGGAGCATATGAAGGTGCACCGACTCATAATGAAAATATCAAAACCTTTGAGGATGCAATGTGTCATCTTGAGCTGGAAGAGGACCGTTTTGTTGGCGGCTAAGCCGGATGCTGAACTCTATCATGCTAGTTCTAGCTCACATGGAGCTTCGAGCTCCAAGCACAAGCGCCCTAACTGGTTTGATAAGGGGAAAGGCAAGGAAGAAGCAAGTCCTTCAGGGAAGAAACCCAAACTTAACCAACATGGAAGAGGGAAGCGTCCTCACATGAAAAAGCTTGCAAGGGTGAAATGCTACAACTGTGACAAGAAGGGTCACTATGCTCGCGACTGTCGTGAGCCAAAAAAGGTATGCACCCCTTGTACTTTTCAGAATTTTGCTTTTGTGTCGAGTTATGTGTTCTTAACTGAGTCTAATCCTTTGTGGACTGTGGATTCAGGAGCGACAGACCATGTAGCGAAGGATAGAGGATCCTTCGTGGAATTCCGACAAGTACCAACTGGAACTAAGTGGATCTATGTGGGAAACAACTCCAGAGCTGAAGTGAAAGGAATTGGCACATGCCAACCGAATATGCGTGGTGGACGCACTTTGTTTCTTCATGATGTGTTGTATGCTCGAGATTCGTCGGAATTTAGTGTCTCGTATTAGTGTTGGTTAAATTAGGTTTTAATATGAACTTCTATAGTATAGGTGTGAATTTGTTTTTGGATACAAATTACTATGGTTGTGGTTATTTTCTCGGATGGTTTTATTGTATTAGATATTGATTATGTTAATGCTAATGTTTGTTATTCCCTTCTCACGTCTCCTAATAAATATGATAATGATGTGAATGTGTGGCATGTTAGGCTTGGTCACATTGGCCAACAGCGTATGAATAGACTAGCCAAAGAGGGCTTGTTGGGCTATATTGAAAAAGTCGATTTGTCCATATGTAAACATTGCCTAGAAGGGAAAACGACAAGGAAACCATTTAGAAAAGGAAAAAGAGCTGAATTTCCTCTGCATTTAATCCATTCTGATGTCTGTGGTCCAATGAATGTGAAAGGAAGGCATGGGGCTGTTTATTTCATCACTTTTATTGATGATTATACTCGATTCGGATATGTCTATTTGATTACTCATAAGTCCGAAGCAATAAGTTGTTTCAAAAGGTTTATGAACCTGGTAAGAGAATCAATTAGATAAGAAAATAAAAGCATTGAGATCCGATCGAGGTCGAGAATATTTATCTGATGAGTTCAGAAAATTATGTGATGAAAAAGGAATAGAAAGACAGTTGTCTATTCCGTACACTCCTCAACAAAATGGTGTTGCGGAAAGAAGAAACAGAACCCTACCGGAAATGGTTAGGTCCATGATGGCGCATGCTAACTTGCCTATCACCTTTTGGTGTGATGCATTGTTAACTGCTGCGTATATACTTAACCGGGTGTCTTCCAAATCAGTTACTTCCACTACATATGAGTTATGGACAGATAGAAAACCGGACTTGAGTTTTCTTAAGCCATGGGGTTATGCTGCCTATACACATGAGTCCTCTCACAAGTTTGGGAAATTGGGTCCCAGAGGAAAGAAGAGTATTTTCATAAGATACTCGGAACACTCGAAAGGGTATGTGTTCATTGGTGAGCAAGAAAGTGGGAGTATAACTGAATTTGAATCACGAGATGTCACATTCTTAGAGGATGAGTTTCCTAAGAAGGGCGAAATAGGGGAAGATCACTCCCTATTTGAGACCTTGGATCAAGATAATTATATTAGTGGAGTTCATCCACGTGGGAGCATAATAGGGAATGATGTACAAAGTGTACAATCTCCCATACGGCGAACAAGTCGCCAAAGTATTCCCCGTCGACGTTTTGACATTGAAGGGGAAACTTTTATGGTTGTTCCACAAGATGAGGATGAGCCAAGAAATATCAATGAGGCTCTGAATTGCCCTAGTAAGGAAAAGTGGATTCATGCAATGGAAGAGGAAATGAAGTCAATGAAATCAAACCAAGTCTGGGAACTGGTTGATCTTCCAAAAGGACGCAAAGCTATTGGGAACAAGTGGGTTCTCAAAATAAAGCGAAAGGCTGATGGCTCGA
Organism: Eucalyptus leucophloia subsp. euroa; assembly: GCA_017140325.1. Classification (NCBI taxonomy): domain Eukaryota; kingdom Viridiplantae; phylum Streptophyta; class Magnoliopsida; order Myrtales; family Myrtaceae; genus Eucalyptus; species Eucalyptus leucophloia. The sequence continues at coordinate 387,465 of JADGSA010000015.1, forward strand.
TTGAAAGGCATAAGGCTCGCCTTGTGGCGAAGGGGTATAATCAACAGGAAGGAATTGATTATGAAGATACATTTTCTCCTATAGTGAGATTTACCTCAATTCGCATTATTCTGGCAATAGTGGCTAGTTTGGATCTTGAGTTACATCAGATGGATGTAAAGACTGCTTTCCTGAATGGAGAATTAGATGAAGAAATATATATGGAACAACCTGCTGGTTTCATAGTGAAAGGCCAAAAAGAAAAAGTATGTCGACTTTTGAGGTCGATATATGGTCTTAAGCAGTCATCAAGATAATGGTATATACGTTTTCATAATGCCATAGTGGCATATGAGTTTACAATGATTGATGAGGATCATTGTGTATATATCAAAAGATCCAAGGATCAATTTGTGATCATATCATTATATGTTGATGATATACCGATTGCACGAAGCAATATGGAGTTGGTTAATCTTTGTTAAGAAATGGTTGTCTTCTAACTTTGAGATGAAGGATATGGGTGAGGCTGCATACATTCTTGGAGTTAAGATTTCGAGAGATCGTTCGAAGAGATCGTTGTCTCTTTCGCAAGAAACCTATATAAATAAGGTTTTTGAACGATTTCGTATGCAAGACTGTAAACCCATAGACACTCCTATTGCAAAAGGTGAAGGATTGAGCCATAGATCGTGTCGGGGACTCCACAAGAGAAGGAACAAATGAAACATGTTCCTTATGCTAGTGCTGTTGGGAGCTTGATGTATGCTATGATGTGTACAAGACCTGACATATGTTTTGCAGTTGGAATGGTGAGTAGATACCAATCCAATCCAGGTCCAGCACATTGGAAGGCTGTCAAGAGAATACTAAGGTATCTGAAGGGAACTGCTGATTACAAGTTGAATTACCAAGGAAAGTGTTAGGGAAATCCCTTATGATGTTTTGAAGATGACAAAATAAATCAAAGGCTACTAACATGTTTGATGGTTGAGTAATAGACCATGCAGATGATAGAACATGTAAAGGATATTATCAAAGTCGAAGATGACCGGAAGACGAACGTATGACCAAAGTATATTCGAAGATTTCCAGACTTCGTGTCAAAGTCTAAAGACTGTCAGACTCAAGACTCAAAGTCTGAAGATTGCCAGACTCGAGACTCAAATTGTAAAGTCTACAGACCCAGATTGTAAAGTCTACAGACTCAGACTTTACATACAGATTCGATGAATCGTAACTCAAGCCCAATCATACAACGGCTAGTGATCTGGTTTGGATTCCACATCAAGATTGATTTGATTGAAGACAAGAACTTTCTATACGAAGAAGCTTTACTTATGGAAACCAAGATTTCGTTTGTATGGGCGATCGGAATCAATTTGGGATTTTACCTTTGTCACTCAACGGCTACCTAATCTTCTAGATACAGAGCTGTCCAATGGGTATATTGGAAGACGATTCTCCGAGATACTGTCCAACGGCTAGTTTGGAAGTGGAGGAGTATTTAAGGAGATCATGGACCGATGAGCAAGTAAGAGACGGAGCGTAGAATTTATAATTCCAAAGTCTGAGCGACCTTCGATCATCAACTTGTCTTTGGAGAGCTTAAACGTTTGTGATCGTGAGAGAAATACCAAAAGAGTGACTTAGTGAGATAGTGTGATCTATTACTAAGTGTTTGCACTTGAAGCTGTAACATCTCTTGTTGATTGCATAGTGGAATCCAGCCAAGAAGGCTGTTAGCGTGGGAGAGTGGACGTAGGCTTGGATTAAGCCGAACCACTATAATTTATGTGTTCTTATTCTCTTCCCTAACTCCTTTATTTTGTTCATACTAGCACTCTCAATTGGTATCAGAGCCAAGTGCTCGGTTTATAAAAGTGTTTTTACTTTTGAGTTAAAGATTCTCTATGGCTAGTATGTTGGCACCATGACTTATGGAAGGACAAAGCAACACAAGGCCACCATATTTTGATGGAAATGAATACGACGTATGGAAGAACAAAATGAAAGCATTCCTAAGATCCAGAGATCTCTTACAATGGGATGTTGTGGAAAGAGGAATCAACCCCACTGCTGCGTCTACATCAAATAAGAATGGCAAAGACAAAGAAAGCAAACCTCTCGCTCCTATGTCTCGGACGGAGATGTCCAAAAGAGAAGCTTTTGATGCGAAAGCAATTTATTCTTTATATTGCGCTTTGTCTCCTGCTGAATATAATAGAATCTCTTCATGTGAAACAGCAAAAGAAGTTTGGGATAGACTTCATGTTACATATGAAGGGACCGATCGTGTAAAAGAGACAAAAGTAAACTTCCTGCTCAGCAATTATGAATCCTTCAAGATGAAGCAAGGAGAGTCGATTGGAGATATGTTCGATCGTTTTACTGAAATTGTAAACGGTTTGGCATATCAAGGTCATCCAATTTCTTCCCAAATGAAGGTCAACAAACTCTTGCGAGGTCTCTCAAAAGAATGGAACCATGTCAAGACCTCAATCCGGGAGACTCAGAGGATTATGCCACTCTCCGTTGATGAATTGATTGGCACTCTTCAATCCTATGAAGTGGAACAACTCAACGATGAAGATCCCGAAGGTAAAAAGTCCATCGCTTTAATATCTAATGCTGTTTTTGATGAAACAGATTAAGAAAATGACATGGACGACGAAGAACTTGCCTTTATGGTCAAGAAATTCAAAAAGCTGAGTAGAAAAGGAAGGAACTTCGATGGAAGAAGTCAATACAAGCATAATGGCCATAAAAGAATCATGAAAGAAGATGATGATCAAGAAAATATATGCTTGATGGCACATTCAAAATCTGAGTCTGATTCGCATACGTACTCGTAATCAAAGTCTGATTCAGACACAGACTTAGAATCAAAGTCTGATTCAGACATAGACTCAGAATCAAAGTCTGACTCGAATACAGACTCAGAATCCGATGAGGAAATCGAGGTAAGCAATTCAAAAATTCCTCTCAAAGTTTCAAAGTATATAAATGAGCTTTGTTTAAATCTTAAATCTTCTCTTAAAAAGATTTTCGAACTTAAAAAGGAAAATTCTCGACTTAGGCAACAAGATCTTTCTCAAGTCTGGAGACCTATTAAGAAAAATTGGATAAAAGCAACATATTCTGCTAACTCTCATGGACCCAAGAAAAAATGGGTACCAAAGAAAAGATAAGTTATTTTTGCAGGATATAAAGAAGAAAGAAGAAAGAGGATTTGGTAAGGAATTTTTTATTCTCAATTTCTCATTATGCTTGATATTTGATATATCCTTGGTTGATTGAGATTTTATAATGATCATATTTTGTTTTATTGAAGAAAGAATCGCATGATTTGTTTTTGTGATTCGAAATTTAATTTAATACGTGTGATCATTTTTGATATCATGCTTAAGAGGCAAATGAATTTATTTGGTTTAATTTTATGCTCTCAGATCTAATCATATTTTTAAAAGTAAAAATCCGATTCTACGTTATACTAATTTTGCAAGATATTTTTTCTGAGATATTCAAGAATTTTATTCTCCCTGATTTGATTGTGCTTTGACTAAGTGAGAATTTATTTTTCAAAATATCATTGTGCATAATATTCTTTCTTTGAATACTTTGTTACGATGAATTAAGAAAGAATATTTGATTATGGAGATTTTCTATTTCACTCTAACGTCATGGAAGGATCCAAATTGATGGATACCAAAAAGGGAAATGAGTTGATTGCAGGAAATTCAATAAGGCAAGAATGATTACAAATCTACGCAACTTTTGGTGCAATCAGAAAATATCTCCTGCGACAATTGCAACAATTGTTTCTATTCGCAAATATTGTCATGATCACAGGGAGAGAAAGCAAATCCAAAAGAAAAGGAAAAGAATCGTGATCACCTCAAAAAGGTAACAAATTGAGGGGGAGCTTTGATCAATTATGGAAAAATCTTTTTGGATTGATCGTGATCTTATTATGAATGGAATGAAAGGTAAATGTGTTAGAATTTGTTCAAAAAAAATCCGGTTAGTGCATCTTTTATTACCTTTTGTCATTAACAAATCTCTTACTGATATTATCATTTTATTATGACAAAAAGTGTACGTGAATTTCATGATGCATCTGTGATTTTTATTGGATATTTGCTGATATAATCGAAGTGAGCTATATTGCATATCTTTAATATTCGACTTACTTTATAAAAACTGATTTTTGGAAATTGTGATTCATGCAAAATATTTGTTATTATTCTCTACGTGAATCCGTTATTATCGCTTTTTGATTATGACAAAAAGGGGGAGAAGATATGAATATGCATATGTGTTGATTGGTTAATATTATCTATGGCATAATATTGAGCTGCGATTATTTTTCTATATATTGTTATGCTCAATCTATTTGCTATTATGATATCCTTTGATTTAAATTAATATTTTTAAAAGTATGTTTACAAATCTGCATATTCAGAGATTGTTTTGTCATCATCAAAAAGGGGGAGATTGTTAGGGAAATCCCTTATGATGTTTTGAAGATGACAAAATAAATCAAAGGCTACTACCATGTTTGATGGTTGAGTAATAGACCATGCAGATGATAGAACATGTAAAGGATATTATCAAAGTCAGAAGATGACCAGAAGACTGAACGTATGACCAAAGTATATTCTGAAGATTTCCAGACTTCTGTGTCAAAGTCTAAAGACTGCCAGACTCAAGACTCAAAGTCTGAAGATTGCCAGACTTGAGACTCAAATTGTAAAGTCTACAGACCCAGATTGTAAAGTCTACAGACCCAGATTGTAAAGTCTACAAACTCAGACTTTACATACAGATTCGATGAATCGTAACTCAAGCCCAATCATACAACGGCTAGTGATCTGGTTTGGATTCCACATCAAGATTGATTTGATTGAAGACAAGAACTTTCTATACGAAGAAGCTTCACTTATGGAAACCGAGATTTCGTTTGTATGGGCGATCGGAATCAATTTGGGATTTTACCTTTGTCACTCAACGGCTACCTAATCTTCTAGATACAGAGCTGTCCAATGGGTATATTGGAAGACGATTCTCTGGGATACTGTCCAACGGCTAGTTTGGAAGTGGAGGAGTATTTAAGGAGATCATGGACCGATGAGCAAGTAAGAGACGGAGCGTAGAATTTATAATTCCAAAGTCTGAGTGACCTTTGATCATCAACTTGTCTTTGGAGAGCTTAAACGTTTGTGATCGTGAGAGAAATACCAAAAGAGTGACTTAGTGAGATAGTGTGATCTATTACTAAGTGTTTGCACTTGAAGCTGTAACATCTCTTGTTGATTGCATAGTGGAATCCAGCCAAGAAGGCTGTTAGCGTGGGAGAGTGGACGTAGGCTTGGATTAAGCCGAACCACTATAATTTCTGTGTTCTTATTCTCTTCCATAACTCCTTTATTTTATTCATACTAGCACTCTTAGAAAGGATCTGCGACTTGAAGGCTATTCAGATGCTGATTGGGGAGGAAATTTAGATGAAAGAAAATCTACCTCTGGATTTGCTTTCTTACTGAACAATGGCGCCATATCATGGAGCAGTAAGAAACAAACGTGTATAGCCTTGTCCACGATGGAAGCTGAGTTCATGGCATTATCAGCAGCGGTACAAGAAGGAGTTTGGCTTAAAATATTTTTGGATCATTTAGGTGTTATTGAGAAAGCTGCAAATTCATTGTTGGTTAACAGTGATAGCCAAGCAGCTATAGCGTACACCAAAGATCCAAAGTATCATGGCAAGACCAAACATATAGATACCAAGTATAACTTTGTGAAAGATATGATTGCACAAAAGGATGTGAACTTACAGTACATATCTACGCATAGAATGGTAGCAGATCCTATGACAAAGCCAATACCTAGAGATGTGTTTTGTGGTCATGTAAAATCTCTAGGATTGCGTAGAGTCGATGTATTGAATTGTAATTTCCTTGAGTTGTTCACATTTATGAAATTTTGTTTTTCATTGATTAATGCCTATGAATCTTTGTATGATCTTTATGCATCTTAATGCTCAGTGCATTATTTTAAGTTGAGAAGTATGTCGGACAGATATAAGATTAGCCCACTCACACGGGTAATCGTCTTTGTTTATTGTGTGATAAATAGAGATAAGACTGTTTTTAAGCTTATTATCTAGGTGATAATCGAGAGCTCAAGCTTAAAATACGTATGTCGCATTAACTAAGTGTTAAGATGATGACATAATACTTACGATGTCCGAAAGTAAAATACCCCACATATTTTACTTTATCTGTCTAAAATGCCAAATGTGAGTTCTGATGAATTTTGTGAATGAGTAGATACGTGAACTCAAGTTAGACATTGGGTATGTCTGAACTATCATCTGTACGGTATTGAAAAGTGTAGACATACGCTCCATGGGAAAGGAGTTAATACTGTAATACGTATTTCATACTACGTATGCATGAGACGACCAATAAGAGTGGTAAAAAGTTTGATCTCAACTTTTATGACGTGTGAGACTCTTGAGGAAAAGAGTTCCTCAATTTTTAGTCCCCTCGGGACTCTTACTTATTCTTAAGATTTCTATTTAGTGTTTGCTATCTTAGGGTGTTGCCAATGGTCATGAGATGATTCGATCTAATGGGGCATTTCTAGAAAAGCAAGCTGGACTGAAATTGAGAGTTTGAAGGAAAGAGGAAGATCGATTTTAGAGAATCACATTGTGGTTTTGTATTCACTGGTCGACCAATTATGACTGTTTTTGTGATAATTATAATTGTGAATACAATATATATATATATATATATATATATCATTGTTTAAAAAGAGATCAAGGGAGATATAAATGTGATCGATCAATCTAGGGTACTGCATACTAAATCTACTCAGAGTGCGACGCCCATTATGAGCTGCTATATATTCCTAACAGATGTATAGCAACGAGCTCTCAAAGTATATGCGTCGCACGGATTATTCACCGAGTATGAATGTTGAAGAGAGGTAAAGAGAATCATGTTCGGCCCACCATGTGCGAGTGGGAGATGATGGTTTTAATTGGTGATGGGCTTAAGGCCCGTCCGCCCATCTTTGGGCCCAAAAGGCCCGGCCCACGGGAATGCGGCCCGTGGATGGGGGGACATATAAAAGGGAGGAGAGAGAGAGAAAATAAATTGGTTAAAAAGAAAACAACGTACGTCTTTTCTCTTCTCACGCTCTCTCTCTCCCAAAAGGAAAAACAGTAAGCATACGGCGCGCTTTTCTTCCCTTCAAGGCTTCATCGAATTGAACAGGGCCAAATCTCTTCCTCTTGTCGGCATCGGTGTTTAATCTGTGGCTAACAAGATACGCTTGAATCCGTGGTGTGCTTTACGATCGGTGATACGTGTTTTCCCGGGCTTTGTCTTCCGCATTGATTTAGGGGTTCGATTCGGTGTCGAATCCGGTTTTCAAGGATCCGCTATTCCCAACAAATATATTGATGAAATGAATCACGAATTGATAAAATAAATCTCGAAGACAAGTTCCTTTTTGAGAAGCATCTATTTATGGAAACCAAATTCTGATTGTATGGGCGACCAGAATCATCAGATTTTCATCTCAATATTCAAACGGCTACAAGATTTCCTTAATCGATTATGTCAAATAAATTGATTTGAAGAAATTCTTCTGGAGAATGCCAATGGTCAGAAAGACGTAGAGGAGTATTTAAGGATGTCATTCAGTTCTTTTAAGACAAAGAGTGAAAATTAAAATTCCAAAGTCAGAGACATTTCCAATCACTTGTTCTTCATCGACAGCACTTGCAATTGTATTCAAGAGAGAAAAACACAAGAGGAGTGACTTAGTGAGAAAAAAAGAAAATCTTCATCGAGTATTCGTACTTAAATCGTTGTACTTCTCTGTTGATACCTTAGTGAAATTCAACTAGAAGGCTGTCAGCGTGGGAAAGTGGACATAGACTTGATCTAAACCGAACTACTATAAATCTTGTGTTCAATTTTCTCTTCCTTTAACCTTTTTGATTTGTTTGTCGCAATATTTTTTCTAAAGTATGCTAATTTCTAAACCATCTTATTTGATTCTGGAATTACTCCAGAAGTCCGGTGTCAATTTTAGTAAGACTTTGCTTGCAAAAATAACTTTTACTGCATTTATTGGCTTAATTTGTTTTTATACCTATTCACCCCCTCTAGATGGAAATACTAGCATTTTCATTCGGGGTTGCAGCTGCTGGCACTCTAGGCTTCACAATGATCTGTTTGATCTTGATGGGCCGCCAACTCACTCAACCTTGTCACTGCTGAGCGGTTCCAAAACAAGGATTAAAACTGAAACAAATAAGTTACCCAACAAAAAGTAAAACTAACCTGTTATTCAAGTTACCCTTGAGATATGAGTTACCCATCGTTGAACGTAGAATCCATACCCTTTAACTTGTTTTGGTCGCTGGTGACTGAGAACTGGCAATTTCTTACACAAATTAACACGTTCATACACAATTACATGCCAAATCCGAAGGTAACATTAATTGACACGAATTTAATAATGACTTTTTTGCAATTCTTCTTCTTCTTCTTCTTCTTCTTCTTCTTGGGGAGGGGGGCTTCATAAACGAGAGTTTCATTAATTAACAACGGGCCCAATTACATGAGTAAGGGAGGGTAATCAAAGCAGTGAGCTCCCAAAGTGCAAGTGGGGGGCTGGATATCCAGTTTTTGTGGGAGATAATTACATCCAGCGGCCTTTGCGACCCAATCCGTAAGTCTATTTATTCCTCTAGGACAATGCACTATCTTCATGGTTGAAAAAATGGCCAGGAGAGACGTAGCATTCTGTGATAAGTGCGGAGACTTCCCACGGGCAGATCACTTCTTCCGAGAGAGAGGTTATCCCTCTTAAGTTGTCTGATTCAAGCTCGAAGATCAGATCAGTTCGCTTGGAGAAGTACTTGAGGGTCTGAAAACAAGCTAGGTTTCAGATTGTAGCGCTGACACCCGTGCTTTTTGTGCGGACCCATTGATTTAAGGACAAAGAACAAAGGATATCAAATATAACCTTTTAATTTTCTTTCTTAATTTTGGATAAGAATAGCCATATAAGATCAGATACAATCAAGTACAATATTTAATGTACAGCTTAATTAAAGGAAAGAAAATTAAAACAACTTTCAGAATAGGAAACAATTAGACTTTGCAGATGCCACGCAGTCACTGATCATTTTTTATTACTCATGAAATTTTTTTTTTTTTTGGGGTAAAATACTCATGAAATGTTAGGCACTGCTAGAAATATTGAGAACTTATGCTAGCTTGATGTATCAAGACTTTAAGGGACTTTTTGGGAAAAAAATTATTGATAAATAGTAATTGTCTTGTTTAAACCCCAAAAGGTAACCATTACACAATCCCCTTGTGAAAAAGTTTGACAAAATAACTTTTGTGGTACTTCTGATTATCTCCAGAATAATTTTTTTTTAGTTATATGCCGAATCTTCGGCAACAAGGGAATTCACCTGCCATTTCGCTAGATACCACAAATGGAGTAGGTTTTATCGCAAATCATGGTGCATTAGTATATTCTTTCTATCGCTTCTAGACAATGTAGATGATAATTTGCAATTAAAAAACGGCTGTAAATGATATGGCAGGTGGCCATTCCATTTTCTTATAAATATAATATGTCTAAGACAACAATTTTATTTGGCAGTAGGATTATTATGTGATTTATGAGAAGTCAACAACTATAGGATTTCGACTTTAAAAAAAAAAAAAAACACCAACAACAACTATTGGATGGACGCACCCAAGCACAATGAAATCAGATATTGCCACATCACTCATGATCACCCATAATTCAAGTATAATGTCTAATTTATAGCTTAAAAAGAGGGAAAATGAAAACAATCTTATTGGAGGTGTAATATTGATATGTGAAGATAAAATGGTTGAAACAGAAAGTTGGTAGTTTTGACGACGAAGACCATAAAACCAAATGCTATTGGTCCAGGTGAAAAACCAAATGCAGCCATACAAATGGGCTTAATTCTCAAAAAAAAAAAATTATATATATCCTCAACTTTAACTCCAATCCTAATTCTACTCTAAACTCCTTTTTGTCTTATGAAAAATCCTAACTTTAGGTCTAGTACAAATTCTATCCTCAACTTTTTTTTATCTCATAAAAAACCACTTGCTCTTACTTAAGTCACCATACTACGTCATCATGTGTCATCTAGATCGGCAAATTTAACATTTAATTTGACGGAAGTTATCATAGAGTAAATTTTCACAAGTGTACTATTTTTGGATTTTTTGTGGTTAAAAATTTAATTTTGGATAAATTTGTCATAAATATATCAGCTTGGGGTTTTTTATGGTCAAAAAATCAATTTTTGTTATATTTGTCACAAGTATACTAGTTTTGAGTTTTTGTTGTCAAAAAATTAATTTTAAGTAAATTTGTCACAAGTATATTAATTTGAAATTTTTTTAAGGTATTAACCCTAAAATGAAATAATATTTTAATAAGAGATTTTGAGCTATTTCATAAATTTCTTCTAGAAATTGAAGTTTTTTCAATCATTTGTGATAAAAATTGACTTTATCCTGCTGACATATGCAAAATGTGGAATTTCTCATATACAAAAGAAGGAAGGAAAAGAGGGAAAGCAAAAGAAAATGAGGAACACGAGCAAGAAATAAATAAACTTATGTCGAGTGGGTTTTAAACTAAGTAAGATCAAATATAATTCATGTTTGTTTTTCAATTTCCCACAATCATTACAAATCTCTCCAAAAGTTGAATTTATTATCGTGGATGGCTCCGTCAAGAGTATCATAAAGAAAGAGAGAAAAAGAGAATGGTTTTGGGCACAGCTTATCATGCTAAAAAGGTGGACAGTGGGGCCGTCCATGCCTTTCTTAGACCCTCGTAATCTGAGAAGATACGTATGTCACAATCATTTGGCAATCTGGCGTATGATACATCAATCGACCTTTCCAATAATTCTTATAGGATGGATTCCTTAAATAAATGATTTTAAAATATGAAAAAATAAAAGTAAGGCGAAGAAACAGGCAAGATTTTTCCCGCCCAATCAACTTTAAAAAGGGAAAAAATGATGAAAAGCCACACCCACATTTTGAATTTCTCTCTCGCGCGTACACAATCAAACTCTCTCTCTCCACAACCTATCGCCCACCACCCATCATCTTTGCGCTCATCGTCACCGCCACCCCTCGGTGAGTTTTCCAAGCCCATTGTTTTCGTAATATTTTAGGCTTCCAAGTCATGGTCACAGTTAGGAAAAAATGTCAAAAAAGTTATAGACTTATACATTGATACCAATTCAATCATAAATTTTTCGATTGGATTAATTTAGTCATAAATATTTTTATAATTATACAAATTCAATCCTTCCGAATAATTTTAGCTGATCGCGCTAATGTGAATGCTAGTCGGCCAATGTACGTTGAAGTGATAATTTTTAAATAATTTTATTTTCTCCAATTTTTTATTCTTTTTTTTTCTTTTTTCTCCCCTTTCCTCCCTTTTCCTCTTCTTCTTCCTAGCTTCTTCTACTGCAATGGCTAGTGAGCCTCTAGCGACTCGCCAGCCACTAGGCAAGGACCACAAAGCCCTCATTAGCTAGGGGCGAGGGCCACAAAGGCTCGCCGGCCACTACAAGAGAAGAAGCCATGACGAAGAAGAGGAAAAAAAAAAAAAAAGAGGATAAATTAATAAAATATTGTTTAAAAATTGCCATGTCAATGTTCGCCAATTGGCATCCACATCAATGTCGGCAAGCCAAAATTGGTCAGAATGACTAAATTTGTATCAATATAAAAAACTTTATGACTAAATTGGGCCATAGATTGATGACTTTTTTAATACTCTTCCCGCCACAACTACAACTTCAAGCCCATTGTTTCAATGCATTGAAACTATGAATGGTGGACAAAGGCACTTACTTGGAATGCCTAAATCATCTTCATGCTTGTTTTCTCCAAGATTCAGTGGTTAAAATGCATCGTGAGCAATTCTTCTGGAACATATGGAGTAAATTACTTATATGTCAGCTCATGAATATGCCTCAATGACTCTTTTCTATCAACATCACTTGAAAATATGCAGACAATCTTAGTCTGTCGCCAAATTTGACTGGAAGTCTCTAACTTCCGCTTCTGTTCTTAGATTCTTGTGGTTCGATCTTGAAAAATTGACCCCACGAATTCCAGACTCCTTCATTTTAATTAATCATCGATGGAGCCAATCAACCAGACCCTTAACGAAATCCATAATTTCTACTTGTGATGTGAGGAGTTTGATATTCATACTCGACAAGGGAGTTTTCTCTGAAGCCGATTAAATTTGATTGCACGCACATTTGATAACAAAGCAACATATTTTTTACCACCAAGTCTAATAATACTCGGTACTATGCAATTTCTATTCAAAACTGATGGCTCCCTTTCGCCACACACCACATTAGCAAAAACAAACGGTCAACCTTGCGGTTCCAGAACCTTTTTCCTTCCTCAGTAGGGCCGACATTGACTAAGAAACAGGTGTGGCTGGACCGCCGTTGTCCACGCGAATTTCGTACGTGAAATTTAGTTGGCCGAGTCTCCGAGACAAGCCCCAAGGGCCACGCCTGCCCTCCCAACGACTACTATAAATGCGAATTTAACGTCTTTGTCTCGAGCTACAGAGACAGAGACAGAGACAGAGCTACAGCATAGTTCTATGACCCTACTTCAACCATACGACTTTAACTATTTATGCAAGCTTCGCTATTCTAGTCTGTGCCAAGTAACCAAACATGGAGGGAGAGATCAGCAACTTCATGACGGTCTGGGCCTTGGTGGTTATCTCGCTCACCTACTGCCACACCATCTCTAAGAACGTCCCTGCCGGAACGAGGAGGCTGTTGGCCATTTCGCCGGTCATCGTCCTCTTCTTCATCCTCCCTCTTAGCCTCACCACCATCTCCCTCGGAGGCCTCACCTCGTTCTTCATCGCTTGGCTCTGCAACTTCAAGCTCATCCTCTTTGCCTTCGGCAAAGGACCGTTGTCACCTAGCCGGTCTCGCTCTTTGGCATACTTCATTCCCGTCGCCTGCCTTCCCATCAAGATTCACAACCCAGTTGAGAGCACCAAAAAGGAAGAGGGCCCGTGTTCGGAGATCAAGGAGAGAGGACTCAAATCGCCCATGAATTACGTCGTCAAGTGCCTGGTGATAGTTGCCTTTTTGCCTGCCTATGAGAGGAAGGTTCGAGTTCATCCGGTGATCCTCAACTTGATGTATTTGGTGCACGTATACGTCGGGCTGGAGGTGTCCCTGGCCGTGGTTGGAGCCATGGTCCGAGCACTTACCGGCATTAGGCTTGAGCCGCAATTCGAAGAGCCGTACCTCTCGACCTCACTGCAGGACTTCTGGGGAAGGAGATGGAACCTCATGGTCACCAATATACTCCACCCTGCCGTGTATTTACCTGTTAGGTGAGACACTATTTACTTTGTTTTTTAAAGATACAAAGAGATGCATCGTCACTCATTGGACTGAGTTGAATTTTGTTATCATTTTGATGTGGATCAATTTGCGTTCATTGTTTATGTGTAAGACTTCATTGCATGCATGAAAATATAATATGACAGACATGAAGGCAAAGCACATAGTGTCAAAATTTCTCTGCACTACCACAGATTCATTTCCTGTCATATCTATGTTCTATTTGCATACCTAAAATGAAGTCTTGTAATGAAAAGGAATGTTAGCTGCATAATATAAATGTATACTGTCAATTTGACCATTAAAAAAAGTTCAAGAAATGCTAGACATAAAGAAAAAATTACTGGACATGATAAGACAAAAAAAAAAAAAAACAGAAGGCTTGCAGAGTAGTAATTCTCGTTGAATGCATCGTTCTCTTCCGTGTCTCAAACCAGGTCCATTTCCAGCCGTGTGATCGGGAGGAGGTGGGCCGCCCTGCCAGCATCATTTGCGTGCTTCCTGGTCTCGGCGCTCATGCACGAGCTCATTTTCTACTACATCGGACGTAAGGAGCCGAGGCGGGTGGTCACCTCCTTCTTCCTCTTGCACGGCCTCTGCGTGGCTGCCGAGATTGCAGCCAAGAAAGCGCTCGCCGGCAGATTCCGCCTGCCAAGGGCGGTGTCGGGAGCGATGGCGGTCGGTTTTATCCTCGCGACGGCATTATGGCTGTTCCTGCCGGCCCTATTGTGGTGCGACGCGGAGGACAAGGCGCGTAGCGAGGCCACGGCGGTCGTGGACTTTGTGAGGAGGACTTGGAGCGTCGTGGGATATACATACAGCTCCATCATGAAAGCGAGTTGGTGACGGTATTGATTGTAGACTTAACGTGCATCCGAGATATAATTGATGTTGATTAATAGCGACATAAATGGTTATTTTAGCTAATTGTCATCAATAAATATCAGCGGGTGTGACGTAGAATGGTCAATGTTTACGTGGATATTTTAGTCACCGGCCATGATGGAGGAAGAAAAAGGGAAAGAAGGAAAAGAGGGAAAAAAAAAGGAAAAAGGAAAGAAAAAATAAATAAAAATGAAGAAAAAATATCCACATCAATGTCAGTCGTGCTATGTAGGACGACTGGCGTCTACATCACCAATTTTTTGAAAAAATTAGCATGATGAATTGAATTGGTGCCGATATAAAAGTATCTAATACTAAAAAAGTTTAAAACTGAATTATTACTAATGCAATAAGTTTAGGATTTGTTTTATATTTTTTTTTCGAATTTTCAAGCAGTCACTTCTTAATTAACCTTTTGAATTAGGATAATCCGAATGTAGAAGTAAAGTTACATCTTAAATTCAACCAATCTTACACCTCAGCAACCCAATTGAGAGCTTAAATCAGTCCACATCTCCCAAAAATGCCCTCCATTACCAAAACTCCCACCATATTCTCTGAAAATACATGCCCACAAAGTAAGACCTTCACCCCCAGTTTCTGTCTCCTCTCCCTCTCCGCCATCTCCGCCGCGCTCCGCCACCATCCTCATTACTCATTGCCATCCCAACTGCAAAGACAAGCCTAGCAGCCCCTGAAACGGCCACAGCTGCGCCCCTCAGCCCGTCCTCTCCACCGCGTCACCTGTTAGTCTCATCTCCAAGTTGGAGGCCACGATTTCCGGCACAGGCTCAATGGTGGTCTCACAGCCACAGATCTATGGTCACACCCGGTCCAAACAACGGCAGGGATTAGGTAACCGTCAAATGATGGCAAATTGAATGAGGAGTTAGTTTTAAAAGACTTACAGGACAGTGAGGGGCTGTTTGTTTGTGTTCTTTCTTTTTGTTCATGAACACAATTTGTGTTTTTTTGTTCCGAGAAAAAAAAAAAGAACACAAATTTTTTTTGTTACCGAGCTTGCCCAGCCACGGGCAAGGTTCGGCCTCGCTAGGCCACCAACAAGCGACGCCGACTTGGTGGTGGCCTAGCGAGGCCGCCGGTCCTCGCCGGCCATGGCCGAGGGCCGGCGACGGCCAAAAGGAAGAAAAAAAAGAAAAAATAAAATAAAAATAAAAATATTAAAAATTAAAAGAAACACAAATAGAACACAAATTTACTAAACGTGTTTCTGTTTTTTTTTATTCCAGGAATAAATTTACCAAACGCATTCTTTTAGTCAAAAATTGTTCCCCAAGACAGAAATAGTTTTTTCTATTTCTGTTCCTGGAACAATCTTTGATCGAAATGTTACCAAACGCACCCGAAAGGACCATGCCTAAAGCTAAAACATTTTTGGATTTTAAATAGGAGAATGACACTAGAAGTGTCAAATATTGAATACAGCGCTCACTTTAGAGTCAAAATTTTTTTCGAATATTTTAAGTGCCACTTTATAAATAAATAAAAAAATGATTTTTTAAGTGTCAACTCCAAGTTAGGTCACCGGACCCCTAAACTATGTCATTTAAAAGTTGTAAATAATAATCATTTAAGTGTCAAATTTTGTTTAAAATTATCACTTTGATGCCAATCATTGTTAAAACAATATCACTTTAATACCAAGCACGTCATGTGAAAATGCCACGTGGCCTGGAAATTTTAAAAAATTTGTCAAATCAATTATAAGTATCACGTAATTAATTTGGTCAGAATTTCTTGTCATTGGCACTTAAATGATCGCATTTTTCTCCGATTCAATACTTAAGTGAGCTAACAAAAAATTTTCATATTAAAGCAAGCGTTGTACATAACTTTTTACACTTTCTAGTGTTCTTCTATCTAAATACTAAAACATTGGACACTAAAGGAAAAACTGTGAGGCTTTAAATGGATTGATCAAAATAGACAATATCTCAACTCAGGAGTATTGGGGAGGTTCTCGAGGAAATTCTTAGTGTCGAGCCACCGGTGGCTCGAGGCGCAATGGCGAGGGCTCGTAGTGGTGACGGAAGACAACGGCTTGGACCTTCAACCATGGGGGTTTGCTCGAAAGGACGGAGAAGAAAAGATGAAGGAAGAAGAGAAAGAACAAGGGCGCGGAAAAAAAATGGACAAATGTCAACCATTGAATTAGCTAGATGCGATGTGTCCTTATCCGTGGATTTCCTTTCTCCTTTCTTAAACCATTTTAGAATCATCTGAGACATAATATTCTAATGGTTGGCCCACCTATATTTTTGTAGATCTCTATGCAAAAATGCATTCTTGACATCCAGTTAATGAAGCTTCTGATCATAGCTTGCAATAGCTAATGCTAATCTTACAATTTCAACCTTTACAATTGAGCTGAAGGTTTCTTCATAATCTAATCAAATTGTTGATTATAACATTTTTCACTATTCATCTTGTTTTCTATCTTTCAATTGTGCCATCCAATTTATACTTAATTTGAAAAACCCACTTACTCACAATCACATTTTTTAAAATCAAAATAATATTGTAAATTTTGATGGGAAAATTAGAAAGTTGTTTTTAATTAATGACAAACAAGCATGGCTATAATAATCCATAGTCCATATAATAATTTCGGTTAGGTGGTGAGGCTGGTTTGGCTATCAGCCGTTTGTAGAAAGCTAGGTACTTCAGATACAATGAATAGCCAACGGGAAAAGTAGTTAAAATATATATATATATATATATATATATATATATATATATATATATATATTTATATATATATATATATTTACACAAATTACAATTAGATGGATTAATTTAGTGCCAAATATTTTTCACATTTATTCTATCAATTAAGTCCATCCAATTAATTTTGCTCAGAAATCGCTAATGTAAATATCAATCATCCTATATTGCATGTGATGTGAATATTTTTAATAATATTTTTTTTTCTTTTTTCTTTTTTTCTTAATTTTTTTCCTTTCATTTTGACGAATGACCCTCTAGCCACTAGGCAAGGGTCACCACCCTTGTCCAAGTCCTTGCCAAATCTAGCCTCCCCCAAAGTTGGTGGGGCCACAATGGCTCTAGGCAAGGCCATTATGGCTAGGTCGGCCATGGGCATGGTAACCCTTGCCTAGATTTGTGTGAGGCCATGATGGCCTTGGGCAAGGGCAACAACCCTCACTGCCAACAAAAGATTCAAATATATTTGTAGAAAATTTGTAAAGATTGTGGATATTAGTCATGATCGTATTACGTAAGATAACAAGCATCCATGTAAGTAATTGCTAGCCAAAATTGACAAAAATAACTCAATTGGCATATATACAATAAATTTAAAACTTTTTTTAAACTTTTTTCTAATACCTAACTAGGAGCCTAAACCGGAGGAAAAGTAAATATTCGTGCATGGATAGCTAAGAAGTAAGCTATGTTTTTGGGCGATGGTCGAGTAGCTCATCAAATTCAATAACTATTTAGGTATTACAAAGTATCAAATGATACTATTCTTTACCTAATAAAAATTCAACCCACTCTTTGATGTGGTCCACGAGTCACTACTGACCTTTTTTAATTAGTTGCACGCCTTCCATTTATCTAGTTCGAAGGTTTCACTACTCGATGGCGAGTTGAGCCACACTCGGACTTGGCACTATAACTCGACTTAAATGAATGCGCCCCTTAAGCTACATAGTAACTACATAATGGCTAGCACATGATTCTCAAAATCTTGGACTTAAATCAGTCATTAGAGTTCGGGGTAATCGAAGTTTCTCCGAAAAAGAAAAAAATGCCGCTTACACCATGCACTTCTCTTGACCATAGTTCTAATTTCGTAATTTGCGTTGATTGAATAATTACAAACTTGAAGACAAAATAGAAGAACCTACAAGATTCAAGAACGGATAAGAACACGAGTGTATAGATCTATTGCCACGAGTCACAAACCATAAAAAAAAATAAGGAAACGAACAGAAAAAGTGATATTGTAAGAGGAAGAACAAGAGCGGCGAAACTTAAGGATGCCATAAAAATTGACGAGGAAGAAGAATTTCCACCTCATTTTCTGCAATGTCCAAAATCCGCAACTCAAGCTTTTGTCCTCACAGCTCCAAAACATTAGGAGTCACTAATCTTACTGTTAAATTCACCAATGAGCACATCTGCCGCATGAACAAACGGTTCATAGATCACAACGAGAAAAGCCAGCCATTGATGTCAGAGGACAGAACAAAAGCTTTTGCTAGAGCAACGCTGGTGGGAGGCAATCCCAAATTTGCTACGAAGGAGAAGCCCCCTCGTCAGCTTGGATCAATTTTTCGGAGAAGGGCATTAGGGGGAATGGAAATTTCTTTCTTTTGGGATTGCAGTGGTATGAATAGACCGAGAAGCATCGAAGAGAGGATCGGAACTCGGGTCTTTCACAAGAGTTACTCGCGAAAGAGGAACAGGCTTTGTGACTGTAATTTGAACAGACATTCGAGCTTGGGACTAGAGCCTCAGTCCCATTGGTGAACATGCCTAGGCCACATGTCCTTTCAGCACGCGAAAATAGCATTCCCTTGAACCGACTGCACCAATATGAACGGCATTGACCTCGATTGAAAGTGAGTGAAGCTTGCCGAAAAGACAACAGACGTGAAGCTCGTGGACGACTTAAAGATTGTGGACAATGAATTTGGGAAAGAAGAGCCGACAGTGAATGGTGAACGACGGACTGTAGCTCGCGAGGACTGGACGAAGAGTGACGAGGACCGGGCGAGCGGCGAAGACCGGAACTGTGCGGCCGAGGATCGGGCAAGTGGCGAAGACTGGGAGCAGCATGGCCAAGGATCAAGCAAGAGCAACGAGGAGAGGAAGGAAGAAAATGTGAAAGATGATTCTCATTCCATCTAACTTGTGAAGTATGAGTTCACCGCATCTTCTTCCTCGACATACATTAAATTAAGAGGTGTTCTCCCTAACGATGAAGGAGGATTCTAAGGATAACAAATATCGAACTGTCCAGTAGACCAATTGAGCATACAAGGACCATTTGGCGAGATCTTCCACTTACACTGTGTGCAAAAATTCTGGTCCCTGCCTTGCACGTAATTATTGAACCTTTGAAACTGACCTGGCCATGCAAAACTGCAAAAGAACAAAGTCCGTCCAGAGATACTAGGTTGAAATGAGAATCCCCAGCTAGTCGTTATATGCTGGATTCCGTGATCGTCATCCTTGGATTTGCAATGAACTGTTAAAGTAGTTCGACCCGGCAAATTGTTAATGATCTCAACATGTGTCTTCCACCAAATATTTCCTGCATAACTAGTCAGGTATAAAGAAATGACAAGCACAAGCTTAGCTGTCGAACTCATGATTGAGGCATATCGTTTCTCCAATATCAACATCATTAAGCTATTTAAGGACGAAGGATGAAGGATAATGGATATTACCTTTCAAGGATATCGGATATTTATCTTTTAATTTTCTTCCTTACTTTTGGATATTAAAAGCCATATAAGATCTAATGCGGTCAAGAATAATATTTAATGTGCAGCTTAATTAAAGGAAAGAAAATTAAAACAACTTTCAGAATAGGAAACAACGGAACTTTGCAGATGCCACGCATTTACTAATTGTTTTTTATAATCAAGAAATGTTAGGCGATGCTAGAAATATTGAGAACTTAAGCTAGCTTGATGTATGAAGACTTTAAGGGACTTTTTTGGAAAATGGTTGAAACAGAAAGTTGGTAGTTTTAACGACGAAGACCATAAAACCAAAAGCTATTGGTCCATGTAAAAAACCTAATGTGGCTATACAAATTAGCTTAATTCCCAAAAAAATCCTCAACTTTAGCTGCAGTCCCAATTCTATTCTAAACTCTTGTTTGTTTTATGGAAAACCCCAACTTTAAGTCCAATCCAAATGCTATCCTAAATTTTGTTTATCTCATAAAAAATCACTAAGTCTTACTTAAGTCTCATATCCATAACTCTTTACTCAACTCTCATATCCATACCTGTTCACTCATATCCATACCTGTTCACTCAACGTCTAAAATTGTCCTTGGTGATCGTATGCGTTATTTCCATATTATTGCTCTAGTTTTCTCAAATCTCTAATCCAAGAAGACGTTTTTTTGCATATGAATTTTCACGTCAATCCAAATGATGTCTTCTTGGATTTGAATTTTGGATAAAAACTAGACCAATTAGGGTTAGCTTGTTACAATTGCTCTTATTTTTAAGAGAGTATTCATTTCATCTCACTAAGGCATCTTTGATTTTGTGCTCAATCTTCAATTTCTCGTGGTTTGAGCATGCATTTGGAGAGCTCACACTCAGGACACTCAAATAACTCATGCTTGGGAGTTTTCCATCTACCCTATTACAAAAATTTTGGACGGATGGTTGGCAGGGGCAGATTTGGGACTCAAGTAAAGAATTAGTGGTTCTTTACAAGACCAAAAGAAAGTTCTGGGTAGAATTGAGATAAGACTCAAAGTCTGAAGTTTTTTATGGGACAAAAAATAGTTTTGGGTAAAATTAGAACATGACCTAAAGGTGGGAGTTTTTTGGGGAATAGGCCTATCTAAATGGCCGAGGGAGTGGAAATATATAGCAAAACACTAGAAAGGCCCAGCTTTTTACTAGTTCTATCTTACTTTCATCATAACCTTCCTTTTTTTGTCACCGTCAACAGACAAAGAATTAGGTTTAGAGATAATGTCCAAAGGTGAACTAAATGGGCTATCAATTAAGCATAGGCTCTCCCAAACCTATATCTCGTACAAAGTTTGATTTTCATTTTAAGTTCTTTTTAGCCTAAGTGATTTTAGACAGGCTGCTAGGATGTACTCATTATTTTAATGTGCCGATGCCCATATGTCCCACGCCCCCTCATTGACCAACATTTTTATCGAGTCTTGAGCCCAACTCTACCCTCTAGTTTCTTTACATCTAAGGGATCCCGAGATCCAAATGAGGTCTTAAACATAGCCTTTTAATGCCATGTTAAGGACACGCCATTAGCCATTTGAAGTGGGCTGAAAACCAAACAAGACACGGGAGACTTGTCTCATTTCCCACGCAATCAAAAATTCTAGTTCGGGGACTTGATTATGTTAATATTTATAAGTGCACTTGCGATATCACTAACTTGGAAGATTATTTATCTAAATTGTCATACATTCTTGATTACAAATTATGTCATAAGGTATTGAATTGGCTAGGTGATCATACATATGATATTTAAGGGTTCATTATGGTCATAGGCTAGTCCTAACCATTCTAGAGAAGGAGATAAACGAGCAATTTATTGAAGTGCAAAGCAATTATTTAAACATCCAAGTAATCAAAACTCTAAATAAAGGTGCGGAAATGAAAACCCGATACAAGTTAGGCAAAAAGAATTACATGGCATTGTTATTATGCCTTGGGACAAGACCCTCATGAGTGGAATGGAAATTTAAACATGCATGAAATTACACTAAATAATTATAATTTAAGCAAAATAGATTATTTACATAACTGATTGTCTCCATAAAACGCTTGAAAATAGCACACTTTACAAAATTAAGCAAATCCCACAAATTTCATTTTTTTTGCCCTAATTTAATGCTATCTTACATTTCTTTTTCTTTTTCTTTTTCTTTTTTTTTGGGGGAAAATTTTCAGATTTTTTGTTTTTAAATTTATTTTGTATTATATTATTAAAAATTGAAAAATAATTTAAATTCATCAAACTGACCTATGATTGACCTACATGCACATGGACGAACTCAGAACACAAAAATCACCTAATCATCCTCGAATCAACCATTCAAGTTGAAACTTGGTTTATGCATTTGGTCAAACGGTCGGTGCGCATTAGATTGTCCAAACCAGTTTCTTCAAACCATGTTCATAGCTCTCGATACAAACCTGCAGATGCTGCGGTTTATCTGTGACTCCGGAGCTGAGATGGGCGCTCGAATCGTCAGTTGGAGCACCTGGTGCCGTCCTCGAACGACGCTAGATCTGACGGACGAAGCTCAGGCAAGAATCAAGCTCTTCGGTCCTTCTGGCCGAGAGGCAGGGGAGAACAGAGCAATCAAACGCGAGGTTCAGGAAGACTGGGGATGAAGGTGATGAGGGCTTCGAGGGGTCGCAGCGGTGGTTAGTGGACACCAGGGACTTGCCGATGACTTGAAAGCTGCTGGGTCTTCGCCGGAAATGCAGGTAGGGCGCTCAGGTATAGCCGCTGGGTGCGGTTCTGGGACGGCCGCAGGTCTGGGCTCGATGGAGGAGTTGCCGAGACGCCGAGACTTGCTGAGGACGTTACCGGGAACTAGTCATGGACGCTGGAATCACCGGAAAGCAGCGGAGATCACGGTCTGGTGGCGATGGGTTTGGGATGGTCGCGTGTGAACGTCTTCCACCCCCCCTGCCCTGCCAGACCAAATCCTCTTTATCGTCTGATTTTCTCCCTTCCTTACGCCACGCCCACGTCTTCTGATCTTCTTATCCCTCGGCTTCTGCCATGTTCTGTGGGTGGCCCGTGCTTGTTTCCTTCTTTCTATCTTCTTTTCTTTTATTTTCTTTTTGTATTATTCACCTCACCGACTGGTTTCATTTCTTCTTTGTTCTCTTCTTGTTTATTTGTTGAGCTCCTCCAGCAGACTCTTTTCTTTTGCTCTTGAAGATGACAATGTCATTGACGGTGTGGCCGTGCTCGAAGATCTGCAGCTTATCCATATTTTGCGCTTTTGGTCATCCATCGCAGTTTACTTCATTCATGACCAGAGACCTTGATTAAACATTCGATCATGAGTGCGACCTCATTCACGAGCACGAAGAATTGTTTGCAAAACGGGCTTAAGCTTCGAAAGTTCGCAGTCTCGCCATAAGTCGATGTTTTATGTCGACACGCCCCCTAATTTCTAAATGTGGTAGTGCAAGACCATGAAATTTTCATTTAGAAGTCGAGTTTGATCACTAATTTTCTTATACAACGGAATGCTTAGATGGATCGTCAAAATTTAGAAGTCAATATCTTTGTGTCTCAAGCATAAATCATTCTTCAATGCACATCTCTGTTCCAGAGTTTGATCGACCCTACAAAAAGAAATCATCAATGCTCAATGGAATATCTGGAACACGTACAAGTCCAATGAAAACGTAATTCCTAGACTATAAAATCAAAGGAAGTTTCAGAGAAGGAATGCGTGCTTAATACTATGCAGTCGAATAAAGTAGTGATGCATATCAACTAATGTCTCTGGTGTTTGATCTCTTTGTCAATGTATACTATATATCAGAAAATAAATAGAAGATGTTCCAAATTCCTCAAAAGATACCGATGAAAGTCAACATATAAGTTTTAGATGGATTTGACTAGATTGAAATACAACAAAGGATCTATATATAAGAAGAAACAATCTCATATGAAAATATATCTTGAATCATGTAGGATACATGTAGTGATTAAAGAACAGAATTGTGTGCAGATTCTCCACATCGCATGAGTACCATTTTTCTACGTCACCAAATGCAAACAATTTCACATGAAGCCATCCACCAATCTTTGGCTCATAGCAAACCTGATCCATGATATCACTAAGATATTTGATTAGCCTGACATGTTATCTACATAAAATATAAGTTTTTCTCGAGAAATAATGTTATTATCAGAAAATGATCGGGGCTATCAAGTAAATAGAGCCTTTTCTCCTTCTTTATTCCCCCATTCTATCTAGCGTAGTTATAGAAGCAGCTTGATTAAAATCTCGTCTTTGTGGAATTCGCTTACACATAAATATAATTTGTCTTGTCAGGTATAACAAAACTTTGATGAAAACTGGTGGTGTTCCCTATCTAGATAAATTAAGAAGCTTTCACGTATATAATGGACTAAATTGTAGCACAAGTTAAAAACCAAGACTCAACCTATAATTCAAAAGTTAAAGGAAGAGCAGAACTTGGATGTACACTCTACCCGAAATGAAAATGCCTAAAAAATCGACAGCTTTAATTCCTGTTTGAAGGGGCCTTAAATCAAACTGTAAAAGATAGGTGAGGATGTGGAAATATATCATCTATCAATTAGAATTTCAGTTTTTTAGAAGGAAAAATATTATGTAAGTATTTTAGGTACTTTTGGAACACTCTTCTCACTTGTCCCATCTCAACTAGGGGTGTCAATGCTTCAGTTCAGTTTGGTTTTTCGATTTTCTTTTCTTCGCTTTACTTATTGTAATCAAGCTGAACAAGAGGTGAGAAAGAAGAGAAATTTTAAGTTGGGTGTTTAGTTCTTATTGAGAATTTCAGTTCAGCTCAATTAACCAAACCAAACCAAACTAACCCGAACCCAAAAAAAAAAAAAAAAAAAAGATTATCTTTCAATTATTCAAACTGAAAACCGAACCAAATCGAAAACGCACGAAATTTCATTTCGGTTTGGGTTTGCTTCTGATGCCCCTAACCCCAACCACATGCAAATTCAAGTAACACTCAACCACTAAACAATCGCTCCATATAAAATGACAAAAAAAAATTAATGAGAGATGTTAAGCTATTTCATATATTTCTTCTAGACAATGAAGCTTTTCCAATCATTTGCCATACAAACTGACTTCGTCCCGTACAGTTTTGCAAAATATGGAACTTTCTCATATACAAAAGAAGGAAAGAAATGAGTGGCTCTGCTGGCGCATAACTCCCTCTCCCGAAAGAGAGGTCGAGCGTTCGGCTCCCTTGCGAAGCAGGGGAGGCTGGCAAAGACATTTAGGTGACTTATTTGGTGCACATGTGTGGTGGTAAGACGTGTCTTTGGATTTTCTCCATTTGCACGGGGTCGTGTGGGAGTTCTCTAGATCACCAAAAAAAAAAAAAAAAAGAAGGAAAGAGAATGAGGAAACATGAGCGAAAAATGAAACAAACTTATGTCGAGCGGGTTTTAAAATAAGTGAAATCAAATTTAATTCATGTTTGTTAGATCGTTTTCCAGCCACACACAATCATTACAAATCTGTCCAAAAGTTGAATTTATTATCGTGGATGGCTCCATCAAGAAAATAAAAAAGAAAGAGAGAGAAAGAGAATGGTTTCGAACACAACTTATCATGCTGAAAAGGCTGCATGGGGGGGCCATCCACGCCTGTCTCAGACTCACGTAATCTCGGAAGATATGGATGTCGCAATCATTTGGCAATTTGATGCTCGATACATCAATCAACCTCTCCAATAATTCTTGTAGCATGGATTCCTTAAATAAATGATTTAAAAATATGAAAAAAAAAATAGTAAAAAGGCGAAGAAACATAGGCCCAAAAAAAAGAAATGGGAGAGATTTTTCCTGCCCATCCAGCCTAAAAAAAAAAGAAGGAAAAATGATAAAGAGTCACACTCACATTTTCAATTTCACTTTCGCACGTGTGCACACACACAAACTCTCTCTCTCTCTCTCTCTCTCTCTCTCTCTCTCCCCGCCACGGCCTGCCTTACCGGCCATCATCTTTTAGGCCTCCAAGTCATGGCCACAGCTGCGACCCCCAAGCCCATTGTTTCAATGCATTGAAACTGTGAATGGTGGACTAGTATGAAAAAGGCACTTATGTGGAATGCCTAAAACCTCTTCGTGCTTATTTTCTCCATGATTAAATTGTTAAAATGCATTTGTGAGTAATTCTTCTGGAACATAAGTAGTAAATTACTTAAATGTCGGCCCATGAATATGCTTCAATGACATTTTTTTTTTCTTTCAAGATGACTTGAAAATATGCATGCGGGTCTTCGTCTGTCACCAAATTTGACTCGAAGTCTCCAAATTCCGCTTCTTTTCTTAGATTTTTGTGGTTTGATCTTAGAATAATTGACCCCACAAATTCCAGAGTCCTTCATGTTTCCTAAGAAATAAACAATAATTAATCGCTGATAGAGCCGATCAACCGGACACTTGACAAAATACACGATATTCACCTGTGGTGTGAGGTAGGGGTGTGCATGGTCCGGGCGGGTGGTTCCCGACCTAGAACTGGGAACCGCCCGCTAAGGACCGGTTCTGAAAAATTGGAACCGGGAACCGGACCGCGGTCCGGTCCGGTTCGGGTGGATCCATGGAACCGATTTTGACACGAAATTTTTTTGGTTTTCAACAAAAAACAATTACATGACATCAAAGCAAGCCAAAAAAAGAAAAATCAAATTTAAGTACGTGGAACAAATATTTATTTGTTGTAATTATAAATGTATCTCGTAGATAAAAAAAAACACGAACATATGGAATGCAACATTCTCCCATTTCCTACTTGCAAATAACCATAGATGGTTAAATTTTCTTTGACCAAAGGTAAAGGTTCCCTAGAGAGTGAGATGAGATGTAGGGTTTCTCTTAGTAATTTTTTTTTTAATATTAAAAAGGGTACCCACCGGTTCCAATTGATTGGAACCGGGAACCGGACCGGTTCCCTCAAGACCCGCCCGTTCCGGGCGGTTCCGGTCCGGTTCCGGGCGGTCCAAGCGGATCCCGGATATTTTGCACACCCCTAGTGTGAGGAGGTTAATATTCATAATCGACATGGGATTTTTCTCTTAAGCCGAGTAAATTCAACTGCGCACACAAATGATAACAAAGCATATTTTTTACTACCAAGTCTGATATTAGTCAGTAGGCACCACCTACCGCCCACCACCCATCATCTTTGCGCTCATCGTCATTGCCGCCCCTCGGTGAGTTTTCCAAGCCCATTGTCTTCGTAACATTTTAGGCCTCCAAGTCATGGCCACAGCTAAGGAAATATATCAAAAAAGTCTTAAACATATGCATTGATACCAATTCAATCATAAACTTTTCAATTGAATTAATTTAGTCTTAAAAATTTTCATAATTATACTAATTCAATCATTCTAACTAATTTTAGCCAATCGACACTAATGTGAATGCTAGTCGGCCGATGTACACTAAAGTGGTAGTTTTTAAATAAATTTTTATTTTTTCAAATTTTTTTCAAATTTTTTATTAATTTTTTCATTTTTTTTCCCCTTTCCCCCCTTTTCCTCTTCTTCTTCATGGCTTCTTCTCATGCAATGGCCAGTGAGCATCTAGCAGCTCGCCAGCCACTAGGCGAGGGCTGCGAAGCCCTCATTAGCCAGGGGCGAGGACTACGGAGACTTGCCAGCCACTACAAGAGAAGAAGCCATGAGGAGGAAGAGGAAAAGGGGAAAAAGAAGAATAAAAAATTAATAAAATATTGTTTAAAAATTGCCATGTTAGTGCTCGCCACCTAAGCATCCACGTCAACACTAGCAAGTCAAAATTAGTCAGAATGACTAAATTGGTATTAATATGAAAAAGTTTAAGACTAAATTGGTCCAATTAAAATATTTTAAGACTGAATTAGTACTAATAACATAGTTTGATGACTTTTTTGATACTCTTCCCACCACAACTACGACTTCAAGCTCATTGTTTCAATGCATTGAAACTGGACAAAGGCACTTGCGTGGAATGCCTAAATCGTCTTCATGCTTATTTTCTCCAATATTTAGTGGTTAAAATGCATCGTGAGCAATTCTTCTGGAACATATGTAGTGAATTACTTATATGTCAGCTCATGAATATGCCTCAATGACTTTTTTCTTTCCTATCAATATGACTTGAAAATATGCATACAATCTTAGTCTATCGCCAAATTTGACTGGAAGTCTCTAAATTCCGCTTCTGTTCTTAGATTTTGTGGTTCGATCTTGAAAAATTGACCCCACGAATTCTAGACTCCTTCATTTTAATTAATCATCGATGGAGCCAATCAACCAGACCCTTAACGAAATCCATAATTTCCACTTGTGATGTGAGGAGGTTGATATTCATACTCGACAAGGGAGTTTTCTCTGAAGCCGATTAAATTTGATTGCACGCACATATGATAACAAAGCAACATATTTTTTACTACCAAGTCAAATAATACTCGGTACTATGCAATTTCTATTCAAAACTGATGGCTCCCTTTCGCCACACACCACATTAGCGAAAACAAACGGTCAACCTTGCGGTTCCACAATCTTTTTCCTTCTCAGTAGGACCGACATTGACTAAGAAACAGGTGTGGCTGGACCGCCATTGTCCACACGAATTTCGTACGTGAAATTTAGTTGGCCTAGTCTTCGAGACAAGCCCCAAGGGCCACGCCTACCCTCCCAACGACTCCTATGAATGCGAATTTAACGTCTTTGTCTCAAGCTAGAGAGATAGAGAGAGAGCTACAGCATAGTTCTATGACCCTACTTCACTCATAGGACTTCAACTATTTATGCAAGCTTCGCTATTCTAGTCTGTGCCAAGTAACCAAACATGGAGGGAGAGATCAGCAACTTCATGACGGTCTGGGCCTTGGTGGTTATCTCGCTCACCTACTGCCACACCATCTCTAAGACCGTCCCTGCCGGAACGAGGAGGCTGTTGGCCATTTCGCCGGTCATCGTCATCTTCTTCATCCTCCCTCTTAGCCTCACCACCATCTCCCTTGGAGGCCTCACCTCGTTCTTCATCGCTTGGCTCTGCAACTTCAAGCTCATCCTCTTTGCCTTCGGCAAAGGACCGTTGTCACCTAGCTGGTCTTGCTCTTTGGCATACTTCATTCCCGTCGCCTGCCTTCCCATCAAGATTCACAACCCAGTTGAGAGCACCAAAAAGGAAGAGGGCCCGTGTTCGGAGATCAAGGAGAGAGGACTCAAATCGCCCATGAATTACGTCGTCAAGTGCCTGCTGATAGTTGCCTTTTTGCCTGCCTATGAGAGGAAGGTGTTGGAGGTAATAAGTTTGAGAGAGAAGAAGTAGTTGTTTGAAGTATTACACCAAGAGACGTCAAGTTTGGAATGCTCAACAGTGTTACTTTCAGCGTAGGGAAACCCTAGAGTTTTTATTTGTAAGTTATTGGACTCTAGCTCATATGGACCCAAATAACCATGCTTTCTCCTATTGGGCTCATATGTGAACATATTATTTTGGACTATATTAATAATATATCCAACAATCTCCTCCTATGTTCACCATACAAAGACAATCCAATAAGTTGGTCGAGTGTAATGTTCAAACAAACATGAATCATCCACATTCAGTCCAAGACAATCAACTCGGATTGGTCAAAGAGTATTCCAGCAATAAAGTATTAAACTAAATCATCATGTGCAAACTAAATAAGTGAATCATTCTTATCATGAATCTGTTCTGAGATTAAAAATCCAAATCCCAAAATAAATCTCAGATTTAGTTCACAACCAATATATGCATATTAATCAAGTATAAGTAGACCAGTCAAAATAGTCTAAGGCCTTACAAATATAAGAAACAAGCATAATAATGTCCACAAATATGAATTTCATATTATCATGAATTCAATCAATTGAATAAAAACTTAGCACCATTCCATCAAAGCGGAGAAGAACATATATTGATGTCATAAAGCATCATAATATCATGTCATAAGCATCAAGCCAGTTTCATAAATTACGAACAAGACCTAAACAATGTGATTTACAAAGAGCCATCAACTTAAGTTTATTTGTAGGAGAATAACAATTGTCTAGTTTCAAATAACAAGACCAATAGTCAAGTCACTTACAACAACCTAGTCATGTAATATCAAGTTTCAATTAAGAACAAGACAAATAGGCTTCTTATGTAAACAATTGTTTCTATGTTTCAATTTGGAATGTCACAATTACGATTCCTTAAAGTCAAATAATCTAGCATCAAGTTTGGAATGAGATCATTTAACTAAAAAGGATAGTCCAATCTAGTTGAATTGTATCATCAAGTTTGGAATGACACAATTTTTCCAGATAGAACATTTGAATTAGGTTAAAGTCATCTTCATCAAATTTGGAATGAGACAACTCACCCTCTTCAATTAGTCAGCAATCGTGAACATCAATGAAACATATAAACTGTGCTTATCATTGTAGCCAATAAAGAAAGATTTGATAATTCAAAACACAGGTAAGTAAATGGTAGTTAAGACTTGCCTATATAGTCTTTAACCCCAGTTCCCCCTTTATTTTGAATAATCGATCTTTAGGCATACCTTTGGTGAGAGTATCGGCTATGTTATCCTTCAATCTCACATCGATCAAGGTGATAACCCCTTGTTCTCTCAGATAATTCAACAACGCATGTCTCGTCTCACATGTCTTCTCTTTGAATTAAAGAGAGTATTCTTGACGACTTGGACAGCTGCTCGATTATCACAAAATAGGCTTAAAGAATTAATCTTTAGCCGAGTCAAAGGAATATCCATAATCAGATTCTTTATCCACTTTGCCTCTTCACTGGCTGAGGCTAAAGCAAAAAGTTCCGATTCCATAGACGACAATGCAATACAAGTCTGTCGTTTGGATTTCCAAGGAATAGCAGCTCCACCCTAAGTGAAAACATACCCACTAGTGGACTTACTAATTCCAATATCTGAGCACCATGAGGCATCAGAATATCCATCCACAATTGGAGGATAACCAGAATAGTAAAGCACATAATCTTTAGTACCTTTAAGGTATCTCATTAGCCTATTAAGGGCATCCCAATGCTCTTTACTAGGATTACTAGTAAAACGACTCAACATACCAACTGTAAAGGTTATGTCGGGTCTAGTGCAACTTATAGCATACATGAGACTACCAATCAGTTTCGAGTACTTTAACTGATCTATGCTGGTCCCTTCATTAGGACTCAGTCTATTATTATAATCACATGGTGTCTCACTCGGTTTACACTTATCATATTCCCAAGTAGAAAGTAGCTGCTCAATATAATGAGTCTGGCTAAGAGAGATGACTTGCCGTTCAAAGCTTACTTTCATACCAAGAATGGTATTAGCAATACCAAGATCTTTCATGTCAAATTCTTTAGCTAAAGTAGCTTTCACGTCACTCACTACAGAATGATCGGAACCAAGAATTAACATGTTATCAACATACAAGCAAATGATGACTATCTTATTTGACATAGAACGATGGTAAAGGCATTTATCGAATAACTAGACCGAAAGCCATAACTCTTTACCACTTCATCAAATTTAAGATGCCACATCTTAGGTGCTTGTTTAAGACCATATAGAGATTTATTTAATTTACAAACTTTGTCCTTAAGACATTTCATAACATATCCTTCCGGTTGTTCCATGTAAATTTCCTCATTTAAATCCCCATTTAAGAAAGTTGTTTTTACATCCATTTGATGCACTACAAAGTGTTCAATAGATGCCAAAGCAAGAAGAATTCTTATAGTTGATAGATGACACACAGGTGAATAGACATCAAAATAGTCTATTCCACTATGTTGTTTATAGCCTTTAGCTACTAAGCGTGCTTTGTATCTGGCTATTGATCCATCACTATTCAGTTTCTTCTTCAACACCCATTTACAACCTATAGCTTTAACCCCTTTTGGCAAATTTACTAGCTGCCAAGTGTGATTCTCGTAGGAGAGAGCTCATTTCATCATCTATGGCTTACGCCCACGGTAGAAATTCCCTAGATCTCATTGCTTCCCGATAGGAGAATGGATCATCCTTAAGATGGTAAGCAACAAAGTCTTCACCAAAACTTTTGGGAATTCTCTCTCTTGTAGATACTCTAACCGGAATTGGTTCAATAGCCAACCGTGTGGAATTAGTGTCGAAGGGCCTGCTTCAAATTCTACGGGAGATTCTGAAATCATATCTCGTAGATCCGAAACATTCAAGCCTTGATCTCCGATAAACTTGTTTTCAAAGAACACCGCATCTCTAGATTCTATCATTGTGTTAGTATATAGATCTAAAAACCTATTTGCAGCGCTATCTTTTGCACTACCTAGATATACACAAGTAATGGTTCTAGATCCCACCTTAGGTTTCTTAGGATCAGGTATACTTACATAAGCAATATAGCCTCAAGTCTTAAGAGTATCATATCTACAAGGGCGCTTATGCCATATCTCATAAGGTGTCATGGACAACTTAGAGTGCAGCAACTTGTTCAAGATGTGATTAGCAGTTAGAACTGCTTCTCCCCAGTAGGAGGAAGGCATGCCAGCTGTAAGTAACATAGAGTTTAACATTTCAGTTAACATTCTATTCTTACGCTCTGCAACACCATTTGATTGGGGGTGAATAAGGAGCAGTGGTTTCAAGTATTATACCTTCTGAAGCACAAAATTCCTTGAACCTTGACATAGTATATTCTCCTCCTCTATCACTCCTAAACCTCTTAATTTTCAAGTTGAGTTGATTTTTTACTCTAGACTTGAAAATCTTAAATTTTTCAAAAGCCTCATCTTTCGATTTCAACAAATAGACATGACAATATCTAGAAAAATCGTCTATGGATGTTATTAGATACTTCCGACCACCTTTAGTAATGTAATTTCTAAAATCACAAATGTCAGAATGTATTAGCTCAAGAAGTTGTGTGCTTTTAGAAATCAATTTAAAGGGTTTTCTAGTAATTTTAGCTTTGTGCACACACTTCACACTTATCAAATCGAATAGAAGTATCTAATGGAATGTTATGAGTTTTAGCTAAATGTTGCATTTTCCTGTAATTCACATGTCCAAATCTATTGTGTAGCAACTTTGGATCAATCAAAGTAGAATTCACATGGTTTATGCTATCAGCATTTAAACTCAACCTATACGTACCATTAACCATGAATGCACAACCAAAATAATATGAGTTAACAGATAAAGTTACTCTACCATTCATAGTTAAAAAAGACATACCAGCTTTATCGAGTAAACTCATAGATATTAAATTCTTCTTAAGTAAAGGTACTACTCTAACATGTTTCAGAGTTAGTAATTTACTGAAGAAAGCACCAAATTTGCGGTTCCAGCATGAGTCACCTTTGCCTCACCACCATTGTAATTTTCCACGGTGTCTTTCACTTCGTGACCTCGGTGAGTAAATTCTTGTCATTTGTAGCATGACAAGTAGCGCCACTTGTCCAACCACCACTCAGAAGAGATGTTGGCCTTTCCATTCTTCATCATTCCAATAAAGGCTCGAGGCTCAGATCCTTTAATTAGCATATTAGCCTCATTATGTGGTGTGTTGTTATTTGGCTTCCTTGGCAACTTACACTCTGCTGCCTAGTGACCCCACTTTCCACAGTTATGGCACTTGCCCTTCTTCTTCGTTTTGAAGATAGTCTTTTTGGCCTCTAACTATAAAGAGGATTCACCTTTTGGTGACTTGGACTTTTTTTGAGGTTTATTGGAGTGTGAAACTAAGTTGGCAACTGACTTTTATTGTCCCACTTGTTCCAAACTCTTCCTAGTGATATTTTGATCCTCAATGTGAATATACCTCTTTAATTCATCAAGTCCCATCTGTACCTTCAGTCTGTGCATTTCAGTCTTGAAAGAAGACCATTTAGTTGGCAGTTTGCTCAACACAAGACCAACAAAAAGATTATCGGACATATCAGAATTATCATCTTTCAGCTTGTTCCTCATGTTCTCAAATTCAACTAATTGAGAGGTGATGCTTGAATTCATAGTGAATTTAAAGTCAAAGAATTTCTCCGCTAGGAGGGTTTTAGATAACCCCTCTTGTTTTTGGAACGAGCGTTCAAGTGATCCCATATCTCTTTCGCCGTCTTATACTCACTATAAGTCATAGCCAAATTAGGATTTAGAGAGTTCAGCAAGTAATCTCTACAAAAATCCTCATCTTTGTTCCATTGATATTCATTCACATCTTTAAGTGGTAGATGTAAAATCACTCAATACAAGTATAGAATATGTCACGTTTTTCATGCCAAATTGAACATGTAATTTCCAGCCATGAAATTCAGTAACATCAAAAGATTGCAACTTTATAATATCATAGGAACTACGCTTTGCCATTTTAATCAAAGCAAAGTGTTAGAAAGAGTGCACCTTGAAGTCCTCAGAGCAACAAAGTTGAATAACTCCCCTAACCTTGATCAAACCGCTCTGTAGAGATGGAATTTGCCAAAACAAACCCCAAAAACGGATTTGGAGCGCCCAAAAACCTTAAGATGGACTGCCCTTGTTGCTGAAACTTGCTGAAAAATTTCGCCCCCGAAATTCGCTAGAAATTTCGTCCCCAAAATTCGCTAGAAATTCAGATGGAAACTTCCGGGTGCCATAACTTCTCCATCCGACCTCCGATTGACGCAAGTGACCACTCAAAACGTTCGTAGCGACAAGTAGATCAAAGCCCAAGTGGTTTCACCCTCTTAAATTGGCTATAATTTTTGGGTTTTTGAATCAAAGATTTCGGTCACCTGAATCTTCAAACTCAGATCCCGGCCAATATCACCGTTGAAATCGAAAGTAAATTACAGCCGCGAGTTCGTCTTGACGAAATCTTCAAGAACACACTTTACTCGCTCAAATCCGACACACGAACCTAATACTTCAAGATTGTTGGAGGTAATAGGTTTGAGAGAGAAGAAGTAGTTGTTTGAAGTATTACACCAAGAGACGTCAAGTTTGGAATGCTCAACAATGTTACCTCCAGCGTAGGGAAACCCTAGAGTTTTTATATGCACGTTATTGGGCTTCGACCCATATGGACCCAAATAACCATGCTTTTACCTATTGGGCCTGTATGTGAACATATTATTTTGGACTATATTAATAATATATCCAACAGAAGGTTCGAGTTCATCCGGTGATCCTCAACTTGATGTATTTGGTGCACGTATACGTCGGGCTGGAGGTATCCCTGGCCGTGGTTGGAGCCATGGTCCAAGCACTTACCGGCATCAGGCTCAAGCCGCAATTCGAAGAGCCGTACCTCTCGACCTCACTGCAGGACTTCTGGGGAAGGAGATGGAACCTCATGGTCACCAATATACTCCGCCCTGCCGTGTATTTACCTGTTAGATGAGACACTATTTACTTTGTTTTTCTAAAGATACAAAGAGAAGCATCGTCACTCATTGTACTGAGTTGAATTTTGCTATCATTTTGATGTGGATCAATTTGCGTTCATTGTTTATGTGTAAGACTTCATTGCATGTATGAAAATATAATATGACAGACATGAAGGTAAAGCACATAGTGTCAAAATTTCTCTGCACTACCACAGATTCATTTCTGTCATATCTATGTTATATTTGCATACCTAAAATGAAGTCTTGTACATGAAAAAGAATGTCAGCTGCATAATATATATGTATACTGTCAATTTGACCATTAAAAAAAGTTCAAGAAATGCTAGACATAAAGAAAAAATTACTGGACACGATAAGACAAAAAAAAAACAAAAGGCTCGCAGAGTAGTAATTCTCGTTGAATGCATCGTTCTCTTCCGTGTCTCAAACCAGGTCCATTTCCAGCCGTGTGATCGGGAGGAGGTGGGCCGCCCTGCCAGCATCATTTGCGTGCTTCCTGGTCTCGGCGCTCATGCACGAGCTCATTTTCTACTACATCGGACGTAAGGAGCCGAGGTGGGAGGTCACCTCCTTCTTCCTCTTGCACGGCCTCTGTGTGGCCGCCGAGATCGCAGCCAAGAAAGCGCTCGCTGGCAGATTCCGCCTGCCGAGGGTGGTGTCGGGAGCGATGGCGGTCGGTTTTATCCTCGCGACGGCATTATGGCTGTTCCTGCCGGCCCTATTGTGGTGCGACGCGGAGGACAAGGCGCGTAGAGAGGCCACGGCGGTCGTGGACTTTGTGAAGAGGACTTGGAGCGTCGTGGGATACACATACAGCTCCATCATGAAAGCGAGTAGGTGATGGTATTGATTGTAGACTGGACGTGCATCCGAGATATAATTGATTTTGATTAATAGCGACATAAATGGTTCGCTTAGCTAATTGTCGTCAATGGATGGTAGCCGTAGGATGGTCGATGCTGACGTGGACATTTTAGTCACTGGCCACACTGGAGGAAAAAAAATGAAAGAAGGAAAAGAGAGAAAAAAAAAGGAAAAGGAAAAAGGAAAGAAGAAAAAAATAAAAATGAAGAAAAAAAAATCAACATCAATACCAGTCATGCCACGTAGGACAACCGGCGTTTACGTCACCAATCTTTAGCTTAAATTAGCCCGATGGATTGAATTGATGTCGATGTAAAAGTATCTAAGACTAAAAAGTTTAAAACTGAATTGTTATTAATGCAACAAGTTTATGATTTTATATATATATATATAAATTTTTTTTTTTTTTTTGAATTTTGCAAGCGGTGACTTCTCAATTAACCTTTGAATTAGGATAATCCGAATGTAGAAGTAAATTTACATCTTAAATTCAACCCTCTTACACCTCCGCGACCCAATTGAGAACTTAGATCAGTCCACATCTCCCAAAAAATGCCCTCCATTACCAAAACTCCCACCACATTCTCTGAAAATACATGCCCACAAAGTAAGACCTTCACCCCAGTCTCTGTCTCCTCTCCCTCTCCGCCAACTCCGCCGCGCTCTGCCACCATCCTCATTACTCATTGCCATCCCAACTACAAAGACAAGCCTAGCAGCCCCTGAAACGGCCACAGCTG
Organism: Eucalyptus leucophloia subsp. euroa; assembly: GCA_017140325.1. Lineage (NCBI taxonomy): Eukaryota > Viridiplantae > Streptophyta > Magnoliopsida > Myrtales > Myrtaceae > Eucalyptus > Eucalyptus leucophloia. The sequence continues at coordinate 424,311 of JADGSA010000015.1, forward strand.
CGCCCCTCAGCCCGTCCTCTCCACCGCGTCACCTGTTAGTCTCATCTCCAAGTTGGAGGCCACGATTTCCGGCATAGGCTCAATGGTGGTCTCACAGCCACAGATGGTCACCCCCGGTCCAAACAAGGGCAGGGAGTGGGTAACCATCAAATGACGGGGAATTGAATGAAGAGTTACTTTTAAAAGACTCCTAGGACAGTGAAAGGACCATGCCTAAAGCTGAAACATTTTTGGATTTTAAATAGGAGATGGACACTAGAAATGTCAAATACTAAGTACGGAGTTTATTTTAGTGTCAAAAGTTTTTTTTGAATCTTTTAAGTGTCAGTTTATAAAAAAAAAAATGATTATTTAAGTGTCAACTCCGAGTTAGGTTGCCAGACCCCTAAATTATGTCATTTAAAAATTGTAAATAATAATATTTAAGTGCCAAATTTTATTTAAAATTATCACTTCGGTGCCAATCATTGTTAAAATGCTATCACTTTAATACCAAGCAAGCCACATGAAAATGCCACGTGCATTGGAATTTTTTAAAAATTTGTCAAGTCAATTATAAGTGTCACGTAATCAATTTGGTCGGAATTTCTTGTCATTGACACTTAAATGATCATTTTATTTCCGATTCGATACTTAAGTGAGTCGGCAAAAAATTTTCATATTAAAGTGAGCGTTGTACATAACTTTTTACACTTTCTAATGCTCTTCTATCTAAATACTCAAACATTGGAGGCTAAAGGAAAAACTGTGAGACTTTAAATGGATCGATCAAAATAGACAATATCTCAACTCAAGGGTATTGGGGAGGCTCTAGGGGAAATTCTTACTGTTGAGCCACCGGCGGCTCAAGGCGCAATGGCGAGGGCCTGAGCCGAGCCCTCAATTTTCCCTCCACGCCCTAACTTGCCCTCGGAACCCTAAATTTTTCACTAAATTAACCCACGTAGAGAACATGACAAACTTGGGTGAGCAAGAGTTGGGGACATGGCTAGCAAACGACACTGAATGACAATGCAACTATGGCGGTGGCCGAGTGACGGCGCGTGAGCGACAGTGGGCGAGCGAACAACGGTGGGTGAGCGAGCTACGGCCCGCATCGAGTGAGAATCGTAGTTCATATGCTGCTTGTACGAACCCTATTTTACTTCCTCTTCAACGATACTGTCTGGCCATAGAGCAATGTGGTGTCGTTTTGTAAGTGAGTCCACGTAGAATGGTATAAAACAAAGTCCTTTCTTATGAAGAAAGAAAAACGGCATCGTTTTATGCCATTCCGCGTGGATAGTCTTCTTCAATTTTTGCCACGTTGATTTTTATTTTTTTTAAATATAAAAGCCACGTAATCATTTTGGCCGAAATCTCTTGCCGGTGGTACCAGAGTGATCATTTTTTCCTCTTATTTGGCACTTAAGTGATCCAACGGAACTTTTGGCACTAAAGTGAGCATTGTACACAACTTTTGGCACTAATAATATACTTACCCCGAGGAAGTTGAGTTTCAGAAATCTTGGTTTCGTCACTAAGAGAGACCTCATAAAGATAGTCAATCTGAGAAATACTTGACACATGAAAGTCTAAAAGAGATGAGGAAGATGGGAAGGAAGCAAGAGTAACTAAGGCTTCTAGTATTTCAGGGTCAGTCATGGTGTGGAAAATATTTTCTCAATACTGGATTTACCTACTGAGTGAACGGAACATATCATGTTATAAATGAAACCATGGCTCTAATACCATTGAATGGGCTATGCTTAGAACTAGGGAAAACAGAGGCAGTTTTCTACAGGTATGCCTTCCCATAATAGGCAAACCTCTTGTTCAAGCCCTTCAAGGATAATCTTTTAGCAGCAAACTACACAGACTTTTAGTTCAAAGCATATAGACACTCGGGTGTGCTAGGATAGTAACATTTCTAATTATCTGAGTTGCATTTCTAAGAGGATTCTACTAGGCTGGAGAAGAAGAGGTGTTTTTGGAAGACATTGAGAATTTTCACTAGGCCTATGCTTAGAACCAAAATGACAGTCTCACTGAAAATCTAGAAAATCTCATGTGACAATGCCACACGGATCTCTTTAGACTTCATGGAGGCTCAATTCTTTACCCCCATTAGATTAAACTCCGACTATCCATTCATACATCCTTTAATTTGAAAGGAATATGATTTTCTCAATAAACTCCGATAGTTGTTATGGTATTTAACTAATAAATACTTAATAGTTATTGAGATTCCAACTAAAAGAGTCATTACTAACCTAACCAGGATATTCATACTCGGCCGAAACATTGAGAAAGAGAGTGACAGGAATATCTTGGTTGTTCTAAACTAGTTCTATCCTCCCACTTATTAGAAGCATCTCTTACAACAAGAGCTAAGAAATGTCCGACCAGACCTAGAAATCCACACCATTGTGTTTCTTCGACGTTGATAGGCTTTTGTGCCAAAATAATGGCACCATTGTCAATGCACCAAAAAGTACAGGAACCACATCCTATAAACCTCAACCACATCTTACGGAAGCCCATATTGACAAGTCTTTTCCCGACTGTGTTGGTTATTGTGAGCACCAATACCAAGAACTCCAGAGAGTCTTATGCCAAGAAAACAAAACCATTCCTGAAGACGTATGGAATTACGCTATCTCTATTGCATGGGATCATTATAACCTAGCACCAGAAGCTAAAGAAGCACTTAAAGAATTTGAGCAAACAAGGACACCTCCATCACAACAGCAAGAAATGGCATACATAAATGATCTCGTACAATCATTTCTCAAGATCCCTATGATCAAAGACCTTTATCCTTATCTTTCGAACTAGACACATCTCACTATGCTCAACCATCAAATTGTTCTCAGCCAAACATGCTTGCCAACACTCCAGGATCCTCTAGGACTCATGAAGAAGCATCCTCATTAGGCAGCATAAACATGTGTAATACCTTGACAGCACAAGTCACCCTAAGCCCTTCTGATATCAGACTCTCCGAACTTGAGCAAAAATATGAAGAACATCTTCTTACAAAAATGCATAGTTATGATGATTTAGATTATGACCACAATGCCCATGACGGAAGAGATTATTAACTTTGATGATTCAGACTACAAAGACAATGCTCGTGACAAGAAACAAGCCTGTAGCTAGGTCACTATAGCAAGGTACTGTAGCAAGGTACTATAGCAATAGGCTAGGGAAATCACTGTTCCAGTCACTGTTCATACTACCTCGAATAATTCTCGATTGGATTTTCTGGAGCCTCTATTTGTTTTCGGACCCATGAGCTTCTTTGTTTGTTTGTGACCTCTTAATGCCTATAAAAGGCAAGGAGGATGTAATATGTTGGGCAAAGTCCCTTGAAATAAAGTGAATGTTTGTGAAAATTCTCGATGTCTCCCTAAAACACCTCTTCTTCTCTAGCCTGGTAGGATCTTTTGAGAAATGTAGCTCAAATAATTAGAAATGTTACCATCCTGGCACACCTAAGTGTCTCTATGCTCGAAACTAAAAGTCTAAGTTGTTTGTTGCTAAAAAACTGTCTCTAAAGGGCTTGAACAAGAGATTCGCCTATTATGGGAAGGCATACCTGCGGAAAACTGACTTCATCTTCCCTAGTTCTAAGCATAAGCCTATTCAATTAGTTTTGTGTAAATTTGTCACAGGTGTATCTATTTGAAGCTTTTGAGGATATTAACCCTTAAATATATCATCCTCTTCAAATTCTAAAAAATCAATATTGTAGCATATACAATTAAGCCACATGAGTGAAAGACGAATGATTATCTTGAATGAATGTCGTTTACCTTACGGGGATCACACTATCTCACTTGACTTTTACGAACATTGTGTTTTCGGGATGTAGCACAAAGTTAATTTCAATACTGAGGTGCACTCGATGAACGACACAATTGGCTATATCCACTCCAATTTGTGGGGCCGGCATAGGTTACATTTAAGAGTGGTGCAATTTATCTTATGACATTTATTGATAATTTTTCTAGGAAAGTCTAGGTTTATTTCTTGAAGTGTAAAAATGACATTTTTGATACATTCAAGAAGTGGAAGATATTGATAGAAAATCAAACTAAGAAGAAGATAAAACGTCTTAGAATGAACAATGGTCTCGAATTTTACGAAGGTGATTTCAATAAATACTATGAAGAGTCGGGGACTGTTTGACATCGAACAGTCAAGTACACACCTCAACAAAATTGGGTGGCAAAGCGCATGAACCGAACACTTTTAGAGAAAGCTAAGTGTGTGCTCTCTAATGCTGGACTTGGAAGAGATTTTCAAGCTAAAGCTGTGAATACGTCATGTTATTTGGTGAATCGTTCTCCTTCAAATGTGATTGAATGTAAGACTCCTAATGAGGTATGGTCAGGTAAACCTTATGATTATTCTGATTTTAAAATATTTGGATGTCCCACTTATTATCATGTAAAAAGAGGATAAGCTTGAACCTAAGGCCAAGAAGTGTATTTTCATTGGATATGCATACGAGGTTAAAAGATATAGGTTATGGTGTTCTAACCCTTAGTCATCAAAGTTTATAGTTAGTAGGGATATTACTTTTGATGAAAATTTCATGCTTGAAAAGAGAAAGGTTATTATTGAATCTGCAAGTATCCAAGAGGAGGACATTAAAAAAGAGGTGGAGTTTCATGTAGAGCATCCATGGAATATAGTTGAAGATGTTCCTATACAGCCAAAAAGTGACAATGAGCAATAAAACTTAGATTCTATTAAAGAAAAAGTAGAAGAAATTGAGCAACATCAAATTTTGGTTGCAAGAAGGGCAAAATGACAAATTAAGCCTCCTTACAGGTATGGTTCCGCTGATTTGGTAGCATATACTTTTACAATTACTGAAAGAGCCTAGTATTACAGAATCTTTTACATTTTATGAAGTTACTATTTATTCTAAATTTGAAAAGTGGCTTGTTGTGATAAATGAAAAGATTGAGTCTCTTCATAAGAACCAAACTTGGGATCTTATGAAATTGCTGAGGGCAAAAGAGCTATCGGGTGCAAGTGGGTTTAAAAAAAAAAAAAAGAATTCTATGGATTGAACACGAAATATTCGAGGCAATTTGGTAGCAAAGGGTTTTAGTAAGAATGAGGGGACCAACTTAAATGAAGTGTTCTCTCCAATTGTGAAATATGATTCCATTCATGTTTTTTTACGTTAGTAGCCCTTTATGATCTAGAACTTGAGCAATTTGATGTCAAGATCACTTTTCTACATGGCAAGCTTGAAAAGATAATCTATATGTCTCAACCCAAGGGATTCATTATTGAGAGTAAAAAAGATCACGTTGGTAGGTTAAAACGTTCTTTGTATGGTCTCAAGCAATTTCTGCGGCAATGGTGTAAGAGGTTAGATAGCTTCATGTTGAGTCATGGCTACTTACGAAATGCGTTTGACAGTTGTGTGTACTATAAAGATTGCATGATAATTCTTTTATTTATTTGCTATTATATGTGGATGATATGCTTATTACAGCAAAGAACATATTAGCGATACAAAATTTGAAGAGGCAACTTAACAGGGAATTTAAGATGAAAGATCTTGGAGTTGTCAAGAAAATTCTAAGTATGAAAATTCGTAGAGACAAACAGATTGGAAAACTATACCTCTCGCAAAAGAAGTATATTGAAAAAGTGCTTAAGCACTTTAGCATGAAGAATACTAAACCAATAAGTACTCCTTTGGTGTCCCATTTTAAGCTTGCAGCTTCTTTGTCGCCTAAAACTAAAGAAGGGGAAAATGAGATGTTTCGACTTCCATATTCTAGTACTATGGGTAGTCTCATGTATGCTATGATTTGCACTAGTCTAGATATTTCATAGGTTGATAGTGTTGTAAATAGATATATGGCACATCTAAGTAAAACTCACTGGCAAGCCATGAAATGGATTCTTCGGTATATCCGAGGTACCTCAGATGTGAGTTTGGTCTTTAATAGAAGTTGTGATGTAGAACATTCAATTGTTGGCTTCGTTGATTATGACTATGTAGGCGATCTCAACGAAAGAAGATCTTTAACAGGTTATATTTTTATACTTGGTAGTTCCATGGTTAGTTAGAGGGCAATTTTGCAGGACACAATTACCTTGTCTACCACCGAGATAGAGTATATGGCGTAAAGAAGCAGTAAAAGAAGCTCTTTGATTGAAGCGTTTGGTTATAAAACTTGGGGTGAAGTAGGAGAAAGCCTCCATTATCTTTTACGATAACCGAAGTGTAGTTCAGTTTATCAAGAACGTGATGTATCATAAGAGGACAATATATACGGTATCACTTTGTACGTAATAAGATTGTTAAGGGTATAGCTACGATGAAGAAAGTTTCCACAATGGATAATACCGTAGATGTGTTGATCAAATAAGTTTCTTTGACCAAGTCCAAGCATGGACTTGATTGATGTTTTCACCGTTTGAGTTGCCTAGGCAAAGTTGATGGCATTTCATCACTTGTTTCCTACACCGAGTATGCTCACGTAGGCTTAGGGGTAGGCATCATCGATTCCGCCATTTTAGAGGTGGCCTTGCGTGGTCACTTTTGGTGATGAGGGAGAGAGGTTTTGTGATATTTGGCATAATACTCTTTTGGAGATTTGAAGTCAATGTGAAGATTTGTTAGGTTTTGGCTTTCAAATTAGATATAAGTGTATATTAGATCATGCACTTTTGTTTTAGGGTTTTTTGAAGGGAGACTATAAAAAGAATGTGTTTAATAATGCATCTCCAACCATAGCCTCCATATTTATTTTTTTATTTTTTTTCCAATCTTGTAATTAGATCTTTAGATCTTTTGGCCCACCAAGTGGTTTTTAAAGCTTTTGGATTGTACTCTCGTACGCTTTTTTGAAGATAGTGAAACCCCTTTTTCTTCCCGTGATTTTTCCTGCTTTGGGTTTTCTACATAAATCTTGTGTCTTGTATAATTTCGATTTTGCTTTCATCCTTCACTACTTATGCTTCAACTTGTGCATCTTTTGACATTGTTTCCACAACATTCATTAATAAAAAAAAATATTCTTAAGGATCTTATTAGATAATATGGATTTTTTTATTAAATTACATTATTTTCTTTGCTATTCATATTGTTTAGATATAAATATCCTTATCTAATAAAGTGTAAATTGGAAAAGGCCAATTAAGTAAAGATGTGTTTTTAATGATCTTCTTTTCTTTTTTTTTGGATGATATTAACAATTTACATTATTTGTTACTCTTTCTCTTATAAGAGAAAAAGGCCCCGTGAACACGTGACGAGGAACTGATGGAGTACTTATAGGAAAACCAATCAAATGCGAATGGCTCTATGAGAAAAAGGTTGATCCAGAAAGTCGAAAAATTTTACGACCAAGACCATAAAAATCAAATGCTATTGGTTGATGATATAAAAAAAATAAAAATAAAAAAGGGAAGATGTAGTTAAACAAGCGGCCGGCGACACAATAGTTAGCAAACGCACATGCGGTTGCAGGCCATTGTACCATCGATCCATCTTATATTGTTTATACCACCCCTGCACTCAGTTGTGGGCCCCATGTGCAAATTGGTTAAAAGAACGGTGATAAATGACTATGGCATGACACCACCGGCCATGGTGGCTCCGTTGGATAGGCTTCAGTGACCCTTTGCGTAGGAGGGGAGAGGTTCGAAGCTCTTGTAACGCAAGGGAACTAGCAGGAGATGCTAGGTGTATTAAGAGTGACGTCGTGGTGGTGGGTCTGCGCTAGCGTCACCAGAGGGTTTACGGTGCAGCTGTCGGCTGCAAACTGGTTCCTCCTGTCTCCAAATAAAAAAATAAAAATAAAAAAAGACTATGGCATGACATGCGTGGAAGCCGAGGAATCAAACTCTCTCATTTCATACAGTCGCCTCTTCCCATATATTATTGTCTAGATAGAATCAACATGGATATGGGACACACAAACAAAACATAACATGATGATCTTCAAAATTAAAAACAAAAAGAATGAGAAAGAAAAAATAAATCAAAAATCAAAAAATTAGAAAATTATCACATTAGCATCGACCAGATAGTCGATGCTAACTAGGGTCCACATTAGTGCCAACCAACTAAAATTGGTTAGATAGATTAAATTGATACAAGTACAAAAAAAAATTAACCATCTGTGTGTGTTTTTGCGTGCGCATGTGGGTGCGCGTGGCAGAAATGGTGAGGATTCCCTTCCCACTCACCAAGAATATGAACTATTTTGTCCTTTTTTTCCTTTTTCTTGTTTTATTTTCTCAAGAGGCATTCAATTATATCACTTTAGAAGCTCGCCTGCTTCCGTTTTCTTCCTACAATTAGGGTTTTTGTATTACTTTACAACGACAAATGTCCGTTGAATTTCTTCCAACAAATATGTAGAACAACATAAACGCAAATTTAAATCCTCGAGTAATGATTCGTTAAGTGATCAATTGTTTGGTTTATATTTTGATTTATATGCGACTGAGTATGTGTTAATTTTGGAGTATTCTTCTTATGTTCAAACCGATTTGTAAGGCCACGTTCTTCATCGTGTGGTGGAGACAACCTCGATACATGCAAACGAAGCTTTTACACACATCTGTATGGATTAGTTAGTCCAAGTGAAAGTTGGATTGTCTCCTATTGTCCAGAAAAATGCATGAATTTGGCTTTTGATGCTGAGATTAAAATAAGAACATCGTGTGGTGGAGACTACCTCGATAACTGCGGGAGTTGCTCTCGGTAACCTTTTCGTTGGACCTCTTTTCCGTCATTCATTAACAGAGTAGTGAGAGGACACTAATCAAACGCCATGGATCTATGAGAAAATAGCCAAAGCAAAAGGTCGTAATATATCACGACGAAGACCATAAAGTCAAATGCTATTGATGGATGAGAACAGAATCCTCTAAAGCTAAGGAACACCTACTGCTCTATCTTCGTGGTAACATCCTGCGTCTGAGCTAAGCCATAGTCGTTTTTCTTGGTCTATCGATAGTTCTCTCTCTTTCAACACCATGTGTGAAAAGAAGAAGAATGGCTCTCTTTCTTTTATAAAACTTGTAACTACTAACATGACTCCTTAGAAGACCGAAAAGCAAAGTGCTGGAAGTCGATGGAAACGAGCAAATCGCTATATGGCCGACCATAAAAAGTAAAGTTGGTTGACAAAAAGCCCCCAGTGTTACGCTGATTGCCTTGCCCTGCACGGGCAATGGCTTTTCCCCAACACTAATTTATTATCTCTGTACTTTTATATTGGTTTTTTTTTTTTTTAAGGAGACTTTTATGTTTTGGTCCAGTTTAATTTTCCTTTGTGTTTGAATCGTGGCATCTACTTTCTCTAATTCTTTAGAAGCAAAAAACCAAAATTAGAAAACTATTTATAGTGAGACAACTTGAGCTAACGTTTCTCCTTGCTTGTCGACTTGTGAACATTGGATTACCGATTGCAAATGTTCATGCTGCCATTTGATATCGCGAGTGTGAATGTCTGGGTCGCTTTTTCACGAGTACCGATAAAAATCGAAAGAGGGATAAGCGACTCTACGGACTCTGCTTTGTAGCTTCTCGGTTGTAGCTTTGTCTTGAGCTCGTCGGTGCTGAAGTTGCTGGCACTCTAGGCTTCACAATGATCTCCTGTTTGATCTTAATTGGCCGCCAACTCTCTCAACCTTGTCACTGCTGAGCGGTTCGAAAACAAGGATTAAAACCAAAACAAATAAGTTACCCAACAAAAAGTAAAACTAACCTGTTATTCAAATTACCCTTGAGATATGTGTTACCCATCGTTGAACGTATAATCCATACCCTTTAACTTGTTTTGGTCATTGGTGACTGAGAACTGGCAATTTCTTACACGAATTAACACGTTCATACGCAATTACATGCCAAATCCGAAGGTAACATTAAGTTGTCTGATTCAAGCTCGAAGATCATATCAGTTCGCTTGGAAAAGTACTTGAGGGTCTGAAAACAAGCTAGGGATTCAGCTTGTACTGCTGACACCCGTGCTTTTCGTGCAGAGCCATTCATTTAAGGACAAAGAACAATGGATATTAGATATTACCTTTTAATTTTCTTTCTTACTTTTGTATAAGAATAGCCATATGAGATCAGATACAATCAAGTACAATATTTAATGTACATCTTAAATAAAGGAAAGAAAATTAAAACAACTTTCAGAATAGGAAACAATTAGACTTCGCAGATGCCACGCAGTCACTGATCATTTTTTATTAAAAAGAGGGAAAATGAAAACAATCTTATTAGAGTTGTATTATTGATATGTGAAGATAAAATGGTTGAAACAGAAAGTTGGTAGTTTTGACGACGAAGACCATAAAACCAAATGCTATTGGTCCAGGTGAAAAACCAAATGCGGCCATATAAATGGGCTTAATTCTCAAAAAAAAAAAAAAAAAAATCTTCAACTTTAACCCCAATCCTAATTCTACTCTAAACTCCTTTTGTCTTATGAAAAAACCCCAACTTTAGGTTCAATACAAATTCTATTCTCAACTTTTTTGATCTCATAAAAAACCACTTGCTCTTACTTAAGTCACCATATTACATTACCATATGTCATCTAGATCGGCAAATTTAACCTTAAATTTGACGGAAGTTAATGAAAGGTAAATTTGTCTGTACCATTTTGAGATTTTTGATGGTTAAAAAATTAATTTTGAATAAACTTGTCACAAGTATATCGAGGTTGAGAATTTTTATGGTCAAAAAATCAGAGTTTTGGATATATTTGTTAAAGTATCTTAATTTGGGATTTATGTGGCCAAAAAATTTATTTTAAGTAAATTTGTCATAAGTATACTAGTTTAGAATTTTTTAGGGTATTAACCCTAAAATGAAAGAATATTTTAATAAGAGATTTTGAGCTATTTCATATATTTTCTTCTAGAAATTGAAGTTTTTTCAATCATTTGTGATAAAAATTGACTTTATCCTGCTGACATCTGCAAAATTTGGAATTTCTCATATACAATAGAAGGAAGGAAAAGGACTTTACCGGGAAAAAAAAGGAAGGAAAAGGGGGAAAGCAAAAGAAACTGAGGAAACACGAGCAAGAAATGAAATAAACTTATGTCGAGTGGGTTTTAAAACGAGTAAGATCAAATATAATTCATGTTTGTTTTTCAATTTCCCATAATCATTACAAATCTGTCCAAAAGTTGAATTTATTATTGTGGATGTCTCCGTCAAGAATATCATTAAGAAAGAGAGAGAAAAGAATGGTTTTGGACACAGCTTATCATGCTAAAAAGGTTGATGGGGGCCCTCCACGCCTTTCTTAGACCCTCGTATCTCAGAAGATACGTATGTCACAATCATCTGGCAATCTGGCATATGATACATCAATTGACCTCTCCAATAATTCTTATAGGATGGATTCCTTAAATAAATGATTTTAAAAAATGATAAAATAATAGTAAGGCCACGAAACTGGCAAGATTTTTCCCGCCCAATCAACTTAAAAAAGGGAAAAAATGATAAGAAGTTACACCCACATTTTGAATTTCTCTCATAAGTCTACCATTTTGAATTGCCATGTCAATGTTCGCCAATTGGCATCCACATCAATGTCAGCAAGCCAGAATTGGTCAGAATGATTAAATTTGTATCAATATGAAAAAGTTTATAACTAAATTGAGCAAATTAAAAGGTTTATGACTGAATTAGTACCGATAACATAGATTGATAGCTTTTTTTATAATCTTCCCGCCACAACTGCGACTTCAAGCCCATTGTTTCAATGCATTGAAACTATGAATGGTGGACCAAGGCACTTACGTGGAATGCCTAAATCATCTCCATGCTTGTTTTCTCCAAGATTCAGTGGTTAAAATGCATCGTGAGCAATTCTTCTGGAACATATGGAGTAAATTACTTATATGTCAGCTCATGAATATGCCTCAATGACTTTTATTTTCTATCAACATCACTTGAAAATATGCAGACAATCTTAGTCTGTCGCCAAATTTGACTGGAAGTCTCTAAATTCCGCTTCTGTTCTTAGATTCTTGTGGTTCGATAAAAGTTGACCCCACGAATTCCAGACTCCTTTATTTTAATTAATCATCAATGGAGCCAATCAACCAGACCCTTAACGAAATCCATAATTTCCACTTGTGATGTGAGGAGGTTGATATTCATACTCGACAAGGGAGTTTTCTCTGAAGCCGATTAAATTTGACTGCACGCACATTTGATGACAAAGCAACATATTTTTTACTACCAAGTCTAATAATACTCGGTACTATGCAATTTCTATTCAAAACTGATGGCTCCCTTTCGCCACACACCACATTAGCGAAAACAAACGGTCAACCGTGCGGTTCCACAATCTTTTTCCTTCTCAGTAGGACCGACATTGACTAAGAAACAGGTGTGGCTGGACCGCCATTGTCCACACGAATTTCATACGTGAAATTTAGTTGGCCTAGTCTTCGAGACAAGCCCCAAGGACCACGCCTGCCCTCCCAACGACTCCTATGAATGCGAATTTAACGTCTTTGTCTCAAGCTAGAGCGACAGAGAGAGAGCTACAGCATAGTTCTATGACCCTACTTCACTCATAGGACTTCAACTATTTATGCAAGCTTCGCTATTCTAGTCTGTGCCAAGTAACCAAACATGGAGGGAGAGATCAGCAACTTCATGACGGTCTGGGCCTTGGTGGTTATCTCGCTCACCTACTGCCACACCATCTCTAAGACCGTCCCTGCCGGAACGAGGAGGCTGTTGGCCATTTCGCCGGTCATCGTCCTCTTCTTCATCCTCCCTCTTAGCCTCACCACCATCTCCCTCGGAGGCCTCAACTCGTTCTTCATCGCTTGGCTCTGCAACTTCAAGCTCATCCTCTTTGCCTTCGGCAAAGGACAGTTGTCACCTAGCCGGTCTTGCTCTTTGGCATACTTCATTCCCGTCGCCTGCCTTCCCATCAAGATTCACAGCCCAGTTGAGAGCACCAAAAAGGAAGAGGGCCCGTGTTCGGAGATCAAGGAGAGAGGACTCAAATCGTCCATGAATTACGTCGTCAAGTGCCTGGTGATAGTTGCCTTTTTGCCTGCCTATGAGAGGAAGGTTCGAGTTCATCCGGTGATCCTCAACTTGATGTATTTGGTGCACGTATACGTCGGGCTGTAGGTGTCCTGGCCGTGGTTGGAGCCATGGTCCGAGCACTTACCGGCATCAGGCTCGAGCCGCAATTCGAAGAGCCGTACCTCTCGACCTCACTGCAGGACTTCTGGGGAAGGAGATGGAACCTCATGGTCACCAATATACTCCGCCCTGCCGTGTATTTACCTGTTAGGTCAGACACTATTTACTTTGTTTTTCTAAAGATACAAAGAGAAGCATCGTCGCTCATTGTACTGAGTTGAATTTTGTTATCATTTTGATGTGGATCAATTTGCGTTCATTGTTTATGTGTAAGACTTCATTGCATGTATGAAAATATAATATGACAGACATGAAGGTAAAGCACATAGTGTCAAAATTTCTCTGCACTACCACAGATTCATTTCTGTCATATCTATGTTATATTTTCATACCTAAGTGAAGTCTTGTACTTGAAAAAGAATGTCAGCTGCATAATATAAATGTATACTGTCAATTTGACCATTAAAAAGGTTCAAGAAATGCTAGACATAAAGAAAAAATTACCGGACACGATAAGACAAAAAAAAAAAAAAAAAAACAAAAGGCTCGCAGAGTAGTAATTCTCGTTGAATGCATCGTTCTCTTCCGTGTCTCAAACCAGGTCCATTTCCAGCCGTGTGATCGGGAGGAGGTGGGCCGCCCTGCCAGCATCATTTGCGTGCTTCCTGGTCTCGGCGCTCATGCACGAGCTCATTTTCTACTACATCGGACGTAAGGAGCCGAGGTGGGAGGTCACCTCCTTCTTCCTCTTGCACGGCCTCTGCGTGGCCGCCGAGATCGCAGCCAAGAAAGCACTCGCTGGCAGATTCCACCTGCCGAGGGCGGCGTCGGGAGCGATGGCGGTCGGTTTCATCCTCGCGACGGCATTATGGCTGTTCCTGCCGGCCCTATTGTGGTGCGACGCGGAGGACAAGGCGCGTAGAGAGGCCACGGCGGTCGTGGACTTTGTGAAGAGGACTTGGAGCGTCGTGGGATACACATACAGCTCCATCATGAAAGCGAGCAGGTGATGGTATTGATTGTAGACTTGACGTGCATCCGAGAGGTAATTAATGTTGATTAATAGCGACATAAATGGTTTGCTTAGCTAATTGTCGTCAAAAAAATATCAGCCGTGTTATGTAGAATGGTTGAAAGAAGGAAAAAAGGGGAAAAAAAAAAGAAAATTAGAAATAAATAAAAATGAACAAAAAATATCAATATCAATGCCAAACATGTCATGTAAGATGACCGGTGTCTACATTACCAATTTTCAGAAAAAAAATTAGCCCGATGGACTGAATTTATGCCGATATAAAAGTATCTAAGACTAAAAAAGTTTGAAACCGAATTACTATAGGATTTGTTTTATACTTTTTTTCAAATTTTCAAGCGATCACTTCTCAATTAACCTTTTGAATTAGGATAATCCGAACGTAGAAGTAAAGTAACATCTTAAATTCAACCCTCTTACACCTCAGCAACCCAACTGAGAGCTTAGATCAGTCCACATCTCCCAAAAATGCTCTCCATTACCAAAACTCCCACCACATTCTCTAAAAATACATGCCCACAAAGTAAGACCTTCACCCCCAGTCTCTGTCTCCTCTCCCTCTCCGCCAACTCCGCCGCGCTCTGCCACCATCCTCATTACTCATTGCCATCCCAACTGCAAAGACAAGCCTAGCAGCCCCTGAAACGGCCACAGCTGCGCCCCTCAGCCCGTCCTCTTCACCGCGTCACCTGTTAGTCTCATCTCCAAGTTGGAGGACACGATTTCCGGCAGCGGCTCAATGGTGGTCTCACAGCCACAGATCTATGGTCACACCCGGTCCAAAGAAGGACAGGGAGTAGGTAACCGTCATATGATGGAGAATTGAATGAGTTACTTTTAAAAGACTTCTAGGACAGTGAAAGGACCATACCTAAAGCGGAAACATTTTTGGACTTTAAATAGGAAAATGACATTACATATGTCAAATATTGAGCACGGCGCTCATTTTAATATTTTTTTTTGAATTTTTTAAGTATCACTTTATAAAGAAAAAAATGATTATTTAAGTGTCTAACTCCGAGTTACGTCACCGGACCCCTAAACTATGTTGTTTGAAAATTGTAAATAATAATAATTTAAGTGCCAAATTTTGTGTAAAATTATCACTTCGGTGCCAATCGTTATTAAAACGCTATCACTTTAACATCAAGCACACCATGTGAAAATGCCACGTGGATTGGAACTTTAAAAAATTTGTCAAGTCAATTATAAGTGCCACGTAATTAATTTGGTCAAAATTTCTTATTATTGACACTTAAATGAGATACTTAAATGAGCCGGCAAAAAATTTTCATATTAAAGTGAACATTGTATATAACTTTTTGCACTTTCTACTGTTCTTCTATCTAACTTTTTTATGGGAAAATTAGAAAGTTGTTTTTAATTAATGACAAACAAGCATGGCTACAATAATCCATAGTCCATACGCGATAACAACGTGATAATAATTTCGGTTAGGTGGTGAGGCTGGCTTTGGGCTATCAGCCGTTTGTAGAAAGCTAGGTACTTCAGATACAATGAATAGCCAACGGGAAAAGTAGTTAAAAATAAATAAATTAAAACCGATTACAATTAGATGGGTTAATTTAGTGCCTAATGTTTTTCGCATTTTATCAATAGAGTCCATTATTCTATTAATTAAGTCCATCTGATCAATTTTATTTTACTCGGAAATTGCTAACGTAAATATCAATTATCTTATATGGCATGTGATGTGAACATTTTTTAATAATTTTTTTTTATTTTTTTCTTAATTTTTGTTCTTTCATTTTGACGAACGACCCTCTAGCCACTAAGTGAGGTTCACCACCCTTGCCCAGGTCCCCACCAAATCTAGCCTCCCCCAAAGTTGGTGGGGCCACAATGGCTCTAAGCGAGGCCATTATTGCTATGTTGGCTATGGGCAAGGTAGCCCTTGCCTAGATCCGTGTGAGGCCATGATGACCTTGAGCAAGGGCAACAACCCTTGTCAGATAATAAATATTCAAATATATTTGTAAAAAATTTGTAAAGATTGTGGATATTAGTCATGATCGTATTACGTAAGATAGCAGACATCCATGTAAGCAATTGCTAGCCAAAATTGATAAAAAATAATTCAACTGGGAAATTGTGAAAATGTTTAAGACTAAATTGACATATTTGAATAATTTATGATTGAATTAGCGCAAATACAATAATTTTTTTTTTTTTTACATTTTCTAATACCTAACTAGGAGCCTAAATCGGAGGAAAAGTAAATATTCGTGCATGGGTAGCTAAGAAGTGACAAAAGCTCATACGTTTCCGGGCAATGGTTGAGTAGCTCATCAAATTCAATGACTAATTAGGTATTACAAAGTATCAAATGATACTATTCTTTACCTGAGAAAAATTCAACCCACTCTTTGATGTGGTCCACGAGTCACTGCTGACCTTCTTTTTTAATTAGTTGCATGCCTTCCACTTATCTAGTTCGAAGGTTTCAATACTCGATAACGAGTTGAGCCAAGCTCGGACTTGGCACTATATATCAACTCGACTCAAATGAATGCACCCCTTAAGATACATGGTAACTACATAGTGGCTAGCACATAATTCTCCAAATCTAATGGACTTAAAATTAGTCATTAGAGTTCGGGGTAATCAAAGTTTCTCCAAAAACAAATGCCGCTTACACTATGCACTTCTCTTGACCATGGTTCTAATTTCGTAATTTGCGTTGATTGAATAATTACAAACTTGAAGACAAAATAGAAGAACCTACAAGATTCAAGAACGGACAAGAACACGAGTGTATAGATCTATTGCCACGAGTCACATATCATGAAAAAAAAAGGAAACGAACAGAAGAAGTGATATTGTAAGAGGAAGAAATCTCAGGGCTCGTGAAGAAATCTCTCCAAGCAACGAAACCCCAAGTAGTTGGCGCAGTACCTCTCTTGGAGCGTCGTGGGATTTAGCTTTATCATGAAAGCGAGTAGGTGATGGTATTGATTGTAGACTTGACGTGCATTTAGTATATAATTGATGTTGATTAATAGCGACATAAATGGTTGGCTTAGCTAATTGTTGTCAATGCAGACAATGAATTTTTGGGAAAAGTATTTAAAAATTCCTAAGCATATTGCATTGAAACCAATACAATTCCAAACTTTTTAATTAGACTAACTTAATTCTAAACATTTTCATATTAATACAAATTCAATTCATTAGAGTAATTTAGGTTAGAAATTATTGACATGGACATCTACCGTGCCATGTATAGAATGGCTGGTGCTGATGTGAAAATTTTAGTTGTTGGCCATAATAAAAAAAAGAAAGGCAAAAAATGAACCCAAAAAAAGGAAAATAAAATAGAAAAGAGAAAATTAATAAATAAAAAACAGGAACAAAATGTCTACATCAATATTAGCCGTGCCATTAGGATGGCCAGCGTTCATGTTATCAATTTTTGGTCTAAATTAGCTAGATGGATTGGATTAGTACCAATATGAAATTTATGACTAAATTTGTTCGGTTGAAAGATTTAGAACTGAATTGGAATTTATGCAATAAATTTAGGATTTCTTTTCATACTTTTCTCGAATTTTTGAGCCGTCCTTTTCCAGTTAACCTTTTGAATTAGGATAATCCAAAGTTAGAAGTAAAGTTACATCTTAAGTTTAACCCTCTTAAGATGCATTTGATTCGCATTTTGAAAGTTCATTGGGAAAATGCAAAACAATTTAACTTTAAGGACTCTAGGTAAATGCAAAGACCATTTGGTAAATTATGTTTTGAGAAACGATTTTGAAAGAAATGTCTTTTGATTAAAAAAAATACATTTGAAAAGCCCTTTGGGTGAGTAATATTAAGGTTTTTAATTTTTATTTGTTTAAAATAACATATGCAATTTTTTAAATATAATTTTTGACAATAATGCTAAAAGAATCATATATATATTAAAAAGACCAAGGCGGTGAGTGTTCGATATAAAAAAAATAATTAAGCTCCATAATTTTTGTTTACACAAGTGTCGGATGTTCTTGGCTTATGAGTGCATGATTGAAGGGAGAGTGCAATTTGTGTTTTGAGAATTAATGCCATGAAGGTCACTATCGTTTGGGATGTGCAACCCGCTTTACACGTGGTGCGATTGAAATTATAAGAATCTTTCTCTTTATAAGTTAAAGACTTGTCATTTCCCATATAAAAAAAAGTTGAAGGCTTGTTAGCCAAAAGAAGAAAAGGGTGAAAAATTGGTCCATGACCTTTCCCTTAAATGGGTTAGAAATTTTTAGAGCCAAACTTCACTGGGTAAAAGTGTCATAAAGACCATGACTTTCAATGAACCATTAATCATGTGCGGGTCCAAAAGTCAACACGCATGAAACCCCAAAATATCTTGACCTCTTGATAAATTGCACAAGATCCATCCTTACATGGTTTAAATCCTTTTCTTTCAACTGGTATGCTTGTTTAAATTCTAATCGAATAACAAAATTGTGAAATTTAGAGATTACCATGTTTGCTCCAAAATTGGTGGCATAACTTCTAAAAAATAAATTCCTAAAATTACATTGATGATATTTCTTACTCAAAAATCCATTTTGGTATTAATTTAATATTAAATCACCAATGTGATTTGCCAGGAATCAATGTCACATAGGAATTCTTCGTAAAAAAAAAAAAAAAACACCATGTAACTTAAGTGATTTATTTTTAAAATATATGATGCTTAAATGCTTGCTTTAAAAGTTTTAACATTATTTGTGTCTTTATATAGTCCAATTTTATCAAGCAAGTGATGGTGACGAATGGCTGCCGTCGCACGACCCTCACGAGACCTAGGTAAGGGCTCCCTGAGGCCTTGAGACCCAAGTGGCAATTGCCTGGGTCACCCGAGGTCATGCGACCTCTAGCGACCCTCGCAAAGGTCACACAACCCTTGCTCAGGCGACCTCAACCGATGGTCGTCGTCACCAAATCCCGGCTCACCGGTGACCATAGCCCTTTGCCAATCCGGCGAAGGGTTGGTCTATTTAGAAAAATATATATTTGATTTTTTAGCATTTAAAAAAAAAAAAAATAATAACAAAGGTAAAGTTGAAAATTTGAAGAATGGGTGAGGGTAGTTTTAGAAAAAAAAAAAATTGAGTCTCAACATTTGGCCAAATGCTAAAAGCTCTATGCTAGTTACTAGTATTGGGCTTTCGACCTTCCCATACGACATTCACTTTAAAGTTATTTCAAAATAGTTGCCCAATAATCTAGCATTTCCTCAAGGAGCTTTAAAGGTTGAAAGTTCATTGGGAATACTGAATCAAATGCACCCTTACACCTCAGCAACCCAATTGAAAGCTTAGATCAGTCCACATCTCCCGAAAATGCTCTCCATTATCAAAACTCCCACCACATTCTCTGAAAATACATGCCACAAAGTAAAACCTTCACCCCCCCGATTTCTGTCTCCTCTCCCTCTCCGCCAACTCCGCCGCGCTCCGCCACCATCCTCATTACTCATTGTTATCCCAACTCCAAAGACAAGCCCAGCAGCCCCTGAAATGGCCACAGCTGCGCCCTTCAGCCCATCCTCTCCACCACGTCACTTGTTCGTCCCGTCTCCATGTCGTTCACAAGCCATGCGAGGTGGAGGCCACAATCTCCGGCTTAGGCTCAACGGTGGTCTCGCAACCGCAGAGCTATGGTCACATCCGGTCCAACAAGGGCAAGGAGTAACCTTCAAATGAGGGGAATTGAATAAGGAGTAACTTTTAAAAGACTCCCTAGGACATTGAAAGGACCATGCCTAAAGCTGAAACATTTTTGGATTTTATATGTGAAACTAGAATAAATGGGACAAGGATGATAGAAGTGCCAAATGTTATATACAGCGCTCACTTTAGCGCGAAATTTTTTTCGATCTCTTAAGTGCCACTTAAAAAAAAAAAAACAATCACTTAAGTGCCAACTCCAAACTAAGTCACCAAATCCCTAAGCGATGTCATTTAAAAGTTATAAATAGTGATCATTTAGTGCCAAATTTTATTTAAAGTTATCATTTCAGTACCAATTATTATTAAAACGCTGTCGCTTTAGTGCCAAGCATACCAAATGGACGGAGTTTTTTAAAAAAATTATCAAATCATACTATAAATTTAATTATAAATGTCACAAAATTAATTTGGTTGATATTTCTTGTCATTGGTATTTAAGTGATTTTTTCTCGATTCGACACTTAAGTGAGCCGGTAAAAAATTTTTGCACTAAAACAAGTATCGTGTACAACTTTTACACTTTCTAGTGTCCTTCTATCTAAATACTCACAAAATGTGTCTTTTAACATTGTGCACCAAAGGAAAAACTGTTAAGGCTTAAATGGATGGATCAAAATAGACAATACCTCAACTCAGGGGTACTAGGGAGGCTCTCAGGGAAATTCTTAGCATCGAGCCACTAGCGGCTCGAGGCACAATGGCGAGGGACCGTGGCGGTGATGGAAGACAACGGCTTGGCGACAACGTGCTTGGACCTTCAACCATGGTGGTTTGCTCGAAAGGACGGAGAAGAAAAGATGGTAGGAAGAAGAGAAAGAAGGATGGAAAGAAAAAGGACACTAGAAGAAAAAAGAAAGAACAAATGTCGACCACTGGATAAACAAGATGCGATGCGTCCTTATCCATGGATTTGCTTTTCTCCTTTTTCAAACTAATTTAGAATCATCTAATACATAATATTCTAATGGTTGCCCCCACTTATATTTTTGTAGGTCTTCATGCAAAAATGCATTTTTGACGTCTAGTTAACGAAGTTTCCAATCATAACAATTTGCAATAGCTAATGCTAATCTTACAATTTTAACCTTTACAACTAAACTGAAAATTTCTCCGTAATAATCAATATTGTCAATTATGGCTTTTTCACTGCTAGTCTCACTTTTAATCATTCAAATTTGCCACTAGTTTATACTTAATTTTAGGGATCCAGGTACTTCCAATCACATTTTTTTTAAAATAAAAATCCAAATAATATTGTAAATTTTGATGGGAAAATTAGAAAATTGCTTGTAATTATGACAAACAAGCAGGCCTACAATTATCCAGTCCATATGTGATGACATTTGATAATAACTTCGGTTTGGTGGTGAGATTGGGTTGGCTATCAGCTGTTTGTAGAAAGCTAGGTCCTTCGGATACAATGAATAACTAACGGAAAAGTATTTAAAAAAAAAAAAAATTAATCCTATTGCAATGGCGTGTGTTAATTTAGTGCAAATTTTTTTTTCACATTTTGTCAATTTAATTCGTTAATTTACCAATTGAGTCTATTCGATCAATTCAGGAAAAATCAGTGAAGTTAATGTCAATTCATTCATATCCACTAATGTGGATATATTTTTTTAAAAAAATCTTTTCTTTTTTTCTTTTTTTCCCTTTTATTTTGGACAATGACCCTCTGACCACTGGGCAAGGGTTGTCACCTTGGCCTAGGCCTCGCCCTCGCCAATTCTAGCCTCCCGGAGTTGGTGGGGCCACAATGGCTCGAGGCAAGAGCCACGACCGTCGCCAACTAATAAAAAATTCAAATGTTTTTTTTTTTAAGTTATCAATTTTGTGCATATCAACTTTGGACGTCTACATAAAAAGCCCATTAACATCGCATCGATGATTTATTTATCAAAATTGATAGAAATGGCTCGAATTGGAAAACTATGAAAAGATTTATGGTAAATTAGCATAATTAAAAATTTTAAGATTAAATTGACATAAATATAATAGGTTTAGAACTTCTTTTTTTTACTTTTCTTAATCCCTAACAAGGTGCCTAAAAGAAAACTTAGGTGCCTAAACTGAAGTAAAATTAAATATTCGTGCATGGGTAGCTAAGAATTGACTAAAGCTCATACGTTTCTGGACGATGGTCAAATATAGCTCATCAAATTCAACAATTAATTAGGTACTTTAAAGCAACAAACGACACTACTCTTTACCCAATTAAAATCAACCCCTCTTTGATATAATTCGCGACTCACTACGTACCTTCTTTTTATTTAGTCACACGACTTCCATTTATCTAGTTCAAAGGTTTCTACACTCAATGGCAGTCACTGAGCATGTGATTCGACTCGAGCCAAGCTTGGACATGGCACTATATATCAACTCGACTCAAATTGAATACACCCCTTGAGCTACGTAGCAACTGCATAATGGCTAGCACATACTTCTCAAGATCCGATGGACTTAAATCAGCCATTAGACTTCGGCTGAATTCAAAGTTTTAAAAAAAAGAAAAGAAAGAAAATTGCTGGTTACACTATGCTCTTTTCTTGAACATTGTTCTAACTTCTGAATATACGTTGATTGAATAGTTTACAAACTTGAAGACAAAATAGAAGAGCCTACAAGATTCAAGAACGGATAAGAACACGAGTGTATAGATCTATTGCCACGAGTCACAAACCATAAAAAAAAATAAAGGAAACGAACAGAAAAAAGTGATATTGTAAAGAGGAAGAAATCTCAGGGCTCGTGAAGAAATCTCTCCAACGAAACCCCAAGTAGTTGGCCCAGTACCTCTCCAGCTCCTCCCCCTCCTCTCTCCCTACACACCTCCTCCTCCACCCTCTCGCACCACCCCACCAATTGTCGCCGCCGCTGCCCTCCGCCGCCGTCCCCCGCCGCAGCACACCCCGTCGACGATCTCCTGCAGCCCCCACGATCCGGCGGCTCACCTTCCTCCTCCCCCTCCCTCAACGCCTGATCAATCCCGCCCGGCACCGAGTCCAGCCTCAGCAGCAGCCTCATCAGCTCCTCCTCTATCCTCGCCCTCTCGATGGGGCTGCCCCGGAGGGCGTCGACGGTGTCCTGCCGCTGGATCCGGCGCTGGAGGCGGTCGGCGGCGGAGTCGACGGCGGAGATGGTCTTGTAGAGGGCGCGGATCAGGTGGGCACGGTAGGCGGACTGGATCTTGGTGGCGGCCCGGGAATGGGCTTGGTTGGGTTGGAGGTGGAGGGTGATGTTGGGCGGCGGAGGGGGATGAATTGCTCATCTGGGGAGGTGACGGTGACGGTGGCGGTGGCGGTGGGCGAGGAGGCGGAGGAGGAGAAGCTGAGCTTGCGAGCTGATTTCATGGCAGAGACGGGGGAAGAGACAGACAGGGAGACAGAGAGGAAAGTGAGGGGAGTAAGTTGCTTTCTTGAATGCTTTTTGGCGCATAATGGGAAGAAGATTTGAGACCGGACCGTCCCGTTGGCAACGGACCATTTTCGTCCTTCTTGTGGGCTAGTGGGCCATGCATGCTATTCAGCTCACGTGGGCCCATCTGCTTTTCTCTCCCCACAAATTTGTCTAATACATGCCAAACCCCATTGTTAGAGAATTCACTGTATTAGGATTTAGTTCCAAAAGGCAACGAAGTCCCAGAACCTCCATCCAAGCCGATTGATTGAAACTCAAGCTTCAGCTTGTATGAATATCAATGCGCGAGCGCGCGCGCGCGAGAGAGAGAGAGAGAGAAAGAGAGAACACTTTTTATTAGCCAAAGTGTACATTATTGGAGTTCCACAAATAGGATGCAACTGGACAGTTCAGTGACTCCATAAGGGACTCTCACTCTCGTACTAACAAGAACAACAATGCCCTCTATCGCCGCTGCTGATGGACTCACTGAGGTGCCGGAACAACCTTTCCAGAGCATGTCCCAAATCCGATGGTGTATCCATCTCCCTGCACAAGGGATCAGAAATTAGAACGTTCACAGACTAACCCGGCAGCAAGACTATCGATATGTCATCTTAAATTTCAGACGCAGTTTCAAGCCGAAAATTAAAAAAAAAACAATGTGATCTTTGGAATTGGAAACCGAAGGAAAAAAGAAGCTGAGAAGCTTACTTTGCAAAGGCCAGTAATGGTTACTTCATCTCCATCTTCAAGAAATTTGCGCGGTGTCCCATTCAGTGACAGGGGTTTCTGTCCATTCCAAGTCAGCTCCAGCAAGCATCCGAGAGATTCTGGTTCCTACACAAATTAGTAGAGACCAAAACAGAGAATTGTTTAACACACATTCCGGGTACGCTATAATTCGACTGAATAAGACTAGAAGCAATGGGTTTAACACTAAACGGAAGTTCTAGAAAGATATATAGATAAATAAAACAATACCGGTCCACTAATTGTTCCTGTCCCAAGGATATCGCCTGGCCTTAAGTTGCAGCCATTGATTGTATGGTGTGCGACTTGTTGCGTCACTGTCCAATATCTGTACAACATAAGGAAATCATGAATTATGGAGGCAGATAAGGATATACAGAATAAATTCACAGAGAGCGTTATACTTGCCATCGTAAACATGAAAAGCTCACTGTTACAATTTTCTAAACACCAGGTACGTAATTCAAGATAGATGAGCTCACACAAACACAGCACCGAAAATTGCACGTAAAACTTGGGATATTTTCTTCATAGGGTACTAATTTGTAGAAATTCCATCATGTTACGACAAGCTTACTAGGTTCTTTAGGGTGATGCCTAGCTTACTAGGTTCGTTAGGGTGTCATTAATTCAAGCAATAAATTCCACACTCGCTCATTCAGCTGAAAATTGAGCAATGAAGTCCATGCGCTCCATATGCAAGAGTCAAGAGTCTATAAGAGGAAAGCCATTTGTCTTGAGGAAGAAGGAAAAATAAAAGTCTAAACAGGGTGTCTAAAGAGAAGTGCAAGGAAATAAAGGAAGAGGGTCAGCCTATATGATTCTGCCGATAACATGCATAGAAAGAAATAAGGCATGCTAATCAAATATTTTGACAGTCCAGTTTGTCAGTCCCTCATACAATTTTTAAAGTGGAAGATTTATTATTTTGAGATGATAGCACCGCTTTTCAAGGAACCAGTGGCATTGCAGCTGATGAACATGGAATGATAATAAAATGCTTAGGGGTAGCTGCTAGAACCGTTATAACCCTATTAAACAGTGTCCAAAAATTCTCAGAGCATTATTTTTCACCAGCTGAAACTTGAGATGACTTACAAGTTCTTGAAATTACTCTTCGTGACAGTACAGGAATCTTGTTGTCCAGCAGGTTTGATCTGAACCTGTTAGCAGTAATAAAAGTTTCCATTGAACACAGGAATGCATCAGACTGCCCAGTATGGAAGATGTAGAACAATTAACACAAGTTATTACTGGCAGATAGGAATGGTGTTAGGGTATCACCTCCAAAGATATGTCATAATTATTGGATACTTTTTCAGCCAGATACGGCAATGGCTTTGGCTCCTGAAATCACAAAGGATATAATGCAGCATACTGCCCAAGACCAGCAAAGTTTGATGCCAGAATAGAGAACTTACTGAAGCAGTAAGGAATGTTTTTACCTGTTTGGGTGCCTCGCATGCAAAAGCTTCTAGAGCTTCTAGGGTCACAATCCAAGGGGATATTGTGGTACCTAGAAACATTTACAACAAAAACCAAAGACTAGGTTTAATATCCGCCCTTTCATGCCATCTCACACATATAATATGACCTTCACAGATTACTGTCAAATTTTGGCACAAGTACAATTTCGCGACTGTAGTGTGCAGCTTAGCCATCACTTTTAATTACATAATGAAATGTTAGCATCTGAAAATACAGATCATTTACCGAAACTTTTTTCAAGAAAAGGCCCAAGAGGCACATATTCCCAAGCTTGAATGTCTCTAGCTGCAAAACCAAACTTCTTCTAAATAAAACACAAAAAATACAATAACTGGAAATACATAAAAACATGAAGAAGTTGCACATACCACTCCAATCATTCATTAACACAAGTCCAAATATGTGATCAGCAGCACTGTTAACATCAACAGGCTTCCCCAATTCATTTCAGGACCAACTACAGCAGCCTGCCATAAAAAACGACAGAGACAGAGGATAAATTGCAATTATGTGCTAAAATACTAGGGTACACGGTAAATCAGTTTATTGGATTAAAAGCAAGCCATAAGCTATTACATTTGTTTCTTCAATTTATATAACCATTGGCAAGAAATGACAGTTCTAATATTCAGAAAATGGAACTTACCATTTCTGGCTCGAAGTCTAGCTTCAAGGAAGGTCCAAAATAAGGCGGAGAGTCACCGCTCGGGTAACCTTGACCTCTGTGATGGAGAGAAATGCATAAAGATGTGGTGAATCTAATCATAAACAATGGGAGCTCCAACAATGCAACTGAGGTATCAAATTGACACTCCAATAGATTCTTATATAAAAGACACTAGGTGCAGAACCAGCAGGCCCCAATTATCTAGGAAAGAGTGCTGGCATGTGGAATTACACTCAAATAAAGATGGTTCATTTTACGGCCCAGAGGTGTGAATTCAACACACACCATACTTTTGCTCTGTCTTTTCTCCTGTGACTAGGCAGAGAGAACCATGACTAATCACTTAAGTACCTTGGTCGAAAGATGTTTGTTCCGGATATAACGATGGATGATGCCCGTCCATGATAAGCAATGGGAAGATGGAACCTGAAAACCGGCAAATAGAAGCATTGTTTTACTACTTTTCTGAGGCTGAATTGGGAATGAAAAGAGAGAGAACCTTTCCAATCGAATGAACATACCAATTCTGAGGAATTGGATTCTGTGGCCCGCGAAATATGGTCCCACAGTTCTTTGCATGATGCATCGATGAAAAGAAGTCCGTGTAGTCACCAATGGCAATTGGAAGAACCATCTCCACCTTATCCTGAAAATTCAAATATAAACTTCATCAAAGACATTGTAATCTATCAATACAAAAATGAATTCTAGCTGAAAGCATGTCTCACCATGGGGAAAAGTGATTTTTTCCTCAACTCGGCGTTGTCACGCAGCACGGGTTCAGTCGCTGAGTAAAATTTAAAAATTTCATCATTTCGTATGAAACAAACAACATGCCTCAAGGGGTGCCAGGAGCTCCCTTCTTGAAGCACCGTAGGCACACATAAATAATCTACTGGAAATTAAACAAGTTCCTTCCTGAGGTTTTCCGCCTTAATGGGGATGACCCATCAGAAAGTGCACTCCCACAAATGTATATGACATACATGACAGTATCTTTTGCAGCGTGGCGCGAGCTTCCCTCCATGCAGGCCGCCCCAATGCCAAGAACTTGTTAAGGTTGGGCTGGCAACAAAACCAGGCCAAGATCAATCATTCAACTTCTACTAACCTTTTCCAAATTCAGTTCACCCAACATAAAGAGATCTCAAGTGTTCTTATTTAGTAACAGGACAATCGAGCCGACAGAATACGCCTAAAACCTTCAGAAAACGAAGACTTCGGAAAATTCCACGCAATTGACCAACTAATTATCGATCACTACGAAGGGACAAGCTTCGCATTGGCTTCCTGAGCAGAAAAATCATCCGGAAACAGAGCATTTCCGATTCTTCAGCAAGTCAAAAAGCTACAAAATTTAAATTTGAAACAGAAAACAGCACGCCAAGGAATAATCACAGTCCTGCTAAACAATCAGAAGCAAAAAAAGCAGAATTGTCTGAAGACTCGCAGCAGTTCCCGCGGGAAGCGGACGAGGCGCGAGACGGGCTCGCGGGAAAACCCCGAACCTGGTGGAAGCAGTCGGACCCGGCGAGGGCCGGGCCGGCGAAGAAGGCCGGCGGAGGCGACGGCGGAGAGGTCCAGGACTTGGTCCCCGATCGCGACGCCGGGCCGGGCAGGCGGCCGCCGTCAGGCCGGAAGACGCCGAAGGGAGGTTCTGGATCGGGAAGTGGGAGCCGGAGCCGACGTCGATGAAGGACTTGAGGGCCATCGAGAGGAGCGCGGTGTCGCCGGAGCTCCGACGGAAGGCGGCCGCGGCGGTGGTTACGGCGCAGAGTATTTTGGAGTGGTGGGAGAGTGAAAGGAAGAGAAGTGATATAAGCAACGGAATTAGAGCCACTTTCTTTATGTTTGGTGAATTGTTTATGGAAAAAAAAATTTTATATGCAAAATAATAATATGACAAATTTTGTCGCCCCAACGAATCACAAACCGACGCGTATCAGATTAATGTTCATTTCCCCAAAAATCTAGATGGGTAAACCTATTAATTTTTTCAATATTCGGTTGAATTTCTGTGATGAAAACACACATGTCAAATAGCTCGAATGATATATCGGGATGTGATGTGAATTTGATGTGGAAAATTGACATAAATGGCTCTTTTAAATGACGTTACTTTGGGGAAGTGCTATCTAAAGAAAATAAGTTAAGAATTGCAAACCTATTAATTTTGCCCTAAAATTTCTTCACCAATAGAAAATATTTTGAAATCTCTAATTTTGCTTCTATTTCGATAAATTTGTTATAGGTGTATTAATTTGAAATTTTTTATTATATAAAAAATATTCTAGAATGGATCTATCAAGGATATATCAGTGCAGGATTTAACGTGGTACGAAAATGAATTCGGATTAAATGTGACATTGAGGTATTAATTAATGATTCTTTTTGTGGTATGAACTTTTTCATAGACTAGGGTCTATAGCCGTATTGTAATTGGGTTTTCTATAGGCAGGAGGCTAAAAAATAATGGGGAGAAGTAGCGGGACCGGTGAGGTAGCTGAGATCAACGGCCGGAATGTGACACACGTGGTGATCTCACCGCTCCAGCCATCTCTCCTTCAACGGACCATCTCCAAGCCAACGTAAATTTCGAATCTTTTTTTAAATTTGTTTTAATTTAATGTACGGGATGTTGTAGATTTTTAGGACAACGTAGAATTGGCGTGACTAGGTGGGTCCCGCGGATTTAGCGGATGATCGTTCGAGCGGGTGATGAAAGTGTGACACGGCCGCACCCCGGTCTTGTCCCCATCAGCTCAGTTGCTGGTCAAACCGGTTCGCTTTGGGTCGTCCTCTTCGGCTTGGCCGCCGGACCGTTCAACGCGACGGAGCTGAGGCATCACGGCTCTTCTGCGAGCCACGAACAGGATCGCAAGCGCCGCGGATAGGGGACGAAACGCTGCCCTCCTCCTGGCCCAACCGCAAAGGATAGGCTGCCTTGAGCTCGTCAACTTCAATGATTTTTAGTGTAAAAGTTGTTTGGCATTCTCTTAATTGTAACACGGTTTAGAATAATGATTTTAGGCTCAGTATCCATTTGGGCATGTGTGGTGATTGAGTGTGGAATGAGATAAATCAAGATGGCTTATAAAAATAGTTTTAACTAGAGGTGAATGTTAAGCTCGGTTTAATTTAGAACTTAATTGAATTGACGCTACTCAATCAGTTCGCGTGAGAACCAATTTATTTTTTAAATGAATAAATTGGAAATTAGCTTTATCGGTTTGATTTGCAGGTGGTTTTGAACCAATTCAAAACAAAACCCTACAAGTCTATCTATTGAGAACTTTTACAAAAAAAAAAAAAAAAAAAGGCTAGGAGCATTTCCTACACAAGTAGTGCCATCTTAGTCTCCAAATTGATAACCTTTGCAAAAATAATGTATACAATAATTACGTAAAAATAAAAAGTGAATAAAAAAGAAGGTATATTTAACGAGTTGATTCCACTACTCGCCTACTCGAAATCAATCACCCATAATAATACAGTATCATAAAATCAAAAAAGGTAACTAGTAATGCAAAGATTATCATGTGCGAGTAGAGTTTGGCAAAGTAGCTTCGAGAAATGTTGTACAACCAATCTTACTACTTTCAATCAAACTCGCTTGAGAGAGAGACATAATTAGAGTGGCGCAATCGGCCTGCAATAGGCAGTAGCCGTCCGAGGACAACAACTTCGCCACGTTAGCAAGAGTAGCTAAGAAGGTTGCATACAAACTCTACAGAGGAGACAAGGAGATTGGTCCCCCTCATTTGCTTGATGAGAATGTTGGCATGCTCTTTAAAAAAAAAAAAAGACCTTGGACACAATATTTAACTACATACAAGATCTACATGATATCCCCACATGATAAGATTTCCAAAAGTGATGGAACTCCTGTATTCGAAATGGATTTACGCGTTATTCATTGATATGATATACTTGAAACAAGACAAAGTTTCCCGTCCCTCAGCGCAAGATTTGCAGACAAAGTCGTAAATTGAATTGGATAAATCTATACTAAGGTATTTCTGCTACCACAAAACACTAGATCATTCCACGGAAAAAGGAAATAAGAACAGGAGAAACAGCAGTTGTCCTAAAGACCTTCCCAAGCTTAAAACCCCAAAAAATAAAAGGGGCCCAAATCGATAGGCTTGGCCCTACATGATTCGGCCCAGACAATGACATATTTCGGGCCGGGCCTAAAACATCCTTCCGACCATACTAAAATAGCCCTACAACAAAGAGCCCCAGTCCGGCGGCCACGACCGCGGCGAGCCGCCGCCGTGATCGGCCGGTACGGCGGACGGCGTCACGGGCGCGTCGGCCGCGACCGGCGTCCCGCCTGGGAGGTGGCCACCTTGGTGGCGTCGGGGGCCCCACTCGGCTGGACCTCCACGTGGAGCTTCAGGCCGCGCTTGCAGCTCTCCTCCCGGCTGCTCGCGAAGTAGCGCGCCGCGATCCTCCAGCGGGATGCTGTCGAGGCCGTCGGTGTACATCCGGATCGGGTTGCGCACGTCGCACGACTCGTACTCGACCCTGCTCGTCAGCTCCACGATGCTCTCCTGCGCTGCCGAGTAGGCGAACCTGCCCAAGCAGACAACACCCCCTTTCATCTCTTTTCTTTCCCCGTTTATCGTCAGTCGCAATAAAGAAAAGCGGCTCAAACTCCAAGAACCCCGTAGCGTCTTAATTTCAGCTTGACGAGATAAAAAGTACTTGAATAGTCGAGGGAATGTGATAATATATCTTTCTTTTTATAAA
The DNA here is from genome assembly GCA_017140325.1 of Eucalyptus leucophloia subsp. euroa. Lineage (NCBI taxonomy): Eukaryota > Viridiplantae > Streptophyta > Magnoliopsida > Myrtales > Myrtaceae > Eucalyptus > Eucalyptus leucophloia. The sequence goes on from JADGSA010000015.1 coordinate 455,309, forward strand.
ATATGGATACTGATCATTCCTAGGAGATTCAGAAAACAGAGCAGAACATCCATGGGTAAGCGGTCTGCAGTTGCCGATGATGTGTCTAAACCTGCCGGTGTTTTTTGTTAACTCAGAAAAAGACATGATATTTGTTAGTAATTAAACCTCCCACGTAATAATACTGTTATCCTACTTTCAGTACAATGAACCAGAAAGTCAAGCAGAATAGGAGAGATAGAAGGGACGAAATGCCAGCACGTGAACAAGCGCGCCGCGATCGTGACTGCTTTTGAAACGTTTGGAACATTTTTGGGCTTTCTGTTTAGCTCTTTTTCTCTTCCGGATTCTGAAAGTAAAAGGAGGAGGAGTGAGAGAAAGAGAGGCTTGAGGGGTTACGTAGAGCTTTTCTCCGACCCTGAAGACCGAGAGCCAGAAAAAACAGAGTAAAACATCCATGGACACAGTCGGCGGTTGCAGACGATGGATTTGAACCCCGCTAGCGTTCTTCTCGTTAACCAGAGAAAGACACAATCTTTGTTGCTAACTAAACCTCCCACGTAATACCCACATCCTACTTTCGGCGTAATGAGCCTGTAAAGTACGCAGCTAAAGAGGAACGGAAGAAATGCCAGCACGTGAACAAGCGCGCTTTGTGATTTACACTGCTTTGGAACGTTCGGAATATTTGCGCCTCTCCGTTTAACTTTTTCTCGTCCGGATTCTGGAAAAAGTAAAAGGAGGAGGAAGGGAGGGACGAGAAGAGAGGGTTGAGGGTGTTACGTACAGAGCTTGTCTCCGACCCTGAAGACCCTGCCGGCGGACCAGGACCGGACGCCGCTCGAGGTGTCCCAGCCGCGGTCGCCGCCGACCACGTGGTGCACCTGAGCTCCCACCCACCCCGCGTTGAGGCTGACCAGGACAAGAACCGCCACCGCCGCGCTGCCGCCCTCGCCGCCATCGCCGTTCCGATTGGCTTCTGTCGCTTAACCCAGAAGCAAGAAGAACAGAAAAATCTCTCTCACTCTCACTCTCTCTCTCTCTCTTTCGGGAGTTAAAAAGCAACGGGCGATGGCGGTCGTAATTAAAGCGAGCTTCGGGGCACTTTCCCCTGGGGGAACGCCGTCTGTGACGTTCTTGAACGGTAGTTGGCGCGGACAGCGCGGGCCCCACCCCGCTCGCCTCCAATGCCAACGAAGCTGCGTTTATGGCGCGCTTCAAGCGAGGAGCGCTTCCCGCCATTGGCCAGCCTCGCCTGTGGCCAAGAGGGCCGTCGCCTCTTATCTTTCGGAAATTTCCAGCGGATTTTCCAACCCTGAAATTCAATAATCGTTACTTCGCCAAGTGCAATCTGTCTTGTTAAGTTGTCCTCATGTTTGATCTTGGAAACGGCAGGTTATTTAGGTAGTGTTGCCATTTATTTCGTGTTGATATGCGTTGGCTTATCAAAAGCATTTGTGTCTGATTTTTAAGATTGAATGATCCTAATTAAAAGGATTTATTGGGCTCCGAATTTTCAC